>CM076572.1:810680308-811191363 GCA_034641835.2 Pinus albicaulis | reverse complement strand
ATCTAAAACTTTTCCTTCTACAGGAAATGTAGAAGAAACAGAAGAAGTTAGTTTAGAAACACCCTCAAAACAAAACTTCATTCATGAAAAAGAGAAAAACATTGAAGACCCAAAAAACAGAGAAAACCCAACTGTGCAAAACACTAAAATTCAAACAGAAAAACCTTTCAATCTAGAGGTTGAAATAGGCAAACTCAAGATAGTTGTTCCTTTATCAGAATTGGCTAAACATGAGATCTATAGAAGTCAAATTACCAAGTCCCTAAATATTAACATTATTGGATTGGATGATTCAGTAAATATTCTTGATGATCAACCCAAACTTCTTTTTGGTCCCGAGGTAAATGGCAAACCAGAAAGTGGAGGGACTCCTCCATTTTATGTAAGCCTGAATGTTCATGACAAGATACTCCATAATGCAATGCTTGATTCTGGAGCATCTCACAATTTGATGCCAAAAGCAGTAATGGAAAGATTAAATCTAGATATTACCAGACCGTACAAATATTTGTTTTCATTTGATTCTAGTCAGGTAAAATGTTTAGGTTTGATTAAAGATTTGTGTGTTACTTTGGTACAATACCCTGCTAAGTCTGTCTTAATGGACATAGTAGTGGCTGATATTCCACCTAAATATGGTATGTTATTGTCTAGATCTTGGGGTGCTAAACTTGGAGGGTCTATTCAACTAGACATGTCATATGCAACCATTTCAGTATTTGGTCAGCCTAAAAGATTATATAGAGAAACCTTGATGAAGTAATTAGTCAGTAGCCATGAGAAGCCTGAAAACTTCCCTGTTGACTCTGTACATTCTGATATGGATTCTTTTATTTTATACAATGCTGAGTTGGATCTCCCTACTGAAATAGAAGCTCCGGAATTGGAAACCATAAACAAAACCACTGTTAAAATTGAAGAAATCTCTGAAAACAAAGAAACACCAGATGATCAAGAAATACGTGAAGAAACTAAACAACTAGCTCCTGTCAAAAAACATTTTAAAACAATTGATGAAGATTATAAACATGAAATTCTATGGCATTTAGAGTTTGATGGCTCAGTAAACAAACTAGGGGCAGGAGCTGGGATTTGGTTACATAATGTTGAAAATAATCATGCAGAGGGTCATGCTTATAGGTTGAATTTCAAATGCACCAACAACATGGCAGAGTACGAAGCTCTTTTATTAGGGCTTAAACATGTCAAGAAGTTAGGAGCTATTAGGGTATCAATCATAGGAGACTCCGAACTAATCATTCAACAGATTAAAGGAGAATGTTCAATAAAAGACATGAGACTGAAACAATACAGAGAGACAGTTGTAGAGATTCTCAACACATTTCTACAAGCTCAACTTGCCAAGATTCCCAGGAAACAAAATTTGCATGCTCACAGCCTCACCATGTTTGCTAGCACATGCAAGTTACCTTTTGACCCTAATCATCAGTTTTCAGCTGAGATTAGACATAGGCCTGCTATACCAGACAATATTTTGAATTGGCAAGTATTTGTTAATAACAATCAAATCAATAGTTTTTTGACACTTCAAAATGAGTTTTCTAACTGTAATATAGATGAAGACATAACCATTGAGGAATCTGATCAAGAAAAAGAACAAAAAATAGAAATTTCAAGAGAAAATGCAATTCATATGCTGCACCCAACCACATTCACAGAAAAAGACATGCAAAATCTGAAACACATGGAATCCGATGAGATCATAGAAGATGAGACAGAAATCATCAATCTGAAAGATAATCATTTGCCCAAAGGATTAACTCCTTTGGAAGATCTGTTTGACTCAAATGATATTCCATTTAGACCTAAAATGGAACCTGTTAAGGCTGATATGGAAGAATGCAACTTAGGAACCCCAGAAAATCCTAAAATGGTTAAGTTGTCCAAATCTCTTCCACTAGATCAAAAGGTCAAATATGTTGAACTATTGAAAGAATTCCAGGATGTTTTTGCCTGGAGTTATGAAGATCTGAAATCTTATGATACATCCATCATTCAACACACTATACCTTTGAAATCAGATCAGAAACCTTTCAAACAGAAGCTTAGAAGAATAAATCATGTTTTGTTACCTTCAATTGAAAAGGAAATCAAAAGAATGTTTGAAGCAGGGATTATAGCTCCTATCAGATTCTCAGAATGGGTTTCTAACCTGGTACCAACTAGGAAGAAGACACGAGAAATTAGACTGTGTGTTGATCTAAGAAATTTGAATAAAGTTTATTTAAAAGATAACTATCCTTTACCAAAAATGGACCATATTCTTCAGAGGGTAGTAGGATCTTCTAGGATATCTCTATTGGATGGATTTTCAGGGTACAACCAGATTCTGGTTCATCCTGATGATCAGGATAAAACAGCATTTACAACACCATGGGGTACGTTTAAATATGTCAAAATGCCATTTTGGCTCAAGAATGTAGGAGCTACATTTCAAAGAGCAATGAATATTGCTTTTGCTAAAGAAATACATGATTTTCTGGTTATTTATCTAGATGATTTAAATGTTTTTTCTAAAACAGATCAAGAACATTTAGATCATTTAAGGCAAGTATTTATAAAGTGCAGAAAATATGGGATTTCTTTAAACCCCAAAAATTCATTATTTGGTTTGGAAGAAGGAAAGCTCTTAGGGCACATTATTTCTAAAGATGGCATTAGGATTGATCCAGAAAGAATACAAGCAATTTTACAGATACCTCATCCTAGAAACATAAAAGAGTTGCAAGCATTCATAGGAAAAATTAATTTCTTGAGAAGATTTATTTCTAGTTTAGTTGAATTACTTAGATTGCTTACTAACATGTTGAGGAAAGATTCAAGCATTGACTGGACTGTAGAAGCCAAACAATCATTTGAGGAAATTAAAATGGCTTTAACAAGGACACCAGTTCTTACTAGTCCCAAATTTGACAAAGATTTCATTTTTTTTCATTTGCTTCTGAACATACAGTTGCAGCTATTTTACTTCAAAAAGATGACCAAGGGTGTGAAAAACCAATAGAATTTTTTAGTAAAGCACTTAGGGATGCATCTCTGAAATACAATATTATGGAAAAACAGGCTTTTGCATTGGTAAAAGCAATTAAAGATTTCAGGATTTACATATTATATTCTCATGTGATAGCTTATGTGCCTAATGCTGTAGTTAAAGATATTTTGACTCAAGATGGCATTGAAGGTAAAAGAGGTAAGTGGATAGCTACCATTTTAGAATATGATATTGAGATTAAACCAACAAAGCTCATAAAAGGTCAAGGTTTGGCACAACTCATGACTGAAACTAATTGCCAAGCCTTAGACATTAACGAACTGGATGACAATCAGGAGATGGCGACTCCACAAATCAGTCAAGCTTTCTTAGATTTACCCTGGTACACTGATATAATTCATGTTTTATTAAACCTGCAAGCTCCTCCAGGGTTGTCCAGAACAAAAAGAAGATTTTTAAAAATGACATCTTTGAAATATTGTATTTTAGATAGCACTCTATTTTGGAAAAATCATGAAGGAATATTGTTGAATTTTCTATTAAAAGATGAAACTGATAAAGTTCTTAATGAATTTTATGCAGGGGATTGTGGAGGACATCTCTACTGGAAATCAACTGCAGACAAAATATTAAGGGCTGGTTTTTACTGGCCAACATTATTTTCTGATGTTAAGAAATTTGTAACAACTTGTCACAAATGTCAGATATTTGAGGGTAAAAGAAAGTTGTTACCTTTGCCTTTAAAACCAATTTCCACAGAAAGACCTTTTCAACAATGGGGATTAGATTTTATTGGAGAAATTAATCCCCCTTCTTCAGGTCAACACAGATGGATTTTAACTACCACAGACTACTTCACTAAATGGATTGAAGCTATCCCATGCAGACAGTCCAATGATTCTGTGATTATAGGGTTTTTAGAAACCAACATACTTTCAAGATTTGGCTGTCCAGAAAAGATTATAACAGATAATGTTGTTGCATTTAAGTCAAAGAAAATGATTAGTTTCTGTAGTAAATATCATATACTTTAGGCCATTCAACATCTTATTACCCTCAGGGTAATGGACTAGTAGAATCCTCCAATAAAAGCCTTATCAATATCATCAAAAAGTTATTGGAAGAAAACAAAAAGAATTGGCACAAGAAACTGACCAATGCATTGTGGGCAGACAGACTTACACCTAAGAAATCAATTGGGACTAGTCCATATGAGTTAGTTTATGGCCTTGAAGCAAGATTCCCATCATCTTTAGGAATTCCTGTTATGAAATTACTTCAGGAGGCTCAAGTGGAGCCAAATGACATTCAAAGAAGAATTAATCAAACAATCCACCTGCAACAAACCAGGGAAGAAGTATACCAAAGATCACAAGTCTTGCAGGAAAAGCTAAAGAAAATGTTTGATAAAAGGACTAAATCAGAAGATTTTCAACTAGGTGATAAAGTCCTAAGATGGGATTCTAGAAGAGAAGAAAAAGGGAAACATGGAAAGTTTGATTTCTTGTGGAAAGGGCCTTATATTATTCATGCCTTGCAGGGAAACAACAAATACTTTGAAGGTGGATAATTAAATTGAAAAGTGGAATAAGTGTGAATAAAATGCTCAGCATTTTTGATCCCATTCTACTGAATGTTTGATTTCTAACTTATTATAATATATCACTTTCTTAATGCAGTTTGGATTAGATGTGGCTTTCTTAAATTCAGAAAGCCCAGCAGTGAGGTCTAAACTTCAAAGTTCACTTTATCATAATAGCAAAGTCTAAAGCAGGAAGAGATATCATTAGTTGAGAACATGTTCTGGCAACTGACTTGTTGTTCTTGACTTTTCACAAGGAAAAGCCATCCCCAAGTGGAGCCAGTGTTAGACTCCTATACCAATAGGTGTCATTTTTCATGATTGTCTTGATTGAACTATGGAATATGTTCAAACCTTTTTCTTGAGCAAAGGTGTTCCATATTCTTGAAAAACCAAAAAATAAAAAAATTTAAAAAATGTAAAGAGGGTATACCCTAAAAAGAAAAATCAAAGGGTAAGAAAAATAAAATGGTCAAAAAAGTGAAAGAAATGAACCCCAAACAAAAAATAGACCAAGGAAAGTGTGCAAATCCAAGTGCCACTACTATTTCATTTTTTGTAAATAAAGCAATTGTGTGCAGCTTGTCAAACTTTTGCCACAATTTATGAAGGGTCAAACTGTTTAAACTTGACTTATTCATATTTCAATTTCATGTTATAGAATAGAGAATAAATATCTGACCAAACAGTTTAATCTTGGCAGATAAGTAGATAGGTAGAGTTATTAAAAGGTGCTCAACAATTTAATCTGAGCCCTTGGATGTAATAAGGGTAGAAATAGATAGATTTATCATGTAAAAAGAAAAGGTTGAAAAGGGTTTGCAAGTCTAAATGCACCCTAATAAAGAAGAGAAAATGGTAGTAGTAGATAGGGTAGGTAGATGGTGTTACAAAGTTTTATCTGATGAATGATGCTGCTAAATGTTTTTAATCCTTTACTTTCATCACAAATACTGAAGTAGAAAATACACTGGAAAATCACAGCAAGCAAAGTCAAAATCATTAACTTCCTTCATCACTTTCCCCTTAAAAAGCTTTACTAATTCCCCCAAAGTACTAAGGTTTTTGGAGATCAAAAGGGCTCAAGGCATTTCCTTGACTTTTGGAGGGACCGGACCCTCGGCCTAATGATCAAAAAGACCTAAGTGCTTGAGATAATTCATCATTATAATCATTCATCTTTAACCTTTTCCTAAGTAAAATCTCATTTTGCTTAGGAAAATTATGCAAAATTCCATAAAAATCCCTCAAAATAACTTACTATTCTAAGATTAAGTGTTGAAGATGAGATATTGCAATTTACTTCAGAAATTGTCACTTTCTTAGATGTGCCAAGTTTTTTTTGAGTTCCCTTGTCCCTTGTCCTATTTACATCTAACTCTATTTACTAAATCCCTAGTGAAAATTCCCTATCCTAAGTATATAATTCCTTTTAAAATTAATATCTCAAAAACCCTTCTATTATGTTTTAACCAAAGTATTTACTTCCCAAATATTCATTAAAAACCCGCTTCATATGCCCTTTGGTTAAATATACCTTTATATTATAGTCCCGCCCCTTATGGTAGTTAAATAATGTTTATTTATTACTATATAATAAAATAAAAAAACAAATATACGAAATAACGTTTAAACATATGATTTATGTGTTTAACACAAAAATATAAATAAAACCCGAAGTTTTATTTTCAAAACTAAAGCTTTGGAAAAGTCCCTATGCCACCGTGGTTCATCCACCTGGCATTCCACCCGACATTTCAAACATAATTAAAACCCGCGCGCACAATTCATTACCTCGACCCTTTATAACCATGGAATTAGTTAATTATCTGAATTAATTAATAACCATACTCTCCGCCTATTAGACGCCCCCCGGGATGATTAATAAAGTTAATAACGTATAAAACCCCGCCGAGCCCGCGCAATAACTATCCCACCATCTCTCCGTTCTTTCAACCGTCGGATCACTCCTTTACAGATCTACGGCTGACACTTATTCCGCTACCCGTCCCAGGTCAGCACATTAACGTGCGGGGGATTGGTGGTATTTGACCAGTCCTCCGTCCACGTGTCGTGACTCTAATGGAATCGTTGCCCGCTCGTCTAATACTACTCTTGTCCATAAGCGGTGCGGGGATTACCGCTTACCGCCCGGCCCTCCTGCCCCACGTCAGCCCGTACTAGTATGACGTTACTCCTCGAAAAACTAAAAATCCCTTTTACTTGTAAATAAAACCAATTTTTCATGTTTTTCCCGTTATTTTCGTTATTGAAAACGACTGCGCTTTCTGCTACGATTTTCAAATTTCCGCTGAAATCTATTGTTCTATCTGATTTCGCTCCAAGATTCCACTGCACCTGTGTTCGAGTACCCTCCTGCCATCGCCTGATATCTGTTAAAAACCAGCTTTCATCCAAGAATAGGTATTTATCCTATTCCGCCCCGAACTGCAAGTAAAACTCTGTTTTCTTTGTTTTTCGCTGAATCAGTGTTTAAATCATATTCCAAAGATCATTCCCTGAGTTTTACAACTATAAATTATTCCCCTGAACTTTCAATTGTGCCAATTTCCTTCAGTAAGGTCAAAATCACGCCCGGCCTGTGAAGAAAACCAGAAACCTCCGTTTTGAATCCACAAGAACCAAAATGGAGGCCCCGGCAGCTTTGAATATAACTCCACTGAATGCCCCTCACCGTGAGTTGGAATATTTACCTTTGGTAGATAAATATTTCCAAATTAAAGACTTGCATTTTGATGAAAGTCCCCTTCTGAGTTATTGTCGCTGCAGAGACGAATACTCAAAGGGGCAAGATCTTATTGGGTTGTGGGAATCCAATCTCCCAAGGTATCTCATCCCTTCAGTCATTTTTTTCTAGAAATCATCCACTATTGCCATTCAAACTATGATCCCACTCAAAGGGCTGTAATAGCTCCTGATCAGAGTGTTCTGTTTCCCATTACTCCCCAGGCTATCAATGCAATGCTACACTTTGAACCAGACCAAGGACTAGCACCATTGTCTATGGAAGAATTGATTGAGAAGACTAGGCAATTAACCCCAGAAAAGCTAAAATCCATGTGCCAGAATTTCATGTTGCCTGAACATCAACCTAAGGGGTCTCCTCCCTATGGTTTTTATTATTTCAATAAATTGGGGAGGCTCATCATAAATATGATATCTTTTGTCTTGGGATTCAATACCAGTGAATATGTGGATGAAATAACACTGGTTTTACTATCTATCTTTGCTCCTGGGCAGCCTCCTGAAGTTAAATATGACTTTGCCTCTTTCATAGCCAATAAGATCCATGATCAGTTCATGAGGCTAGATGATGAGAAAGTTTTCAAATATTCCTCAGTTATTTATGATCTCATTATCTTCTATCAGTCATAAGAGTTCCCTTTCGCTGTAAAAAAGCTTGATGCCAAGGGAAACCCCAGATCAGTCATATTTTGGTCCCCCATAATTCATTCTTCCTCTGATTCCCCCTATTCCTACACTGAGTTCATTGATCAGTTTGTATATCCTGCAACAACTTTGTTAACAGGAATCCCTCCCCCAAGGCTCAGTAATGAAATAAAAAAGACCTTGCAACTTTCAAGGACTTATAAAGTTGGAGATTGGTATTTGTATCAAAAACATACAGTCATCAGAATTTATGGATGTGAATTACATCCATTCAAGTTACCAAGATATGTGCCCATGAGGATTTTTGCCTTGGAATATTTCAGGCAAATGAATAATTCAGATGTGATCCATTTTTGTAGTGTGAAGAAGAAAGCCCAACTAAGGATCAAAAGTCAATTAGGTCCTTTCATCTGCAACTCTAGGGAGGCTGAGCGAGAGGCAGAAAATATATTACAAAGCAAGTTCCAAAGAACTTTCCGTTGGGTTCCTTATGACCCATTTGGTTTTATTTGTGAAAAGAGATTAAAGAAAAAATCATCCTCTTATATACACCACAAGATTCCTAAACTAGAACAATATGCCAATCAAGATGAATGGGTTGAAGGAACACTTGTTGAGGAAGAAAGTGAAGCTGATAAAATGAACAAAATTATGAAAGATCTCGAGAAGAAGTATGACCTAGAATCTTGTGGTCAAGTGCAGGTACCCCACATTGGCACTTCTTCAGCAGCAAATCTACAGCAGGCATTACAAGAAAGCAGTTCATCAGTTGCAGCAGAACCAAAAGGCAAAGGAAAGGAACCTGAAATCCAGGTCATTGAAACTTTAGTCATGGCAGAGAAACCACAAACTTCCAAAGCACCTGAACAAACCCAAGTTTCTCCCACTCAGGTAAAGCATCCTAAAGTTTCAGAATTACAAACTCCATCCAACATGGAAATAGGAAAGAAAAGGCAGGTTCCAGACACTACTCCTCCTAAAGAGCCCTCATGAATACATCAAGCCAAAAAATATAAATCAGATCCACTTCCAGATGTGGAAATCATAGATGAGGTGTTTGATGATGGAAGGGAAGACAGTCAACTAACTGGCACAGTTAGTGAAACAAACACAGGACAGAAAGGAAAAGCTTTACAAAAGCAATTGAGTACTGAGGTATCCTCTTTTAGACCACCAAAAACAGATACAGGGGATATAAAAAGAACCTTCATTAATATAAAGGCAAAGAATGATCCATTAAGAATGAAGGTATATGATCAATATCTGAAAATGGCTCCCCATAATCAGGAAAGGTTAATGTCAGCATTTGACATTTCACAAGGCAAAATGATGATGAGCCACTTCAAGTCAAAGGTGCCAAAACCCATGTCAGTAGATGATTATATTAGAACAAATTTTGAGGTCCTGGCTAAGGATATTCATCCTTTAGACCAGATAGAGCTGCACAAACAAACTGGGGAAATGGTGTATTCCACTCTGACTAATAAGGCCATGGCAGCCCTAACGCTGCAAGATTCTTTAAATAACACAAGTGCCCAATTGCAAATTGAGAAGGCCTCTTCTCAGGCCAAAGATAATAGAATAAAGTCTCTAGAAGACATAATCATCGGCTTGGGTCACAACCCCAAAGACATTAAAAGTATTGAGGCATTAATAAAGAAGAAAGATGATGACATAGCTGCACTGAGAAAGCAGCTAAAATTGCCAGCCTCAAGGCACCCTCAGACCCAAGAAGTTTTAAAGGGGAATTCACAAGAAGAGGTAATGGAATTTCTCCTAAATATGACTGAGCAACTAAGTGAAACAGAGAAGGAATTAGAACAAGCTTTACAGGAAAAAGAAGCTATCAAACAGGCTGCAACCACAGGTACTACAACAGCAAAGCAACAAACAGAGCCAGAACAGGTAAACACTTCTGGTTTGAGTTCTGATGAGTTAATAAAACAAATGGAAAGTCTACAATTAAGAGTCACAGAACTTCAAACCACAAAGTTACAATTAAAATATTTGGAGCAGAAGTATGATACATCTAAGAAGACAGTTGCTGATAATACCAGGGAAATCAAAAGATTGGACAGATTAGTTAAGGCTTTAGAAAAAGATCTTTCATTAGAAAAGCCTTTGAAGGAAATAAATGAAATTCTTTGGGGTAACATAATTGAGTTAATAAAAAGTATTTGGCCCTCTATTCAAGCAATTTTTGAACAAAATGACCTGATTAAAGTAGCTCAGGAAGAAATAAACAGAACAAGAGATGAACTAAGAGGTAGACCTGAGCAGGCCAATCAACTCATTCAATTTTTGAACACCCGAACAAAACAACAACTTGCAAGACTAGGAATTGAAGACAGGACCGGCACTATTTTGATGATAAAAAGAGTTTTCATCAAAAGAACTTTTATGCAGAATTTAGAAAGGAAATGTGCAGATATTTTGGATGATATTAATGCTTTCAGAGAAAAATTTCAAGCTTTGTTAGACAGTGGGTTACCCAGTCCAATGCTCTCACAGGACCAAATAATGGAACTAGAAACCTATGTCAAGAAAATAGAGAGCCATGCTCAAAATACAACTACTAGTTCTATCAGTTTACCAGAAGCAACGTTGCCAACAGGGAAAAATCTATATGACAGGTTGAAGAATTTATTTCATCTTGAACATGAAATAAAGTATTTGTTTCCTGATGAGCCCACTTTTTACAAACTCACAGAAGCTGATGAGACATTGAGAAAACTTAAAAGGACTATAATACCAGATGATCAATGGTGGAAAGACATATTGGAAATTCTATGAAAATTATCTTCAGGATGAGAATTTTATCTTTTTACCATTATGTGAAAGATAAAAATGAGCACAGATGAAAGAGTATCAGTTGAACAGGTTAAAGAGTATCCGTAAAGACAAAGAGTATCAAACAAGCAAAGAAATTACTCCAAGGGACAACACCGAGCCCTATTTCAGCACTTACCTCCAGCACATCAGCAAAATGAGGGAACATCACATCAGCAGTTACCTATTATTCTATCCACGAGACCATTTGTCTCCTGTTTATTTGTAAATTACTCCTTAGTCACCCTAGATTATTGGCTAGGTTAGTGTGAGATTTTTTCAAGTTTTCTTGTATAAATAAACCCTCAAAGAGAGTATTGAGGGTGGATTCTATTACTTTGCTGTAACATTGAGATTTTCGGAATAAAAGCATTTTGGAGAAATTTATTCGTGGCTTACTGGATTATGATTTGAAGCTCGAGACTTTTTGCGGGATTCATGTGTTGGACTGCAGTTCAATAAGTCTTTCTACCCTTTGTCTTAAGTTTTATATCAGTTTATAATATCATTATGTCCATTTTTGAATAATTTACATAAAGGATTGAATCAGAATTTACTTAATTGTACTCTGATTTCAGATGTGATTGTTCTTAATGTTTTCCTCTAAATTGGTTATAAGCACGAATTCTTAAATGCTCTTGCTTTGCTAATTTAAACATTCTTGATTACTATAATAAAGAATTCTTCATTTCTCTTTGTTTGTAATCATTTCATTTCTTTCTTTTGAACATGGTGAAAGATTCTTAGCTGCCTTTCATCCCTTCAAAATCATCCCATCCACTTTAAATTTTAAGGATTGTCCTCTGTCTGGCTATCTTGCCCTGCAAAGCCATCTTGTGTGTAGAAAAGAAATCTAGTAAAGCCATCCTTTGACTCCATAGCCCAATGGACTGAAAATATTCAACCTTGCCCCTAGTTTGTGGATTCCACCATTTTCAAACAAACTCTTGGATTTATAACTAGCCTAAAACTTTCTAAGAACAAAGACAAATTATAAAGTGAGAGCCCTCTATGGATGCAGATTGGCTAGATTCTGCATCTGAAGGTTGGTTTTTGGTTACCTCAGGTATACTTTCCTTTTCCACAACTTCAAGGAAAACCTGAGTGATAACAGATTTCATGAATAATTAAAAATTGAAAGTAAAATACTTATTCTTATCCTTTAATGTTTTTTTGCTTTTTCCTTTGTTCTTTATCCTTTCCACACACACACTGAATTAGTTTCCAAACCTGGAAAGCACCTAGTCCCTTCTCTTTAAGCAGTAAGGGAGTCCTGAGACTAAACCACCTCCTCCCTCAATATCAGCAACAATGGTATCCAAAGATTAAACTGTCTCAACCCTCAATAGCAACAACAAGGGCATCTAGAGGCTAAACCACCTCAACCCTCAATAACAACAATAAGGGCCAGACAATACCATACATGTTTGTCCCATCACACTGTACAAAATACACATAAAAATAATCTACAACACAATGCATAAACTTACACCCAGTGTACAACACCATACATACACCTACACCTGGCACACAACATTACACATACACCCACACCCGGTGTACAACATGACACAAACACCTACACTTGGTGTACAACATGACACATACACCTACATCCAGTGTACAATGAAATACATATATATACATGCCGTAGAATACCATGAATACGCATGTTGCGATACCATGACTGCAAAATACCCATAGCACCATACCAAATATACACAACACATGTATGACGTGCACACAATACCACATGTAAAGCATGTACAAAATATCACATGTACACAATTCCACCTGCACAATGTGTGCACAACATGACACATACATGGCACCACCTGCACAACATGTGCACAACAACACATGTACACTTCACCACCTACACAATGTGTACAGAACACAAAATGTATGACGTGTACATAGAACTGCATCTACACAACATGTACAAACCACCACATGCATGCAACACCACTTGTAAAATCATGCACACTACACCATATGTACACAACACCGCATGTACAACATGTACACTGCACCATATGTTGATACCACTACATATACAACATGTACACTACACCAAATGTACGTAACACAACATTGACAATATGTACATATCACTATCTATACATAAGACTTCATATACAACATGTACTAGCACCATCAATACCCAACACCACATATACAATCATCCACACAAGACTATATATGAAACATTCACACAACATCATATATGCAACATGCACACAACATCATATGTACACAATCCTACATCTGCTGCATGTACACAACACTAGTATTTCACATCCATAGATCACATTGTATCCACCGAGAAACCTTACTTCTAGTGTCTTGTCCATACTTGTGTAGCATTCCACAAATCACATTAATTTCATTCCTCTTATGTATTCGTTAGTGATACTTGTCCATAACATAAACATAGGCATAGTACAAACATATAATATAAATTCATATCCACATGATACTGACCTCATAAATATTCCAAGGCTACTCTTCCCATTTGATTCCTCATAAACAAGAAAATTATCCATGCAATTCACATGCATAAATGATCATTCCTCCGCAAGAATGATCCTTGATGACCCTTTAAGATAAAAACACAAACACACACACACACACACACACACACACACATATATACATGCATACGCATAATCACTACCATAAAAAAATCATGATCTCTAATGACCCTGTCAGACAACAACATAGATACATCCATACACGTATACACATATACTCATCAACATAATCATGATCACAACATAATTTCTAGATATCATAAGGTCCATATTAAGAGAAATCCCTTTATTTTTGCAATGCATGCACAAAATTAAGAAAAATAGTTCCCAACATCGCTAAGGAATTTGAAACCTAAAATCCATTTACTTTACCTTTCCTGTTACCTTTCTCGTGATTATCCTACCACCATTAATTTACCCCAATGGACCCAACTAGTCCAATTGGCTATCATATTCTTCCTTAAACTTCACTTATACATGTACCTAACTTCATACGAGTATTACATTACCTATTAGGTTTCATTAAGAAATTTTTGATGTAAACCAACTTTCCTCCTTCCCAAACCAATTTCAAGACCCTCAAAACATAAAAGGCAAGAAACAAAAGAAACCAAGAAGAAACCCATGAAAACCAATAGAAATATGACACCACAACCAAAGTGGTATGTACATACATGAGACATAACCAAAGCTACAATGAAACACAACAAATCACAAAATACCAAAAGCACAAGCCTAGAAAAAAACACCATGACTCAATCCCCATGGTTCCCAGTACTTCCAAAGGAAATATCAACCTGAGCCTTCTCGGATTTTCATGACAGTCTCTTTTCCATAAAATTACCTCTATCATACCTCCATAAACACATAAATTTTAGTGAATAAGTAAATATAAAAATATACCAATTATCTTCCCTTGTTGTGTCAAGCATGCTTCCTTGTAACTGAACACACATGTTAGCCACATGTTCCAAAGATAAATACATCATATATATTAATTTGATATCAGCCTTTACCAAGCCTAATAACAATGCCATATCAACAATCAACTTGCATTCATCAGTCATAATACATAACTCTACACCTACCACCTACTTACACTCGAGTACATATCATTTGTTCTCAATAGATAAGTTTCAGTGCAACCATCTCAAACAAGATCATTCCTTCATGCTATATTATAGATAAAAAATCATATCATGCAACTATTCAAACATTCAAACAATAGATATATTATATAGTAGACACGAAACACTAAAACACCAATTATATGACATAATCAAGCATTCAAGCACCAAGTAGATGACATAAGTAAACTTATAAATTAATATATCTTAGGGGGGTCTATCAAGTCTGCACAATCAATCTCTATTAGCTTGATATAACTTCACAACATATCAAATCAAACATAATTAAGGTCATGATATCCATAATAGTAAATGGATATCATGTTCACATCATAAACTCATAAATGATTTTCATTCATGCATAAAAATCACATATGCATAATGAGTCCATATTAGTATGACATAATATCACAATATATATTAACTCACATCTAAATTTCATAGGCATAATCATCTACATATGTCAATCTACATATAACAACAAATATCTTAAATGCGGCAACCCTAATCATTAAGTTAACAAACATATAACAACAACAAGCTAATCATATAACATAATCATCATGTGTATGGCCAAAATGCATATAACAACAAGTTAGTGTCCTTCATGACTAACTAATAGAAATACATATTATCATAGTAATTAAATAACATCTATCATACAAAAATGATAAAATTAAAAGCATGTACATAAACCTAATTCTCATAAAAATAATTAACCAATGTACCTTCATGCCAAACGTACAATACTTGTATAATGATATGATCTTACCCCAAAGTATAGTGTTGCAACACTACTTTGATAATATGAATCTCTTGCTCTATATTAGCTAACACATCAAAATCATAAAATGCCAATAGTATCATAATAACATATCCTTCATACCATAACCTCATGTAGGACAACCTTAACCATGAAAATGCATGCATAACAACATGCATTCATCCCATCTAGTCCAAGTGTTGAACCATGGTCTCATACCACCTGTAGATATTACCCAAAGAGAGTGAAACCAAGATCTAATACGACCTATAAATAATATCTCCCCTTAGATTTACCCACTTTAATCGACTTACCCGGGGTAAACATGATATGAGGGATTGTTATGACAAGACTTAACCTTCTAGGTGACCTTCATTAAATGGAGTTGACAAAACATAACTCAATGACTTCCCTCAGTTGCCTCAGGACCCACGAGGAGTAACCAAACCCCTCAAGGTGTTCATCCCTTGATCCAGCTTACTTTTCCCTAAGATAGAGCCCCAGTCACTCCCTTTTAAAGCCCTTGATGCAATTGGAAACTCCCAGTCACTCCCATAGGCCCGCATTAGTGCTATTGTGGAATGCTATACTCAAATTTATTCCAAAGATTGTGGAATTTAAGCCTATTTTTTCAAGGTTGGGGCTAAGCCTTTTCCCATAAATCCATTGAAACACCCTCCTCCCACATCTACTCAAGTAATAAACAAAACGGGGTAAACATGTGACGAAGAGTTACTATGATATGGTTGAACTTCCTAGGTCACCTTAAGGAAGTGGAATCGACACCCCACAACAACATAGACATTTTTCACATGCTAGAAGACACTCAAGACGCATCCCAACCTTCCACGATGCTAGCCCCTAATCCAATTTTACCTTTTCATGTGTCAATCCCCCATGCTCTCCCTTGACATGGCAAAGAGTGTGACTGGAAGCCTCCAGTCGCATGCAAAACATGTATATGCATGCAACTCAGGGATTTTCTGAGTAGTTCTGAGCCTCTGACCCTGACTTTTGTGCCACTTTTTCAGGCCCAGATCCTAGGTTAGTCACTAGAACTCTATGACACTTTTAGAACTAAACGATAATAATGAAATAATGATGTAAAAGAAAAGACTTGAACAAGGACTTGACTGGACCCCTACTGGTCATGGCAAGCATTCCATCAAAATGTCACAAATATGTAATCTGCAGGTTTAAACAACATATCTAAGCATAGTTGTCTCATAATTATCTAAGAATCGCTAAGAATCATTGTTTCATCATCAAATTAACTGAATTATCATCTATTTGGTAATAGATACATTGTTCATTCATTTACAAATCAAAACATTATGAGAGCCTGTTGACGGGAAAATCTGTCCCGACCAACAGCAGGGGATCTCCGCGGTAAAAGGTCCCAATTAGACCTTGAACCGTTCGGAATAGGGATCCCGTCCGGGGTGTGGGTCTGGCTACAACTGATTTCTACTTTTCTTTGGGTCTCCCCTAAACTCTATAAAACAGTGGATACACACCTAATCAAATGATACAAGACATATGGTTGATGCATTAAATGTACATACGACACTATGAGTAGCCAGAGAGAATAACAAAACATGAAGACTGAAGGAAGTGTTGTTAGCAACACTTCATTAGTTTCATGCCTATAAGCTATTCTGACCATGAAAGAAACAGTTCCTCATGCCGAGAACACCCTTCACTTCCTAAATATTTTAAATGATAACACAAACGCAGATAAACAAAGTCATCAAATTCGCTACAAAAGTGAAATAAACTCAACCACCACTAACATACTCAGCAAAATATTATGTAACTGTGATGTGAGTTAAAGATACAGATCCTTTAATCTAAATATGTTTGGAAACTGAAAACATAATACTCAACACTGCTCATACACATGACAACATCAGATCCACAAAAGGGGGTTTCCAAAATGCTCATATTAATGCTTAAATGTATAGTCCTCTGATAATAAAATATACTCAGCTCGAGTCCCAAACCAAAAGCCCCTTTACAAGCTCCCGAAGGAGTATTTATAATCCAAAACCTGCCCTTTGGGCTTCCTTGACTTTTCATCTTCTTGACCATTGGGCTGCCTTGCGATCTAGTCTTTTCAGCGACCTGCAACCTGAGTTGTCCTTGCGACCTTGCGACTAGGTCGCTGGGTCGCGGGATCGCAAAAGGAGGAAAACCTAAGATATGCGACCTTGCGACCTTGTGACTAGGTCGCTGGGTCGTGGGGTCGCAAAAGGCGAAAAAACCGAAGATATGCGACCTTGCGACCTTGCAACTAGGTAGCTGGGTCGCGGGGTCGCAAAAGGCGGAAAAACTGAATATATGTGACCTTACGACCTTGCGACTACGTCGCTGGGTCGCGGGGTCACAAAAGGTAGAAAAACCGAAGATATGCGACCTTGCGACCTTGCGACTAGGTCGCTGGGTCGCTGGGTCGCAAAAGGCAGAAAACCGAAGATATGCGACCTTGGAAGATCTGTGACTTGTAGCCTTATTTCGGTGGACGTGGCCAGGTGCTCTCGAACTGAAAGTGCTTTATTCGAAGATTCATAAGGATGTACTTGTTTTGAAAAGGTCCCGCTGTTTGCTAGGGAAAACCTTTGCTCTTTGTGCAAACCCAAAGGTTCCTCCTGCAATAAAATAACATAGGTCACAGATTGAATAATAATAATGCTAAGGGCATTTTAATTAATTTGCAAAAGAGAAAACAATGAATTTAGACCCCTATGTGATCAAGACTTTGTCATTAGAGATAATGGCATGTGTAGGCTTTCTCTGTGCTCTTTCTCTGTCGGGATCATCATCTTCCCCACGCACAAGGTTCTCTTCAAGTCTTGGATTAAATTACTTGATAGGCACAAGATTCTTCATTCACGTTCTCAGTGTTTGCTGCAGGTCTTCATGCTCATTGATTTTCCTATTCATTAGAGGAGAAATACTTGTCATCTTCAAGCGGAGAATCTCAGGTATCTTAACTGAGGGAAACTGCGACCTCACTTACGATCCTACCCCAGTCATGCTCAAAGATCTTGCACTTGCGTTGAATTTGCCTAAAGGAGGTGAAACAGCACAGTGATTCATTTAATGGCTGGCGTGGTCTTCATGTAAGGACATGTCCCTCTATCATACGATCTGGTCACAGTTGGAGGAAGAAGCGAATTTTGACAGATCACCGGCAGGGCAGAATGGGCATCTCCATGAAACTTTGCCCCTCCTGGTTGCAACAATGCTGTCTATTGTGGCAATAATGAACGCATGATGTTTAACGATGTAATTGATAAGCCTCTACGGTTACTGGTTTTCAACACCTTACTCTTCTAACGATCCATCGATGAATTAGTGATAACCATACATTTCAAAAGGGCCGCCATCCTGTGAAAATCGTGTTCCATAGTTGCTGTTGTGCTCCTTCAAATGAGCATTTTGCTTCCCTCCGTAAATCAATATTCTCTGATAATGACAAAGCCGATGCAACTGACTCCATGTGAAATCCAACCTGCATTACGACAAGAGCATGAAGTCTTCAAATACCGTTTTTGGGTCGTGCACTTCGATCCCACCTCCAGAAACCAGATCTGTCGTTGAGCAAGGCCAATTATACTCGGTTTCTACTCCTCTGAGTCGAAAAGTCTCTACACATGCACGTATGCCTGCAGTGAAATTGTTCAGGGCCCTATGCCACTCACATAGATTCTTGCATGAGCCTGCAATGGAAAACGCACTATGGGCTGTGTGATCCATTTTTTCAGTGCTTTTGGACATAGTAATCGCAAGCGCCTTAGGAATCATCCAAGTTTGGCTCTGTGGAGATAGCTCGACATGGTCAGTAGTGGCAATATGAAAAATCAGCTCCCAACGACTATGTCGCGATAACGTCTTTCTAACTGTGACCAGCATAGCAGATTTAAAGAGCGATTCTCTCCCGAAATATCGCCGTCGGGGCTACAAAAGTCGGATATTATCTGCTCCTTTGAAATAGCTTCTTCAGTGTCAAACGCAACAGGCTTTTATAGCGCTAGCTTCAGTTGTAACGCATAATATATAATCGCTTTCCTTTTCAGTATTGGTATCTTTACACACTTACTCGAGAAGCGCGGTTCTTCTGTGATGTTGCCGCGTAGATTTTGGGCTAGCAACGTGGAAAATTCGATCTATGAAGTTTGACTATCAACGCACCATGGTTATTACGTTGCTGCTGCAGGTTTATTAAATTATTTTGTTCTCTATTTAAACACAACCTTAGACCCCTACAAATATACCTTCTCCAAGCGTTTATCCATAGGTTTAAAACTGCGCTGATTCCTTCATATAATTGGACATTCCTTTTGATTATATCCACACAAATATTGCTATATCATTGCCGTCGTTTGGTTTGTATAGGGTTCTTGTTTCACGTTCAAACATAACACTTGGCCATTATATGTGTATGCTCCATGTTGGCCATTATATGTATGCCATTATATGTATACGCTCCATGTTGGCCATTGAAACGCAACTTTGACCACTTATATCCATTACGGACTGCAACTTCAGCATGAAAGAAAATGTCCATTACGGATGAAATCATTTGAGTCAATCGACATAATTACACCCCATGCAACATGCCCATGCGCCACAATTCCAACGTAACATTGACTGCTGTATACATCTGCCCCACGTGGATTGGAACTGCACGATCAAACTGTTTGAGCCTATTTGCAAATGTCTGCCACCATTTCATGTTAAACACGGCTTTGGACGACTATGTATTCACCATCGAAACGTTGGACTCCATGTTTAAAAGCGCCCTTTGACCAAATATTTATTATATTTTCTAAAGAACAAACTACGCCTCATGCTTTAAATATAAGTTTGGTCACTATATAATATATCCGCTCCATTTACCAAGGTCGAAAAGTTGACTGTTGAAACCTTTGTGCTCATTCGTAATGTTTATATGACCTCTCCTTTAATCTTTATGGTTGGAAAACATGTTGTTTTTGCACCCTTTGAAACAAGGTGGTAGCATACCGTATATCGCACCATGACATTTGGATCACCCTATATATATATTTGCTCAAAACCCTTTTAACAAAGTTTGAAAAACTTCGGCCTAAAGGTACTTGAGCCCAATTGTAATGTCTTTCGTATAGTTTTTTTTTATATATATAACTTTGTCCCTCCAATCTTATGTGGCTGGGAACCATATGTGTTTGCGCCCCAGCTTAATGCTTCGAAATGTCACCTTGGTCCATCGAAAGTGCGCCTCGTCATTATCAGATGTATGTTGAGCAGCTAAAGACTTATAACCAAGAGCTTGCCTCTATGTTGTCATGATGGGTCAGCTTCGTGTAGGTCGTGCATTATTATGGACCTCATATTTCCACCTGCTATACTATCCGATCTATGTGCTTTTGGATCGACATCATCATGGCCAATCACATTGTGACCAAGCTGCAATTTTCTGTGGGCTCTTTGCATAATCACGTCCTCGACTTTGTTTAATTCTTATTGCCAAAATATGATGCATCTGACCAACATGATGAGCACGCTATAATGCTTGCTTTTCAACTCGTGGATTCCAGTCCTTCTTCAAATGACTCTGGCTCCACACCATTGAAAAGATAAGAATGGTTACATGTATTTTGCAGTTGTACCACAGTATTTTGTAAAGATTGATGCTGAGTGCCTGGACCACTTGTTTGAAGTTGGGACACTCTTGATGCAATATAGACACATAAATTTTCTTCTGAAGTAGGACCAATGGAGCTAGTACTATAACCCCAGGGAGTGGTGGCAATGCAAGAGTTCCATTCTTGACAAGTAATGCTTTTGCACGCCGAAGCATGAAAGCGGGCACAATATATCTTAGAAGCTTGAACTGTTTGCAACAAAAGGGTCGCGAGAATTTCTGTTGATCTTTCAAGTAAGAAAATAAACTTATAGCCTGCAATGTGTTCCCAAGTCCCATTGTGACTGCGCGTTCCCTTGACTGGCGCGGTCTTATTTCCTGCGTACATGCGATAGATGTCCTCCACTTCTCATGTTTCAACTCGTACTGCTCTTATCCTTCTCATCGGTGTGGTGACGACATTTATGAGTATATCACCCGTGGGATCGACCTGTATGTAGCATTATACACCAATTAATTTACAATTACATTTTAGAGAGCGGTGCCCCCAAAATGATAAATATTAGACTATGAGCTCGGCGAAATGATAAAACAAAGTGCCTGGAAAATCCATGATGCAAGCGCTCTTATTGTACATACACACTAGTTTACTGTCGGATGTATGTATGGCAATCCTTTGCACATGGCATGATTGCAACAACACCGCCTGATCATGAGGGCGAGACAACTCATGAGGGGTTGGGGATAGGTTGCTAGGATGTCACTGCTTGCAGGTTCGGTGAAAGACCCTAACGACTAAGCGAGCAGAAGGGGGCCCGAAATTTTAAATATACTCAAAATTTTGGTGGTGTTGTAGCGGCTACAACAAATGGCGAACCACTGGTAGAATCCAGCATCTCTTTCAATATCACAACAAAAGTCTGAGCCAAGATAGTGATGCAAGGGAATATTGAACAAGTTCTGCGGGGACCCTTTGTATTACTTTGGCCCTTTACAGGTATGGCTAATCCTTGTGCCTCAGCTATGTCTCGCTAGTCAGAACACATCAAAGAGAAAGTTCACAGACGCCCGTAGCTTGTTGATAATGTGAAGAGCAAGGTAGTGGGCTTATTATTTTTCAGGATTTTTTAAAGTAAGCTTCTGGTGTTGCTCCGCTGCCAGCAGGCCTGGACAGTACCCCGACGGAGTCACTTCAAGAAATCACAAACGTTGCTCCACTGCCAGCGAGCCTAATCAGTACCTCGGCGGAGTCATTGCATTACCTCTCTGCGCAGGAAGCCTTTCTCGATCCTTTACCCTTATTTGTTTCATGTGCTTACAACACTTATTTTCATGTGCTCGAGGCACTTATTTCTCATGGGCGGATGAGGGATCCCGACTTATTTTACGAGCAAGAGAGGTTTTTTCTTGTTTTACAGAAACTGAAATATATCCTGATTTGGGTTTTCCCTAGTGCCAAACCTTCACATCCCACCTGCCACAATAGGCGAGGCACGCAAAACAGATCATTTTAAAAAATCAAAGACTATGCTGGGCACAAGGCTTGGGTTATGAGCATTGGGCCATTGAACTCATAAGATCTCCTACAACCAACCGGCTCATATCCCCCTGGCTAAATGAGTTTAGACTCGCAGGCATCTTGTTGAGAATGTGACTTTGATGGTCGTCCTAAGAGAAAGCTGCCTCTTGAGATAGCCACCGCAACCTTACACAAAACAATGGGGTTACTATTTTAGCAATCGAGGCAAAACAAGACTGCAAGGTGTTAGGGTTGCAATGAGGGCTCATGAAGTGGCAGGCGATATGACAAAAAATGATGTGAGGGAGAGAGCATACGACACAATGTAGTAGGTGAGGGCCAACATGCAATGCAACGCCATGTGCGGGAAGGATCAACCGGCTGCAGATGGAAAAGAGGCGTAATACGAGAAATGATTATTTATGCAATAACAAGTAACTGAAAAGGAAATGAAAGGAAAATACTTGTAACATGATGATGCCTAAAATATTGATCGTAAACAAAAATAGCAAACATGATTTTAAATCATAAAGTAAAAATTTGGCAAGTAAACCTAATTAACTTCGAACTAAAATTTCATTAACAGGTCCTAGCTAGCCTACACCTAAACCCTAGTTTAACTAATGATGCGGTCGGGTTATGTAAAATAAGTTTTCCAGTGCAACCACCGCATTAATTTGCATCCTGCAACGACAACAATGATCATGATCAGAGCCAGTATCCAAAAAAGTGCAGTAGCAACAAAACTTACCTAAGGAGCAGGTGAAACGGAAAGAAGATCATAGATACTTGCCAAAGAACATGCCAGAATAGATTGTGCAAGCTGAATCCCACTCTCATCTTGATACATAGCAATATGTTCTTGAAATTCATCATTTATAAATGACCCATAATCATTCATGCACAATCCTAGGTCTAACGGGAGGGGGTTAAGATATTTCCTGTTTGTAGGCACATCCACCGAATAGGTTTGGTCGAACGAACCACCATGCTCATTATGGTAGTCAGGGTTATCAGTTTTATGGAATGGGAACAATAAGCATGTTCCAGGCGAATTATAGATACATGCACATCCAAGCGTAGGAACCCTAGTTTCGAAAACCCTAGTCTGGGTTTGCTCCTGGGTTTGGTCAAGGGTATGGGGATCTGAATCCACATTTAGTGGAGCCTGAAATTCCTCACCGCCTTGAAAAAACTCCGGACCTTCGAACGGAGCGCTTCCCAACTTTGATGGTTGGGCGAGATCAACAGGCGAATGCATGTGATCATGCATAGTGGTGAGTTGAAAAATGTCAGTGAGCTTTGTATCAATTTGGTCAAATGTTGGCGCACTAACAGATTGATAATCCAAAGTATCAGATTCTTTAGATTCGCTAGGGTAGGGTGGATTTACCGCGGTTATGCTGGGAGGAGCGTGGTGTTTGGGGATCGTCATCTCAGAAACGGTTGGCAGAAGCTGAAGCACTTCGACTTTCTGATGGATACTTGAAACTTCCCAAAGCGAATCATCGAATGCAGGTGTCTTCATGGGGTCAGCAAAGAGATCCGGGTGACAGTCCTCGGTGGTATGATTAAAAATGTTTTCAGATAAGGAGTGATTGCTACAACCGCCGGTTCGACCAGGTTGGGTACCTAGCATGTCAGGCTCCCCGGGAGTTACCATTTGAGAAGGATCAATAGAGGGAACATCTTGAGGTTGTTATGACAAAAAATCGCTCCTATGGCTGTCTACAGATTTCGAGTGAGACAGATCAGATCTCAAAGATTCATCGATTTTGAAATGTGATTGTGAAACACCATCTGCGGGCTTATAATCGCCGCCAATACCAGTATAAGGAAATTTTGAATGTCTCGAAGAAATTACTGGTGTGGCGGGATCGGGGAACCAACCGGGGAATAATGAACGAAAATATTTAGTCGCAGGGGCGTTAACCCTACAAGGATTTTCAACACATGCATCCGTGTCATTTAGAGAGAACGATGATCTGGCAGGCCTTGTAATGGGATCAACTTTATCTGGGATAGGAGTCGATTCACAATCAGTATGTGAATCAGATTTAGGACTGTGTCCAGGGAGACATTGAGTGGGCTCGAGGTAGGTTTCATGAACCGAGAGGGATAATGAGCCACTGAGGTTTTCGAGTTTTGATTCAACATGGTGCATGAAATATTCAAAGGTAGTGCAGTAGGATTTATCCTCTTGCCAGTGTTTATCCTTGCTCAGGACTTTTGAGGTCACAACTCCACCACCCGACAACTCGGGAGGAGGGGTGAGAATGTCACAAATAGCAACACTCTCCTTGGAGGCCTGAATGTGGTCTGGACTCGAGGAGATGGACAATGAAGCGTTAGGGACAAAATATGAATAGCCGGTAACTTGCGGGTCATCATAGGGAACACTAGGATCTAATTGAAATTGTTCAAGGGAAACGAGAATCACATACTTGAACTATTCATTTAAACATTTCCAATCGACATCCCTCTTAGGGAACTCAAAACAATAATGGATGAATCTGATAGCGAACTCATCTAAAGATTCTTGAGGTTCCATTCTGATTTCATTTAACTTTATTACTACACTTTGCAAATCATACCTATGAAAAGCTTGTCGCAATTCACTGGCGAGTTGTTCAAATGAATGGATGGAAGCTTCCGGCAATGTGCGGCACCATTGCTTAGCGCGACCTTTGAGAATGAGGAATAAAAGAAAACAAATCAAACCTTCATCGTCAATTTCGTGGCACTCACCAAAATCACAGAAATCTAAAAAGTGTTGGGTTATGGACACCCCATTTTCACCATCAAATTTTAGCTGGGACAAGTGATACATAAGTTCATGGGGGATGAAGTATCCAGGCTCATAAAAATCCGACAAACATCTCGGGAGAATGATTTGGGAACGAGCCACTACAGATATGAGATTAACTGCAGGCTGTTAGGGCTCAGCTTGTCATCTGGCCCTCCTTCTAGCGCCAATTCTGTTGACGGGAAAATCTATCCCAGCCAACAGCAGGGGATCTCCCCGGTAAAAGGTCCCGATTAGACCTTGAACCGTTTGGAATAGGGATCCCGTCCGGGGTGTGGGTCCGGCTACCACTGATTTCTCCTTTGCTTTGGGTCTTGCCTAAACTCTATAAAACAGTGGATACACACCTAATCAAATGATACAAGACATATGGTTGATGCATTAAATGTACATATGACACTATGAGTAGCCAGAGAAAATAATAAAACATGAATACCGAAGGAAGTGTTGTTAGCAACACTTCATTAGTTTCATGCATGTAAGCTATTCTGACCATGAGATAAATAGTTCTACATGGCGAGAACACCCTTCACTTCCTAAAGATTTTAAATGATAACACAAACGCAGATAAAGAAAGTCATCAACATTCGCTACAAAAGTGAAATAAACTCAACCACCATTAACATACTCAGCAAACTGTTATGTAACTGTGATGTGAGTTAAAGATACAGATCATTTAATCTAAAGATGTTCAGAAACTGAAAACATAATACTCAACAGTGCTCATACACATGACAACATCAGATCCACAAAAGGGGGTTTCCAAAATGCTTCTATTAATGCTTAAATATATAGTCCTCTGATAATACAATATACTCAGCTCGAGTCCCAAACCAAAAGCCCCTTTACAAGATCCCGAAGGAGTATTTATAATCCAAAACGTACCCTTTGGGATTCCTTGAATTTTCATCTTCTTGACCGTTGGGCTGCCTTGCGACCCAGTCTTTTCGGCAACCTGCGACCTGAGCTGTCCTTGCGACCTTGCGACCAGGTCGCTGGGTCGTGGGTTGCAAATAGCGGAAAACTGAAGATATGCGACCTTGCGACCTTGCGACTAGGTCGTTGGGTTGCGGGGTCGCAAAACGCAAAAAAAATGAATATATGTGACCTTGCGACCTTGTGACTAGGTCGCTGGGTCGCGGGGTCGCAAAAGGTGGAAAAAATGAAGATATGTGACCTTGCGACCTTGCGACTAGGTCACTGGCTCGCAGGGTCGCAAAAGGCGGAAAAATCGAAGATATGCGACCTTGCGACCTTGCGACTAGGTCACTGGGTCGCAGGGTCACAAAAGGCAGAAAACCGAAGATATGCGACCTTGGCAGATCTGCGACTTGTAGCCCTCTTTCGGTGGACGTGGCCAGGTGCTCTCGAACTTAAAGTGCTTTCTTCGAAGATTCATGAGGATGTACTTGTTTTGAAAAGGTCTCATTGTTTGCTAGGGAAAACCTTTGCTCTTTGTGCAAACCCAAAGGTTCCCCCTGCAATAAAATAACATAGGTCACAGATTGAATAATAATAATGCTAAGGGCATTTTAATTAATTTGCAGAAGAGAAAACAATGAATTTAGACCCCTGTGTGATCAAGACTTTGTCATCAGAGATAATGGCATGTGTAGGCTTTCTTTGTTCCCTTTCTCTGTCAAGATCATCATCTTCCCCACGCACAAGGTTCTCTTCAAGTATTGGATTAAATTACTTGATAGGCACGAGATTCTTCATTCACGTTCTCAGTGTTCGCTGCAGGTCTTCATGCTCATCGATTTTCCCATTCATTAGAGGAGCAATACTTTTCATCTTCAAGCGAAGAATCTCAGGTATCTTAACTGAGGGAAACTGCGACCTCAGTTACGATCCTACGCCAGTCATGCTCAAAGATCTTGCACTTGCGTTGAATTTGCCTAAAGGAGGTGAAACAACGCAGTGATTCATTTAATGGCTGGCGTGGTCTTCATGTAAGGACATGTCCCTCTATCATACGATCTGGTCACAGTTGGAGGAAGGAGCAAATTTTGACAGGTCACCGACAGGGCCGAATGGGCATCTCCATGAAACTCTGCCCCTCCTGGTTGCAGCAATGCTGTCTATTGTGGCAATAATGAACGCAGGATGTTTAACGATGTAATTGATAAGCCTCTGCGGTTACTAGTTTTCAACCCCTAGCTCTTCTAACGCTGATCCATCGACGGATTAGTGTTAACCATACATTTCAAAAGGGCCGCCATCTTGTGAAAATCATGTTCCATAGTTGCTGCTGTGCTCGTTCAAATGAGCGTTTTGCTTCCCTCTGTAAATCAATATTCTCTGATAATGACAAAGCCGATGAAGCTGACTCCATGTGCAATCCAACCTGCATTACGACAAGAGGATGAAGTCTTCAAATACAATTTTTGGGTCGTGCACTTCGATCCCACCTCTAGAAACCAGATTTGTCATTGAGCAAGGCCAATTATACTCGGTTTCCGGTCCTCTGAGTCGAAAATTCTCTACACATGCACGTATGCCTACAGAAAAATTGGTCAGGGCCCTATGCCACTCACAGAGATTACTGCATGAGCCTGCAATGGAAAACACACTATGGGCTGTGTGATCCGTTTTCTCAGTGCTTTTGGACATAGTAACCGCAAGTGCCTTAGGAATCATCCAAGTTTGGCTCTGTGGAGACAACTCGACATGGTCAGTAGTGGCAATACGAAAAATTAGCTCCCAATGACTATGTCGCGATAACTTCTTTCTGACTGTGACCAGCGCAGCAGATTTAAAGAGCGATTCTCTCCCGGAATATCACTGTCGGGGCTACAGAAGTCGGCTGTTATCTGCTCATTTGAAATAGCTTCTTCAGTGTCAAACGAAGCAGGCTTTTATAGCGCTGGCTTCAGTTGTAACGCCTAATATATATTTTCTTTCCTTTTCAGTATTGGTATCTTTACACACTTACTCGAGAAGCGTGGTTCTTTTGTGATGTTGTCGCGTAGATTTTGGGCTAGCAACATGGAAAACTCGATCTATGCAGTTTGACTATCAACGCACCATGGTTATTATGTTGCTGCTATAGGTTTGTCAAAGTATTTTGTTCTCTGTTTAAACACAACCTTAGACCCCTACAAATATACCTTCTCCAAGCGTTTATCCATAGGTTTAAAACTGCGCTGATGCCTTCATATAATTCGACATTCCTTTTGATTATATCCGCACAAAGATTGTTATATCATTGTCGTCGTTAGTTTCGTATAGGGTTCTTGTTTCACGTTCAAACATAACACTTGGCCATTATATGTGTATGCTCCACGTTGGCCATTATATGTATACGCTCCACGTTGACCATTGAAACACAGCTTTGACCACTTATATATCCATTACAGACTGCAACTTCAGCATGAAAGCAAATCTCCATTACGGATGAAATCATTTGAGCCAATCGACATAATTACGCCCCATGCAACATGCCCATACGCCACAATTCCAACATAACATTGACTGTTGTATACATCTGCCCCACGTGGATTGGAACTGCACGATCAAACTGTTTGAGCCTATTTGCAAATGTCTGCCACCATTTCATATTAAACACGGCTTTGGATGACTATGTATTCACCATCGAAACGTTGGACTCCATGTTTAAAAGCGCCCTTTGACCAAATATTTTATATCTTTTCTAAAGAACAAACTCCGCCTCATGCTTTAAATATAAGTTTGGTCACTATATAATATATTCACTCCATTTACCAAGGTCGAAAAGTTGACTGTTGAAACCTTTGTGCTCATTCGTAATGTTTATATGACCTCTCCTTTAATATTTATGGTTGGAAAACATGTTGTTTTTTCACCCTTTGAAACAAGGTGGTAGCATACCGTATATCGCACCACGACATTTGGATCACCCTATATATATATATTTGCTCAAAACCCTTTTAACAAAGTTAGAAAAACTTCGGCCTAAAGGTACTTGAGCCCAATTGTAATGTCTTTCGTATAGTTTTTTTTATATATATAACTTCGTCCCTCCAATCTTATGTGGCTAGGAACCATATGTGTTTGCGCCCCAGCTTAATGCTTCGAAATGTCACCTTGGTCCATCGAAAGTGCGCCTCGTCATTATCAGATGTATGTTGAGCAGCTAAATACTTATAACCAAGAGATTGCCTCTATGTTGTCATGATGGGTCAAGTTCGTGTAGGCCGTGCATTATTATGAACCTCAGATTGCCACCTGCTATACTATCCGATATATGTGCTTTTGGATCGACGTCATCATGGCCAATCACATTGTGACCAAGCTGCAATTTTCTGTGGGCTCTTTGCATAATCACGTCCTCGACTTTGTTTAATTCTTATTGCCAAAACATGATGCATCTGACCAACGCGATGAGCGCGCTGTAATGCTTGCTTGTCAACTCATGGATTCCAGTCCTTCTTCAAATGACTCTGGCTCCACACCATTGAAAAGATAAGAATGGTTACATGTCTTTTGCAATCGTACCACAGTATTTTTTAAAGATTGATGCTGAGTGCCTAGACCACTTGCTTGAAGTTGGGACACTCTTGATGCAATATAGACACATATATTTTCTTCTGAAATAGAACCAATGGAGCCAGTACTATAACCCCAGGCAGTGGTGGCAATGCAAGAGTTCCATTCTTGACAAGTAATGCTTTTGCACACCGAAGCATGAAAGCGGGCATAATATATCTTATTAGCTTGAACTGTTTGCAACGAAAGGGCCACGGGCATTTCCGTTGATCTTTCAAGTAAGCCAATAAACTTATAGCCTGCAATGTGTTCCCAAGTCCCATTGGGACTGCGAGTTCCCTTGACTAGCGCGGTCTTATTTCCTACGTACATGCAATAGATGTCCTCCACTTCTCATGTTTCAACTCGTATTTCTCTTATCCTTCTCATCGGTGTGGTGATGACATTTATGAGTATATCACCCGTGGGATCGACTTGTATGTAGCATTATACACCAATTAATTTACAATTACATTTTAGAGAGCGGTGCCCCCAAAATGATAAATATTAGACTATGAGCTCGACGAAATGCTAAAACAAAGTGCCTGGACAATCCATGATGCAAGCGCTCTTATTGTACATACACACTAGTTTACTGTCGGATGTATGTATGGCAATCCTTCGCACATGGCGTGATTGCAACAACAGCGCCTGATCATGAGGGCGAGACAACTCATGAGGGGTTGGGGATAGGTTGCTGGGATGTCACTGCTTGCAAGTTCGGTGAAAGACCCTAACGACTAAGCGAACAGAAGGGGGCCCGAAATTTTAAATATACTCAAAATTTTGGGTGGTGTTGTAGTGGCTACAACAGAGCCATACATCATCATTGTCATAAAACACATTCGCAACCAACATATAACAGAAATGACAAGCATATAACAACCATATAAGCCACATAATAACAAGCATATTTATCCAACAATACAAGAGGAAAATATCTCATATTTCCATACGAAAAATGCAACCAAATCTGGTACTTCCATGTTCCACCTTACCTTCGACATGGCTGAGACAAATCTCTCTTCAACCAATCAGTCTGATGACATATTCCAAGCATGAATTTATGATCTCATAAAACTCATAAATAAATAAAAAACTATGGCTTCCAAAGTCCAAACCACCTCAACCTAAACTAGTGATTCCACCCCATGGCCAGACATCACAACCATCACCAGATTGGTCTCCACCCTAGCTGTCGAGGGCTCCAGAACGTTTTTTCCAACCAAGGCTCTAGGACTAGTAACTCAACCCACAACTACCAGCAGGTTCCATATCCTTTGTCCAACCAAGGCACCAGGACTAGTAACTCAACCCACCAAAAGCTCTAGATAATTTTTCCAACCAAGGCTCCAGGACTAGTAACTGAACGCAAGTTGTTAGAGGGCTCCAGACTGTTTGTCCAACACAGGCTCTAGGAACTAGTAACTCAACCTGAGATAAAGGAACATGAGAACCAACCAAAAAAATAATAATGAAATGAACCCAAAGCACCATGGATATCCAATGGAAAGGCTAGAAAAATCCACTATCAATCCAACCAATCCTCCATGCCAATGATAGATCATTACCAAGAAACCACATGCATACACCATGCATGCCAAAAATATTGAGGAAAACATACATGCAACTCAGTATTTGCAAAAAAACCCATTGTAGTTGCTCATCCCGATGTCCTCTATTGCTTTCCTTCTCTTCCTTTTATGTCTTTCTCTAAACCTCCAACAATGCCACACTCTCCAAGAGTTCTCCAAGAAACTCTAAGTTTCCAAGAGCATTAGAGGGAGAATAGAATGAGAACTTCAATAATAAATTTAAAAAAATGTTGCTAACTAATCCTCAGAAGCCTTTTTATTAATGAGGGCTCTATTTCCTTAAATTTTCCATTATTTCCTTTCAGTTTACTTCTCACATGCAACATGTGACCTTTCACCTCCCTTTTCTCCTATTTTCCATTATTTCTATAAATATATGTCAATAAATGCCACTTTACCTTTCCAAATCCATAGGAATTTCTTTGCAATTTCCATAGCCATAACAAACCATATGAACCCCCATAGACCATGAGAAAAATTAACCCATTGAGCTATGAAGTCATAAAAGGATTTAATTGTTCATCAACTCTGCAAGGGTTTTCATAGGGCAAGCTAACTATATGAAGTGAATATTTTAGATTAGATGAAATATGAAATGACAGTAAGTTGTGAAATTAGTAAAATTAAAGGGCAATTGAGAATCCTTTAACTATGCTTCAACAAGAAAATCCTTTTAGGTAACTGTTTAGGAAAAACCAAAGGACAGGGAAAACCATAGAGTTCTTTTGCCAGAATCTACTAGGTACACCTTAAGACAACAATCCAGCAATCCTAGAGAGAAGGACACCCCTGAATTCTCTAGTTATTACTTTCAAACAAAGAAAACATTCAAGATAACAGTAAGTGTAATTAAAGAGCGGTTAAGAATTCTTTAATTAAACTTCAAAGAAGGTATTTAAAGCAACAATTTAAGAAATACCAAAGCATAGGGAAAACCATAAAATTCTTTGGCCAGACTCTACTAAGTAAACTTCAAAGAGGGCCTTAAAAATAACATTCCAAGAAACACCAAAGGGTAGGGCAAACCATAAACTTCTTTGGCTAGACTGTTGGCAATATGACAGAGTGTTGTCCTTGATGGCAACCTACTTGATAAAGTTGTTGACAACATACTTGATGAAGTTGTCCTTGATGGAAACCTACTTGATGAGGTAAGGGGGAGATTGTTGGCCTACTTGATGAGTTAAGGGAGAGATTGTTGGCAATGTGATACAATGTGTTGACTTTGATGGAACCTGCCTAACGAAGCTGTCCTTGATGAAAAATGACCTGATGGGTGTTAATGATGTAAATCTGATGTATCTACAGATCAGTTCAGAAGTAGCTCAGAAATTTCCAAAATAATGTTGAACAAGGTATGTCACAAGGCATACGTGGGTTTGTTAAGGATAAGTCGCGTATGTACGTGGAAATGTACGTGAAAATTAGTGTATGCACAATTGCGCTCTAAATTTAGGAAACCAGGAGACATTACCATGGTATTGACCCAAAGTATTGAGCGCTTGATTTTCTATTTGATTCCGTACAGGAATACCATCAGCGGTTGAGTGGTTTTAACTCATGGTATTGACAAAGGCTAAATCTATTTAAGGAGAAGAAGATCATAGTGCAAGGTGTGCATGTGTCTGGGTTTTAATGAATACTTCACTATGAAGTATATCTGCATGATGGAATTCTATTCTTAATTGATAGATCTGAATCTAAGATGCACCTATGGATAGGATGAAGGTTCAAGATCTCTAGATCTAGAAATGATGAATCTCTAGGATGATCTAAAAATAAATGATGAAGACCTGGCGCAAGTCTGATGAAGAAATTGAAGAAATCTGGGTAAGTTTATAGATATGGTCTGTTCTACAAAGTCTATCTTTTATAGATCTATACGCAGGTTCGTTTCATGAAAAATGCGTGTATACACAGTTCCTCTTAAAGAAAAGCGCATATGGCAGTCAAGGTTTCTAAAAATAAAATGCACCGAAGTATACGCAGGTTTGTCTTAGTGAAAGCGCATATATATGCAGGTTCAGTGAAATAAAAGCGCGTATGGAATCTAGGGTTTTGCTGAAGTATGTGGAATGAAATTTCTGATCTGTTTTGTTGTTCTACTGCTATCTGTCAATGATATATTCATACAGATCTGGATTGTTTAAATGTTGATTGTGCTGCTGATTATTTTTTATTAAAGATCAAGTTGCTGGTTGATTGGTTGATGATTCAATGACTAAGTGATGAAGGAAGAATGACTATATAAACAGTTCTGTATGGTTTATATATTGTCTGAACAGAAATCTGATTTCAGATCTGAGTCTGAACTAATTCTGAAATAAAGCATACACAGAAGAATACGCTAGTTGGTGAAAAGGAAAGTGCGTGCAAGAAATGGTGAAGAAAAGTCACGTATACAAAGTTACTATACACTGAAGCATACACAGGTTGGATTGAATAAAAGCATGTATATACGCAGGTTACATAAAATAAAATAGCATATGATGTTTGAATTAATGAATGTTTTGGGTTGAGTTTACATCTACATATCTCTTCTGAAGTCTGGGTTATCTCTGATATTCTGGCTACAGTGGTCTCACTGTTCTGTTTGAATTTCTGGGCATAATACTTTTGTTGAATAATGAAGGGTTGTGTTGAAGCTGTTTGATCCAGTTTGAAAATTGATGAAACGTGGTCTGCAGTGGATCTGAGGGTTGAAGCCTTCAGTATGAAAGTGGAAGCTTTCTTCCAGTAGATGCTGGTGCTAATATCAGGGGGTAGTAGCTCCTTTCCAGGAGAGGTTGGTAAACAAGATCAGGGGGTTGTAGCTCCCCTCCAGGAGAGGCTGGTAAATGAGAGAAGGTTGTAGCCTTCTGCAGGTGGGTGCCTGCGTGCTGGTATGAGTCTACACTAGTACATGGTTGTAAGATGTTTTCTTTATAATAAATATTGAAGACTGAGACGACGACAGTGGTGGTTTTCTCCTGACTTGGGTTTCCACCTTAAATCGTGGTGTTCATGTGTGTTGCTTATGTGTGATGGTTTATTCTATTTTTACTGCACATGCTTACTGCTTAACATCTGATGAATAAATGATGCAATGATTTAAGAATCAAATACATAATAAGAGCTCTGAGCATACACAAGTTTCCTTAAGGATATCCGTGTATATACGATAGTTTTGTTTTGTAAAGTAGCGTATGGGTTTTGAGAAAAGAAAAGTAAAAAGTTTATCAGTTAGTTCTAAACACTGATTTACCCCCCCTCTCAGTATTTTTCGCAACAATTGGTATCGGTGTAGGTCCTTCTGAAAAATCTTAGCCGCTATAAGGAAGATCAAGCAAGATGAGAAATCAAGATGGAACAACATCTATCAAGCCTCCGCTCTTTAATGGAAGCAATTTAATCTTTTGGAAAATAATGATGAGATCCTATCTTCAGTCTATGGGAGCAGATGTATGGGCCATTGTTGAACGAGGATATCAATATCCAGCTGCAGTACCAATAGATCCAAATGAAAAGAAGAATTATGAAACAAATGCAAAGGCAGTCAATGCTCTAACGGGAAGTCTAACTGAATCATAATTTGTCAAAGTTATGTAGCTGAATACAGCAAAGGAGATATGGGACAAAATCATTCTAAGTTATGAAGGTGATGCAAAGGTAAAAAGTGCAAAACTTCAAACTCTCAGAATTGAATATGAAAATTTAATAGTGCATAGTGATGAGAATATTACCAGTTTCTTTTTATGTCTTGATGATGTTGTAAATCGTATGAGAAATCTGGGAGAAACAATAACCGAATCTACTTTGGTTGAGAAAATTTTAAGATCGCTAACGACAAAATTTGAGTCAAAAGTTTCTTCTCTTGAAGAAAAACAGGATCTTCAAAATCTTACTATGGTGCAACTTCATGGGATACTAACTGCATATGAAATGAGAAGAGGAGGACCATCTGAAGTCAAAGAGGCTATCTTCAGAGCTTCTACAAAAGGGAAAGAAGTACAAGAAGCAGAAGGATCAGGATATTTCTCAGAAGAAGATGAGGTAAATTTTATAAGAAACTCCAACTTGGCACAGGACGGTTCAAAGGTAAGCTTCCTTTCAAATGTTTTGAGTGTGGAAGAGTTGGTCATTATGCTGCTACGTGTCCTCATAAAGAAACACCTGCAAAAGGGAAGGAAGTAGCAAGAAGGAATAAGAATCAGTTTAACACTATAAAAAGTTACTATACTCATGAAGACAGTGACGGGTTATCTGATAGTGAGGAAGAATGTGAACAAGATCTTAGACTTCTCATGGAATTTGAATCTAGAGAAGAAAAGGATACTTTTGTGGATGCTCTAGAAGACAATGATTTTCTTGAAGAAAACAATCAACTCAAAATGCGCTTAGAAGAAAGTAAAATACTCTTAGAAGAAAGGAAAATAACCATAGAAACTCTGGAAACGGAGGTTGAAGAAGCGAAGAAACACAATGAGCAATTAGAATGTGAAGTGGTAAGTCTAAGAAAATAATTTGAGAAAGTAAAGACTTTGAATCTTAGATTTTCTAAAGGATCTGAAACCCTAGATGATATTATCAAGGTACAACGTTCTCCTCTTATAAAGACAGGTCTTGGATATACCGAAGAATCTTCTCAGGCATCAACACCAAATTATCTAAAAGCAGCTACAGTTGGTTTACAACATTCTGCCACTCAGCAAGGGAATAAAGAATCATTACAGGTAAAGCGTGATCATCTCAATTCAAAGAGCACCAACATGAATATCTTTCAAAGAAACAAAAATCAACAGGTAAATTCAAGTAGAAGATTTCATGATCGCAGAAATTTCTTCTTCAATGGACAATGTTTCTCATGTCACAATTTTGGTCATAAAGCTGTTCAATGTGTTGCATATAAAACCATCATGACAAGAGAAGCAAGAAAGAAAAGGATTGATATTGAAACAAAGAATAATACCTATAACAAATTTTCTCCTCTTCTAAATGAAGTTGAATGTGCTTATTGCAATAAATTTGGCCATGAATAATCTGAATGCAGGAGCAAAGTTCAGCCAAAAGAGCATGTTCCTTCAAGATCCAAAGTATGGAAAAAGAAGGAATTGCAGGTTGAAAACTGTGGCATAGCGTTATTTGCAGAAGGTGAAGAAAATCAATGGTACATTGATAGTGGATGCTCAAGACACATGACAGGTGACAAAACCAAACTTCTTGCATATAATGCTCTAGAAAAGGAAAAGAAATTTACATTTGGAAATGATACTCCAGCTATAATTAAGGGAAAAGGGTCTGTGTTTCTAAAAGAAAAGGTGAAGGCAAATGATGTCATGTATGTGGATGGATTAAGGCATAACCTGTTAAGTGTAAGTCAAATGTGTGATCAAGGAACTGAATTTGTCTTTAGTTCAAAATAATGTGTGGTACGTGATCTTGATACAGGTAAAACGATTATAAAAGGAAAAAGAACTCTAAGCAATCTGTATGTATTGAAAAACTGCAAAGATCAATGTTACTTGAGTAAATATCCAGAAAACTAGCTATGACATAGAAGGTTGGGGCATCTGAGCTTCTCTCAGATCAACAAATCAAGCAGACTTAAAGCAGTTCGTCATCTTCCCAATATTACTCCACCCAAAAATATCATATGCAAATCTTGCCAATTTGGTAAGCAAACCAGAGTATAGTTTAATGCCAAGGAAGGATCATCAAGTAAGCCTCTTGAACTTATTCATACTGACATATGTGGACCTGTGAGGAAAAAGTCACCACGTGGTGAACAATACTATATCTTGTTTATTAATGATTTCTCTAGAATGTGTTGGATTGGGCTGCTTAAACACAAAGATGAAGCATTTGAGAAATTTCAGACCTTCAAAGCACTAGTTGAAAATGAATTAGATCTGAAAATCAAGTGTCTTAGATCTGATCGAGGAGGAGAATATACATCAAATGAATTTCTTGAATTTTGTGAACAACATGGCATAAAAAGACAGCTTTCTGTAGCTGGAACTCCACAAAAAAATGGCGTAGCAGAAAGAATGAATAGAACAGTTCAAAAAATGGCTAGAGATATGCTTGATTATTCCGGAACACCTGACACTTTTTGGGGAGAAGCAGCACATACAGCGGTAAATATTCTTAACAAAGCACATGTTCGAGTAAATAGTGATAAAACTCCATATGAACTCTGGTATGGTAATCCTCCCACTGTGAAGCATTTTAGAGTTTTTGGAAGCATATGTTTTATCAAAAATAATGATGAAAAACTTGGCAAGTTTGAATCCAGAGCAGATGAAGGAATACTTCTTGGATACTCCTCTAGGAGTAGAGCATATAAATGTTACAATAAAAGACTTCGGAAGATTGTTGAATGTATTGATGTTGTTATTGATGAGTCTCCTGCAGCCCCAAAAGAAGAAAAACAAACAAAAAATGAAGACGATGGTGACATATGTCCTTCTACATCAAATAGCAATGATATAAACAGTGAACCCAATGAAGAACCTGAAGATGATTTATCTGAAAAAGCTCCATCCAGATATGTTCAAAAGAATCATCCAGAATCTCAAATTTTGGGAGAAAAGGGATCAGGTGTACAAACAAGAAGGACTCTTGTGGGATCTTCTAGCTATCTCGCATTTCTATCCACTATTGAACCACACAATGTCAATCAAGCTAGCAAAGATGAATGTTGGATTCAAGCCATGAATGAAGAGCTTGATCAAATTGAAAAGAATCACACTTGGGAATTAGTACCAATACCTCATGACAAAAATGTCATTGGAACCAAATGGATATTCAAAAACAAGTTAAATGAGAATGGGGAGGTTATAAGAAATAAAGCTAGACTTGTCTGCAAGGGGTATGCTCAACAAGAAGGTATAGACTTTGAAGAAAATTTTGCTCCTGTAGCTAGACTTGAAGCCATAAGAATGTTTCTTGCTTTTTCAAGCTTCCAACAAATCAAAGTTTATCAAATGGATGTTAAATCTGCCTTTCTCAATGGTGATCTAGAAGAAGAAGTTTATATAGAACAACTAGAAGGATTCATTTTGGGAAATGATGAAAAACATGTTTGTAGACTCAAAAAGGCTCTATATGGTCTCAAACAGGCTCCAAGGGCATGGTATTATCGTCTTGACAAATATCTTCATCAACAAGGATTTTCAAAGGGGTCGGCTGATAGCAACTTATACACAAAAATTGAAAATGATAAACTATTGATTGTGGTTGTATATGTTGATGATATCATCTTTGGAAGTAATGAAGAGTCTATGAGTAAGAAATTTGCTTCTGTTATGCAGCAAGAATTTGAAATGTCTTTACTTGGGGAACTAACATTCTTTCTTGGCTTGCAAGTGCATCAAGCAACAGATGGCATATTCTTATCACAAGAAAAATATCTTAAGAAAATTGTGAAGAAATATGGCATGGAAGAGTGCAAACCAGTAAGTACACCAATGATAATCATATGTAATCTAAGTTCTCATGATGATTATCCTACAGTGAATCAACCAGAATGCAGATCTATGATAGGAAGTCTACTTTATCTCACTGGAACTAGACCAGACATTATGCATGCAGTTGGGATTGTTGGACGATTCCAAGCTAATCCAAAAGAGTCTCATCTTCAGGTTGTCAAAAGAATATTCAAATATCTACAAGGAACTCAAAACTTTGGACTGTGGTATCCAAAGAATCCTAATATCACTCTTCATGCTTACACTGATGCAGATTGCGCTGGAAATGTTGATGATCGGAAAATCACTAGTGGTGGTGCATTCTATATGGGGCCCCAGTTAGTATCTTGGTTCAGCAAGAAGCAAAACTCTATTTCCTTATCTACATCAGAAGCAGAATATGTGGCTTCCGCATCATGTTGCACTCAACTTCTTTGGATGATGCAAACCTTACAAGACTTTCAAATCAAGTGTTCACCTCCTATCTCCATTATGTGTGATAATACAAGTGCCATCAGTATCTCAAAGAATCCTTTTATGCATTCCAAGACCAAGCACATTCCCATCAAGTATCACTTCCTATGTGAACAAGTGCTTGAACAAAAGGTCAAGTTGGAGTATGTTCCCTCCAAAGAACAAGTTGATGATATATTTACCAAACCTATGCCCAGGGAAGCGTTCGAATATCTCAGACAGAAGCTGGGAGTAGTCTCTACCATGCAGAAGATCAAATCTTCTTAAATGCAGAAGATTAAATTGGATACACGGGTTTCCTGAAAGACAGTCGCGTATATACGCGAGTTTATACACAGAAAACTGTGTATGGGTGATTGCTGACAATTTTTTCTGGGTCAGCATTCTTCAGCACAGTTGTGGTGCTATTGGGTATCTTTGATGATGTTTCAGCTCTCATATTTCTATTTCATTCTCTGATATTTGATGCAGATGCCTTGATGATTTTCTATTGAAAGTGTTCAGGATGCACAAGCTAAGGGGGAGATGAAGGAGTGAAATGGCTCAAGAACAAGTGTACAAGTCCAGGGGGAGCATTAGCCTTGCTAAGAATTATGCATTGTTGGCATTATGATGGTTCTGAAATATGATCTCTCTCTCGAGGTCTTTTTGGTATTTGATAAAAAGGTCATGATGTAAATTGTTTTATTCAGTCATGTAAGGACTTCTTCAAATTTGTAAACCCACTTGGTTGGGTAGTTGAGTCAAAAAATTGTAAACCCACTTGGTTGGGAACTTGAGTCACATAAGTAAATCCACTTGGTTGGATCATTGATGTAAGTATGAGTCCTTGGTGATAGGAAAGGTCATAGAGTCATGTACTTCATTGAATATTATTGTTGAATATTCAGCATGAACTTAGGGGGAGCATGGTAACTTCAGTACACATCAGATCTATAGAGATCTTTTTTTCTACAAGAAAAGAAAAACCTTGTTTTGATTTTGATCCGCCCTTTGCTTTTGATGTCAAAGGGGGAGAGTATCATGGTGTTTGAATAAGGGGAGAGTATCATGGTGTTTGCATAATGGTTATAATCAATGTATCTATCTGTTGTGGTGATCAAACACCATCATGGTTTCCATCAAGTCCAAAGGGGGAGATTGTTGGCAATATGACAGAGTGTTGTCCTTGATGGCAACCTACTTGATAAAGTTTTTGACAACCTACTTGATGAAGTTGTCCTTGATGGAAACCTACTTGATGAGTTAAGGGGGAGATTGTTGGCCTACTTGATGAGTTAAGGGGGAGATTGTTGGCCTACTTGATGAGTTAAGGGAGAGATTGTTGGCAATGTGATACAATGTGTTGACTTTGATGGAACCTGCCTGATGAAGCTGTCCTTGATGAAAACTGACCTGATGAGTGTTAATGACGTAAAACTGATGTATCTACAGATCAGTTCAGAAGTAGCTCAGAAATTTCCAGAATAATTTTGAACAAGGTATGTCACAAGGCATATGCGGGTTTGTTAAGGATAAGTTGCGTATGTATGCAGAAACGTACGTGAAAAGTAGTGTATGCCCATTTGCGCTCTAAATTTAGGAGACCAGGAGACATTACCATGGTATTGACCCAAAGTATTGAGCGCTTGATTTTCTATTTGATTCCGTCTAGGAATACCATCAGCGGTTGAGTGGTTTTGACTCATGGTATTGACAAAGGCTAAATCTATTTAAGGAGAAGAAGATCATAGTGCAAGGTGTGCATGTGTCTGGGTTTTAATGAATACTTCACTATGAAGTATATCTGCATGATGGAATTCTGTTCTTAATTGATATATCTAAATCTAAGATGCACCTATGGATATGATGAAGGTTCAAGATCTCTAGATCTAGAAATGATGAATCTCTAGGATGATCTGAAAAGAAATGATGAAGACCTGGCGCAAGTCTGATGAAGAAATTGAAGAAATCTGGGTAAGTTTATAGATCTGGTATGTTCTGCGAAATCTATCTTTTATAGATCTATACGCAGGTTCGTTTCATGAAAAGCGCGTGTATATGCAGTTCCTCTTAAAGAAAAGCGTGTATGGCAGTCAGGGTTTCTAAAAATAAAACGCACTGAAGTATACACATGTTAGTCTTTTTGAAAGTGTGTATATACACAGGTTCAGTGAAATAAAAGCGCGTATGGAATCTAGGGTTTTGCTGAAGTATGTGGAATGAAATGTCTGATCTGTTTTGCTGTTCTACTGCTATCTATCAATGATATATTCATACAGATCTGGATTGTTTAAATGTTGATTGTGTTGTTGATTATTTTTTATTAAAGATCAAGTTGTTGGTTGATTGGTTGATGATTCAATGACTAAGTGATGAAGGAAGAATGACTGTATAAACAGTTTTGTATGGTTGATAGATTGTCTAAACATAAATCTGATTTCAAATCTGAGTCTGAAATAATTCTGAAAGAAAGCATACACAGAAGAATACGCTAGTTTGTGAAAAGGAAAGCGTGTGCATATACAGAAATGGTGAAGAAAAGTCGCGTATACAAAGTTACTATACAAGGAAGCATACGCAGGTTGGATTGAATAAAGGCGCGTTTATATGCGGGTTACATAAAAGAAAATAGCGTATGATGTTTGAATTAATGAATGTTCTAGGTTGAGTTTACATCTGCATATCTATTCTGAAGTCTGGGTTATCTCTGATATTCTGCCTACAGTGGTCTCACTATTCTGTTTGAAGTTCTGGGTAGAATATATTTGTTGAATAATGAAGGGTTGTGTTGAAGTTGTTTGATCCAGTTTGAAATTTGATGAAACGTGGTCTTCAGTGGATCTGAGGGTTGAAGCCTTCAGTATGAAAGTGGAAGCTTTCTGCCAGTAGAGGCTGGTGCTAATATCAGGGGGTAGTAGCTCCCTTCCAGGAGAGGCTGGTAAACGAGAGGAGGGGGTTGTAGCTCCCATCTAGGAGAGGCTGGTAAATGAGAGAAGGTTGTAGCCTTCTGCAGGTGGGTGCCTGCGTGCTGGTATGAGTCTGCACCAGTACATGGTTGTAAGATGTTTTCTTTATAATAAATATTGAAGACTGAGACGATGGCAGCGATGGTTTTCTCTCGACTTGGGTTTCCACCTTAAATCCTGGTGTTCATGTGTGTTGCTTATGTGTGATGGTTTATTCTGTTTTTACTGCACATGCTTACTGCTTAACATCTGATGAATAAATGATGCAATGATTTAAGAATCAAATACATAATAAGAGCTCTGAGCATACGCGATTTTCCTTAAGGATATCCGCTTATATACGATAGTTTTGTTCTGTAAATTAGCGTATGGGTTTTGAGAAAAGAAAAGTAAAAAGTTTATCAGTTAGCTCTAAACACTGATTCACCCCCCCTATCAGTATTTTTCCCAACATAGACTCTACTGAATAAATTTCAAGGCAACAAGCTAAGTGGAAATAAAGAGTAGGATGACCCTAAATTTTCTAATCATACCTTGCAAAAGAAAACATTAAGATGAAAGAATCAGAAAGAGTTAAGGTGCCAAGACAACATATCTTAACCTAAAATTTATATTCTTTTATCAGAGAAATGATGGACAATATGGAAAACAAAAGGGAAACATTGACAAAGAAGGATAACATCACCATTAACATAGCTCAAGAATCTTGTGAACGTGCTTGTATTACTGATGTCAAAAATAGTTACAATAATCCAGTGTAATAATCTCTACAACTTAGAGTTTGATCAAAATCTAGCCTAGCAATCAACCCAGCAACCATCAACAACCAACCAACCCCCCAAAAATAATGAACAATGCATGCAGTATTTATCTGCAGATGAGGAAGTGATCCTAAGCTAGGGTTTCACACCATAGTTATTAGAGAATAAATGATTCTTGACCTTTGAGAGCATGCAAGGCCCAAGGCAAGAATATCTGTGACTGACTCACTATAATAATAACTTCTAACTTAATTGCTGAGATAAATTTTGAGATATAGTTGACTTTTATGGGTTTTCATTAACTTTACAATATTTTTTTAGTAGATGAGAAATAACTCTGACTGTTTCAATAATTATAGCTGCTTTTATGAGGATGTAGGTGGCCAATATGATTTGAAGAAGTAATTAGTCATTTTGGCTCTGTTTGCTTCGCTGATTTGCTCTTGATTTGTCTTTAAACCTTGGATTTACCTCTTAATTTTGATTAACCCTTTAACCCCCTTTATTGTTCTTCTGACTGCGTTTTTTCATTTTCTTTCATCTCTGCGCGTTGCTACTTCAGGAGTTTCTAAATATCCACCAACGGTCATGATCCACTGCTGATTCTTCTTGATCTCAGACTCCCAATCCTTTTGATGAAACAAGACACTCTGGATCGTCACCCAGAAGACATGTTTAAACAATTTTTGGACTTATGAATTGAAATTATGCGTTCTCTGCCAAGTATAATCACCTGCACATTAAAAAAATTGTTAATTTAGATCCTGATTTCATGGACAGAGTCCAGAAAATGGATCTTGTTGGTTTTCTGCATTTGGTTTGGGCTTTGGAGAATTTTGGAGAGTTACAGGAGTGTACATGGTGGACGAGGTTTATCGTAGAGATGCAGACCTTTGAAATATTTGAAAAGGGTCAATGGTTTCGGGTTATGGTGGGAGGTAGTAAGCGGTTTATTGCATGGTCGATAGGTAGTGAGGTGGTTTTATTGGTGGGGATGCGATGCCATATGATGAGTGACGTGTGGCAAGGAGGACGGGTGGTAATACTGCCGATGTTGCATGGTCCAAATGTTCTTAACAATCACACATTTTGGTTTGTGATGTGGGACTAGGGTCATTGGATCGGTAGGAGTTGATCCAACAGTGGTCGGGGTATTTGGACTACAGGCAGGTTTAAAAGTTGGGACCAGGGTTATATAAAAAGTAGAGGCGCTTATTATTAAGGAGGGGAAAAGTGTTATATGGTGTGGGGAAAAAGGTTTTTTAAGGTGGGGGGTGAAAAAATAAAGGTGTCGGGTCAAAAATAAAACTAAGTTTATTTAAAAGGAGAGTGGGCCCCCGAATGACATATTTTTAGTTTTTAAAACAATGTAAAGAGGATTTTTTACATTTTTTTGGGGATAGTAGGGAAATGAATGAGGGGAGGTTTTACAGGGGTTTTAAGCAATGTGAGTTGGGTTTTAGGAAGGGGAAGGGGTGGAAATGAGGGATTGGGTCGAAACATCTTTTTTTAGAGCATCAGGGTACTGAACAAGGTCAAAATGAGATATAGTGAAATTTTTTTAATGAAGATAATGAAGGCAGTGAGATTTCTGAAAATAGATGATATTTAAGGAATACTATTTTCAGCAGATTGTAGAGAATCCATAGTCACCTAGTGATACTATGAATACAGGAGACTAATAATGGCTCCAGATGGGGAGGGCAGCTCCTTAGGACATCTCAAGAACGTCAGATTTCAGATCTTTGGTCTTCATAGATCAGTGCCCCTTGTACTTGGCTGATTTTCCAATTTGTAATTGTTGATCTGCTACAATTCTTAGTAACTATGACCTTTCAAACTTTGAAAACCATGCTTCCTGCAAATCAATTCTACCTACCCATCATCTAATCTAACATTTTTTCTTCATCTTGAAGGTGCATTTAGACTTGCAAAACTTTTGACATCATTTTTCTTTTGAAAGAAAATGATATCTATTTACACCCTTATAACTTCCAAAGGTTCAGATTAGACTGATGAGCTCCTTTATTATCTATCTAATCTACTTATCTATCAGGATTAAACATCTTGACATATTTTTATTCACTAACTATCAACATGAAATTTAAAGCATGACTAAATCAAGATTAAGCAATTTGATTGCCACGAATTGTGGCATTTTGGACAAGCTACACATAATATTATTTTGCAAAAACTAAAACTAAAACTAAGGGCTTTGATCTAGAATTACTCATTTATCCCTTTCTTCTCTTTTGTGGTTCAGATTTTAGACTTTGTAACCAATGCATTTTCCTGTCTATCCTACTGATAAGCCAAGCTTAGACAGTTTGGCAAATCTTCATTTTCTAACTTATCAACAAAAAATCAAAATTTGTTCAATCATGATTAGGATGTACGGTTGAAAATTATGTTTTCAAAAGTAGTGGAATTTGGACTTGCACACTTTTAGAAATATTCTTTTTGGTGTGGGGCTTTACCTTTTTCTTCTTTTCTACCCTCTTTTCTTCTTTTTCTTTCTTTCTTTTCTATCATTTTTTCTAAGATTTTTGTTTAAGAAATGTTATGTACAATGAATAAAACTTTAAATTGAGAAAGATGTTTAACTGAAGTAATGCTTGAGCATCCTGCCATTGATAGGACCTCCAAATAATTTTTTTCCATCTATTTCTTGTAGAAAAAATGCATTGTTACTTCTTGTAGAATGGATGATGTATGGACCTTTCCATAAGTTGTCAAATTTTCCATGCTTTCCTTTGTCCCCTCTTCTTGAATCCCACTTCAACACTTTGTCTCCAATGCTGAAATCATTTTCCTTGGTCCTTTTGTCAAATAGTTTCTTGATTTTTTCTTGTACTTGTTGTGTTCTATTGTACAATTCTTTTTTGGTTTGCTGCAGATGGACAGTTTGGTTTATTCTCCTTTGCATATCATTTTCTTCAGACTGTACTTATTGAATGAGCTTCATTATTAGCACTCCCAAGCTTGTTGGGAAAATAACATCTGCTCCATACACTAACTGATAGGGAGACATACCAATTGACTTCTTATTTGCTAATCTATCTGCCCATAATGCATGAACTAGTTTATTGTGCCATGATTTCTTGTTCTCTTCCAACAAATTTTTAATGATGTTCACCAAGCTTTTATTTGAGTATTCAGCCAACCCATTACCTTGAGGGTAATAAGCTGTAGAATGTCCCAATGTAATCTAACATCTGTGTCAAAATTCCACCATTTTCTTGGATCTAAAAGCAACAACATTGTCAGTTATGATTTTCCTAGGAAAGCCAAATCTAGAGAGGATGTTATTTTCCAGAAATTTGATAATTAATAAGTTTGTCGCAGTCCTGGAAGGAATGGTTTCTATCCACTTTGTAAAATATTCATTTGCGGTAAGGATCCATTTATGCTCGACATAGGAGGTAGGGTGGATTTATCCAATAAAATCAATACCCCATTGTTGAAAAGGAGGTTCAACATAAATTGGTTGTAAAGGCAAAGAAAACAATTTTCTTTTACCCTAAAAATTTTGGCATTTATGACAGGCAACTACCATTTTATGAATGTCTTGAAAGAGGGTGGGCCAATAGCAAGCAGCTCTAAGGATTTTATTGACAGTGGTTTTCCAATAGAGGTGGCCTCCACATTCTCCTTCATCAAACTCATGCATAATGTTATCTGCATCTTCTTCAGGCAAACATTTCAGAAATATACCACCAGAGTTTTTCCAATATAAAACTTTATCCAAAATGCAGAAATTCACAACTTTTTACTTCATGAATCTGGCCTTTGTTTTGGACAAGCCAGGAGGAACATTCAGATTAAAAAGCACATATAATATATCAACATACCAAGATGAGTTCAGAAATGCTTCCTCAATAGGTGGAGTTTCCAGCTCCTCTTGTTCATCCAATGCATTAATCATATTGATGTCCACTGTTTGAAAATCTGTTTCAGCCATGAGTTTAGCAAGTCCTTGCCTTTTGATTAGCTTGGTGGGCTTGATTTCCAGATCATATTCCAAGATGACAACAATCTACTTACTTCGTTTTCCATCAGGGTCTTGTGTCAAGATGTCTTTTCCCACTATGTGAGGCACAAATGCAATGATGTGTGAGTGCATAATGTAGAATCTAAAATATTTTAGTGCTTTGACTAAGGCAAAAGCCTATTTTTCCATGATATTATATTTCAAAGGTGCATGTCTGAGTGTCTTGCTGAAAAATGCTATGGGCTATTTCTGTCCTTTTATATTTTTTCTGCAGTAAGACATCAACAACTGTGTGTTCCGATGCAAAGGAGAATATGAAGAAATCCTTGGTGAAGTTAGGGCTGATCATAACTGGTGTTTGGGTAAGATCTTGCTTTACCAAATCAAAATATTTCTTTACCTCTATGGTCCACTTAACTCATGTTTCTCTTTTCAACATATTAGTGATGTTTCTTAGGAGTTCTGCAAGGTTTGGTATGAACCTTCTTAATAAGTTTATCTTTCCAATGAAATATTGTAGCTCTTTGATGTTTCTTGGATGGCTTATTTGAAATATTCCATCAATCCTTTTTGGGTTAATATTGATCCCTTCTTTAGATATGATGTGGCCTAAGATTTTCCCTTCTTGAAGGCGAAACAAATTTTTCTTGGGATTCAAAGACATGCCCTACTTTTTGCACTTTTCAAAGACATTTCTTAAGTGAGCTAGGTGTTCTTGATCAATTTTGGAATAGACTGTGATGTCATCAAGGTATATTACAATGAAGTAACCTATTTCATCTGAGAAAGAAATATCCATAGCTCTTTAAAAATTGGCCATAGCATTCATTAACCCAAAAGGCATTTTAACATACATGAAGGTGCCCCAAGGTGTAGTGAAAGTTGTCTTGTGTTGACCATCTGGATGTATTAGCACCTGATTGTACCTTGAAAAGCCATCAAGTAGAGATATTCTTTTGGAGCCTACTACCCTTTGAAGTATGTGATCCATTTTTGGTAAAGGGTAGTTTCCTTTTAGGGAGGCTTTGCTTAAATTTCTGAAGTCTATGCATAGCCTAATTTCCCCTGTCTTTTTCCTCACAAATACAAGATTTGAAACCCATTCTGAGTATCTGAGTGGGACTATTATTCCAACACCATAAATTTTCTTTATTTCTTTCTCAACTAGTGGCAGTCGTACATGATTTATTTTGTGTAATCTTTTTTTGAAGGGTTTCTGGTTTTGTTTGAGAGGAATCTTGTGCTGGATGATCTCAATATCATATGAATTTAAAAATTCATAGCTCCAAGAAAACGTATCAGTAAATTCTTTGAACAACTCAATATGTTTATTTTTCATAGGAGCTGGCAGTGTCTTGGACAATTTTATCATCTTGGGTTTTTTTTCACTGCCTATATTCCATTCTTCTACCTCTGCTTTAGTAGATTCCATCTTTGGCTTCTTAGAAACATCATTGAAATAAAAAAATTCCTCTAGAGGAACCAGTCCCTTTGGAAAAGTATCATCTCTCGACTGCAACACTTAAAAATCTTATTTTTCTGAATCTGCACACAGTTTTGTCTCATGGGGGTGTTCTTCTTCTAACATATTTACATCAACATCATCAGGAGGCTCATCTTTGTATGTTTGTTCCTTAACACAACATTCTTCTTCATGTTTTGAATCTGAATTTGTCATTTCAAACTCATTTTTGGACTACAGGAAATCTTCAATCTATTTATCTCCTTCAAAAACTTTCCAATATTTTATGTTATCAGGGACAACTATTCTATATTTGACTTGTACTACATATTTTTTGTTATGATAAGGTTTTTGACAAGTACTAGCTACAAAGGCTAGACCATTGGAAAGGATGTTTTGATTTCTTGGGACAAAAGTAAGATCATATTCTTTGAATGTTTTTAAGAGGTCAAGGGCATCATTCTTATATGCTCTTAGTCTAGGATTATTAGTTGAATATTCTCCCTTAATCTACCTGATAAATAGCTCTGAATCCCCATGGACAAAGATCTTTTTGGCTCCTAATTTCTTGAGTAATTGTAGCCCTATAAGGAGTGCCCCATATTCTTCTATGTTATTTGTACATTGAAGGTTCAACTTATATGAGTGGCCCTCTACATGGTTATTCTCATTGTTGTGCACCCAAACTCCTACCGCTAAACCACTTTTACCACAAGAACCATCAAAGCTCATGCTCTAAAGAGGTTCAATTTCAGATTTATCATTATGTTGGTCATTCTAGTTATGACCATGTTTTCTTTTATATTCTTCATTATCTATTTAGGCTAACTGTTCTGACCGCTCCTCCTCCTTTTCTTCTTCCTTTTTAGTTGTTTTCTCATTCACTTCTACATATTCATTAATGTTTTCATCATTGTAAAGGATAAATGAATCAAAGTCTATGTGGATAGAATATAGAGGGGAGTTATCAAGATTTTCTTGACTGCTGACCATGTATTTCATATGAGTCTCCCTATATAGTCTTCTTGGTTGACTAGAGACAGGTACAGTAGCATAGGTCATATACACTTGGAGGGTGCCTTGGAGTTTAGCTCCTGATGAGCATGAAAGGAGCATGCCATATTTAGGAGGAATATCAGCTACTATAATATCCATTACTAGGCTCTTCGATGGTATTTTTTCTAGATTAACACATATATCTTTGATTAGGCCTAGAAATTTAACTCTACTGGAATCAAAATAGTATAAATCTTTATATGGTCTAGCTATCTGAAGGCCTAGTCTTTCCATTACTACCTTTGGCATGAGGTTATGAGATTCTCTTGAGTCTAACATGGCATTATGAAGGATTTTATCATGAATGTTTAAACTGACATAAAATGGAGGAACACCTCCCTCTTGAAATTTACCTTCTGCTTCTGGTCCAAACAGAAGTTCAGGTTTGTCATCATTTAGATTTACAGAATCAACATTTTCTCCTATGTTTAAAGAGTTAAAAACTTGGGATCTATATACATCTTAATAACAAATTTAGTAAGAGGTATGGATATTTTTATCTTGGAAATTTCATTCTCAATATTGAAAGGTGTCTATGTTTTTAGTAGATTTGAATTAGTTTTATCAGACGATGTTTTTACAGCAATTTCAGCTTGCTAATTTTTATTTGGTGTCTTAGTTAAAACATTTTTGTTAGGGATACTAGCTATATTGCTAGTACTACTTTGGTCACCACTATGTTGGTTATTTTTGTCTCTACTTTTATCAGAACTTTTAACCAAATATTTTGAAGTTTCTACTGTCTTTTTAGGATTAGTTTCAGGGGTCTTCCTAGCAGAAATTTCTGGGTTGTTTCTCTTGGGATTGTCTTAGGTTTAATTTATTCTGAGGTCATACTGTCTATGTACTTCCATTATGAAATTTTCGAAGCCTTTTTTATAGTCCTCATATTCTAGGCTTTCTTCTTCATTTGGGGAAAATATGCCTTGTTCTTCCTCAGTGAGGAAAATAGTATCCTCATTATTAACTCTCATTAGATTGATATGAATTTCCTTTGGTTCCTCAATCACCCCCTCATCCTCCTCAGCATATTTTTCTTGGAAAGGAGGACTGATTTGTTGGTCAAGACCTCTCTATCTTATTTGAGGGGGATTTCTCCTAAAGTTTTGGTTTTGATTCTGGTTTTGGTTTCTGTTTTGAGGAGCTATTTGGCTTTCTATAGGGGAAGCTCTCTCATTTATGTTTATTATCTCCATCATCCTATCCATGGTTCTAACTAGGTTATCAATCTTGGCATTAGATGTATAGGCCATAGGTTCTTCCTTGTATGTGACCCTCTTTTCAGTTCTCCTTCTAGCTCTTTTAACAATCAGATTGGACTCTACACTTACTACTCCCCTCTGCATGTTTTCTAATGTAAGGGGTTATCTTTCTCTTAATTGATAAGCCATATCTGGATCAAAACCATCTGGAAATTTCACTAGGGCTAAACCCTGCGGGGGTTTCATGTGAGGAGGAAGTGCATTATGTATACTGTTGAACCTAGTGCAGTAATCTTGAACACTTTTGAGGTTCTCATATTCTAAGAGGATTTCAAGAGGATTTTTATTTATCTCCCACTTATTTATGAATGCTTGCTGAAGAGAAAGCAGGTCATGGATGATACTAGGGGCTACGTTTTTGAACCATTTATTGAATCCTCCTCCTAAACTTTGGGAAAACATTCTCATTTTTATGATCTCGTCTTCTATTTCTTGGTAATTGAAAGCATCATTCATCTTATCTACATGTTGTTGAGCAGTTGTAGGATGAGTTCCATTGAAGTGCAAGATATTAGATTAGCAGTCCTATGCTATATGCAATAGAGGTTGTGGCAACACTAGCGGGGCATACCACACTACCATGATTTTTGGTTAGGGAAACAAAGGAGGGTTAAGAAGTGGAGGATTGAAAAAAGGAGGTAAAGGGTTAAATGGAGGGAGGTGAATACTGGGTGTATGAATGGGGATTTAAGTTAGTACAACATGATTCTGCTGTAAGGGGGATGGGTCTAAAATTATCTCGGTTATATAACTCTAAGATCTAGTCCTAAACAAGATTTGTTCTATGGGTGAGTCAAAGAGGATATTCTACAAGTCTTTAAGGTTTTTAGGTAGGGAAATTGCTTTGTGGATAGGTCTGCTAACAGTTGGGTTTTTAGATCTAGGAGATTCGCCAAGGATTCTTTCAGGATTTTCAACTATTATAGGAGGGTTTCAGTCAGGATGGGATCTGGTACAAATTCTTCTAGCAGCCAAAACTTAGACCCAAGGTTCAGAGAGGTTAAAATTTGTATAATAGTTTGAAAAACAAGCTGATATATAAAATAAATACTTAATCCACAAAGTATTCTCGACTGGGTTCTTTTGAGATTTAATGATAATCAGGATTTCTCAATAACTTCCCAGTGGAGTCAGCAGGCCTACTGAAAAACAGTGGAGTCACCAGGTGGAGGATTTTAACTGTTTTGGGGCTGGCCGTTGTCCACCATCAGAAACTAGATACTAGCCTTAGCTAACACTTGATTCATCTAAATTTGAAAAGGGGGTTTTCTGAGTTCTTAAGGGAATATTAAATTGCTTTAATTACTCAGTTCCCCAGTGATTTGAAATATTGGCAATAACAACTCTGTAGGGAACCACATCAGACCACTTTGGAGTCCAAGGACCTAGCCTTCCTGGACTCAGAGAGGCCTCTCTCTATGTTTTTGTGATGAAAGTGATGTGTCTTTATTCTTATGTTTTCTGATTTTAGGCTAGTTATGAAGTTCTATGACTATTTGTTTTGTTTTGATTGGTTGATAGATTTTTTGACTAATTGATTTATTGCTTTAGTTGAATAGATAGTCTGTGAGAAGCCTTAATCCATTGGGCTATTGATTCATAGGGAAATCTAACTATATCAAGTGGATCTTTTAGATTATATGAAATATGAAATGATAGTAAGTTGTGAAATTAGTAAAACTAAAGGGAAATTAAGAATCCTTTAACTATACTTCAAGAAGAAAATACTTTTAGGTAACTGTATAAGAAAAACCAAAGGACAGGGAAAAACATAGATTTCTTTGGCCAGAATCTACTAGGTAAACCTTAAAATAACAATCGAGCAATCCTAGAGAGTAGGACACCCCTGAATTCTCTAGTTATTACTTTCAGACAAAGAAAACATTCAAGATAACAGTCAGTGTAATTAAAGAGAAGTTAAGAATTCTTTAATTAAAATTCAGAGAAGGTCTTTGAAGAAACAATTTAAGAAAGACAAAAGGACAGGGAAAACCATAAACTTCTTTGGCTAGACACTACTAAGTAAACTTCAAAGAGGGCCTTAAAAATAAAATTTCAAGAAACACCAAAGGGTAGGGAAAACCATAAACTTCTTTGGCTAGACTCTACTGAATAAATTTCAAGGTAGCAAGCTAAGTGTAACTAAAGAGTAGGATGATCCTTAATTCTCTAATCATACCTTGTAGAAGAAAACATTAAGATGAGAGAAGCAGAAAGAATTAAGGTGCCAAGACAACATATCTTAACCTAAAATTTATATTCTTTTATCAGAGAAATGATGTATAATATAGAAAATAGAAGGGAAACATTGAAAAATAAGGATAACATCACCATTAAGATACATCAAGAATCTTGTGAAGGTGCTTGTATTACTAATGTCCAAAATAGTTACAATACTCCAGTGAAATATTCTCTGCAACTCATACTTTGATAAAAATCCAACCTAGCAATCAACCCAACAACCATCAACAACCAACCAACCCCTCGAAAATAATGAGCAATGCATGTAGTATTTATCTGCAGATGAGGAGGTGATCCTAAGCTAGCGTTTCAGACCATAGTTATTATAGAGTAAATGATTCTTGACCTTTGAGACCATGCAAGGCCCTAGGCAAGAATATTTGTGACTGACTCACTGTAATAATAACTTCTAACTTAATTGTTGAGCTAAATTTTGAGATATAGTTGACTTTTATGGATTTTCATTAACTTTACAATAACTTTTGAGTAGCTGGGAAATAATTCTGACTGTTTCAATAACTGTAGCTGCTTTTATGAGGCTCTAGGTGGCCAATATGATTTGAAGGAGTAAATGTTGTTTTTCTTAGTCATTTTGGCTCTGTTTCCTGCGCTGATTTTCTCTTGATTTGTTTTTAAACCTTGGATTTTCCTTTAACCTTTGATTAAACCTTTAACCCCCTTTATTGTTCTTCTGACTGCGTTTTTTCGTTTTCTTTCATCTCTGCACATGGTTGCTACAGGAGTTTCTGAATATCCACCAATGGTCATGATCCATTGATGATTGTGCTTGATCTCTCACTCTTGGTCCTTTTGATGAAATAAGACACTCTTGATCGTCACCCAAAAGAGCTGTTTAAACAATTTCTAGACTTATGAATGCAAATTATGCGTTCTCTTCTAAGTATAATCACCTGCACATTAAAAAAATTGTTAATTTAAATCCTGCTTTTGTGGAAAGAGTCTGAGAAATGGGGCTTGTTGGTTTTCTACGTTTGGTTTAGGCTTTCGAGCCTTTTGGAGCATTACAAGGGTGTATATGGTGGACAGGGTTTATCGCAGAGACACAGGCCTTTGAAATATTTGAAAAGGGTCAATCATTTCGAGTTATGGCAGGAGGTAGTAAGTGTTTTATCACATGGTCGATAGGTAGTGAGGTGGTTTTATTGGTGGGGATGCGATGTCATAGGATGGGCGACACATGGCAGGGAGGACAGGAGGTAATACCGCTGATATCACATGGTCCAAAGGTTCTTAACCATCGTGTGTTTGGATTTGCGATGTGCGATTAGGGCCATTGGATCGGGAGGAGTTGATCCAATGTTGGTCATGGGATTCAGACCGCGGACAAGTTTGAAAGGTAGGGCTAGGGTTATATAATAAGCAGAGGTGCTTATTATTAAGGTGGGGACAAGTGTTATATGGCGTGGGGACAATTTTTTTTAAGGTGGGGGGGTCAAAACATAAAGGTGTTAGGTCAAAAATAAGACAGAGTTTATTTAAAAGGAGAGTGGGCCCCTGAATGACATAATTTTAGTTTTTACAACAATGTAAAGAGGGTTTTTTACATTGTTTTTGGGAAAGTAGGGAAATGAAGGAGGGGAGGGTTTTATAGGGGTTTAAGCAATGTGAGTGGGTATTTAGGAAGGGGAAGGGGTGGAAATGAGGGATTAGGGTCGAAACATGTCTTTTCAGAGCATCAAGGCACTAAACAAGCTCAAAATGAGATATAGTGAAAAAGGTTTAATGAAGATAATGAAGGTAGTGAGATTTCTAAAAATAGATGATAATCAAGGAATTTTATTTTCAACTGGTTGTAGAAAATCCATAGTCACCTAGTGATACTGTGAATATAGGAGACTAACTATACATACCATGCATGTCAAAACCAGCTAGGGAATCATACATGCAATCTGTTACCTACAAGTATTCTAGCTAAATATTGCTTGTTCCAACCTTTCCTTACTTGAAATTTTCTTCCCTTTGCCTTATTTTTCCTTCCTTTTCCTTTTTTGATGAAATGATAGCGTGCTCCAAGAAATCTCGAATTGTACAAGAGTGTGAGAGATAAAGAATAGAGGGAGAGATTCAACACTGAACTAAATAAGAGCCATGAACTAATCCTGAAAACCTTTTTTCTTTTTTCTGGCTTCTATTTTCTTCATTTTCAATTATTTTCCTTCATTTTCCTCCTCACATGAAACTTTTGACATTTCACCTACCTTTTCTCCTAATTTCACATAATTTCATAAATAAATGCCAATAAATGTCACCTGTCCTTTCCAAATCCTTTTCCTTTTCCTTTTCCAATTTCCTCTTAGCCATAAACACATCAAGTGATGCCCACTAGGATATCTTTCCCAACATTGAACTTGGAATAAATTCACTTAATCATCGTTTTATTTTTCCTTTATTAACTTTTATTACGTGAAATTTTAGCTCGGGTTTGTTACATTGTAAAGTTATTTAGGGAACTTACACCAATATATCTCGTACAGATCTCTCGTAGGATCCGCATACTAAAATTTCTCCACTCACTCACTTCAAAATTTTGTGACAGATCTATGTTTCTTGAGAGATAAACTACTCTACTTGTTCATGCCACCAATCTTGCATATCCTTCTTAAAAATCCATGACACAATGTTCCAAGTTAATTTAAAGAATTTCAATTCTCACCAAATGAACCATTTTTTTCCAGAAAATTATAAATGGGTAGAGACTCTGGGTTTGGATAGAAGGGCCAATAAAGGATTTGTTATAGTCTAGCATAAGACTGAAATTTTCACCTTACTCAAGAGGAATACGGCGTCTCACTCGAGGTATGTCGCAACCTTACTTGGATAAGGTATTAGAACTAGGCATAAAGGGGAGTTTCACAAGGAGTAACACTTTCATATATGTTAGAAATCATGGAATATGATATATAACCATCACAAATATCAATAAAAAAATAATTGAAACATACATAAGATATACACATTCATTCATATAAATTTTTTAAAGAGGCCCTTAAAACCAACACTTGCAAATCCATAAGAAACCTCGTAACTCCCTTTCATTAGCTTCAAACATCATTACATTCTAGCTTTGAGGCATTTTGGGAAGGGACATGAAAACAACATATAGACTAACTCAGAATCAGGTAGGCACAATTTTTTTTTAAATCCAATAGACTTAGCAACAACATCTCGGTATAGAAGCCACTTTTTCTTTTTTTCTAGTTGCCTTTCCCTTTAGATTTTATGAAATATCCTCACTTGAAATGTTAATTTCTTCCTTTGATTCCATGCACTTTCCTCCTTGGTCTCCATTGTGGCTCAGTTGTGACTAATCACTCTCCTGTTGATGGTCATTACAGCTCAACTGTGATTGCATGTCTCCCTATTTTCTGTTGTCCAACCTTCATCGACTGATGGATCTTGCTACATCTCCTCTATTTCTTCTGTTTATTCCTTCGAAACTTACAATAGGCTAAATTTTGTAAAAATATTTCAACAACTATGCCCCCAAAATGAAGGATCAAAAATTCATTTCTTTGGACTAGTGGTGAAACCATAACTACTATTGTATCTGAAATACTTTAGAAAGTCGGCAGATAGTTATCTTTTTAACGGTGAAATTGTGGAAAAAAATAATATTTATTCTCATGTGCTACACCTTAACAAGTATTTTCATTTTGTTCTTGGAATACTACACCACTAGAATCAAAATATAGGGAATCACCACCCACGATGCCTTCCTTAGCAACTTTAAATGATCATCATATTGTAAAAGCTTTTAATAATATATCTCAAGTATTCCTAGAGCAAACTACAAAAAATATCTTCTTAAAAACATACAAATGCAATTTTGTTTGAACTAAAATAAAACAGAACCTAGAAAATCAACTCTCATCCAACATAATTATATAGGCGTTATGACAATTCACTCCCATCTACTTGAAAAAATCATACAAAAATAAAAAACAATCATGCCCAACAATTCTAAGTAGAATCTTATTGCATGTGTATGAAACATGTGAGGGATACTTATCCTATGATCAAATACCTGGGATTTCGTGTATTCATGTTGTTTTAGTGTATAATTAATATATAACCAACCTAAATCCATATTAACTTTATATCTACTAAGTTCCAATAGGTATCAAATATATTTTCACTCGAAAAAAAGTTTGCATCTCAAGATATTTGATCCTTATTGGTGCTTGAGAGATCTAGAGTTAAGATGGATCTAGGGTTTTTAATTTCCCCCTTTAAATAGGCTATATTCCACATGAAAGCTATGGGTTAATAGAATGGGTTATCAATACCATGGAACATTTATTTTTAATTTTTTTATTATTATTATTATTATTTTATTTTTATAGGGTTTTTTATGTTTACATTTGTTTTTTTTTTTCCAAATTAAAATGTTTACATCACATTACAATACATTAATCTTTTAATTTAATTTAATTTTCATTTTAATTTTTTTTTATGTGACATTATGTGACACCATATCTATATACTAAGTTTGATAGAGCCTCTGAGAGAAATTACATGGAGTAAGATTCATACTAGGGTAAGTTCCTTAGATCAAAAACCAAAGGTCACCGCTCACAAATAGATCACATATCAATACACCAGTATTTGATGTGGTTAAAACCATCAAAGAGGGAAACTGTCCACAACTTGAGCCAACACGACCACTTTAGGAAATTTATTAATATATAAAAAAGGAAAATTTACATAAGCTTCTCTCATAAACGATTACCAGAAAAATGACCCTCCATGCTCTTTAAATAGAGATCATGGACCAATTGGGTGTTAAGTCACATATAAAGTGTCGGTAATACCGAGAAGAGAGTGAACCATCAAATCACTACATATCGTGACCATCAAATTATAAGTTACAGATGTACATAGTAAAGAAACACACTTTTCCTAACTCTACACTAGAACAAGTTATACTTAACTATTTCCTATGTGTCACAATATCCTAACATCCCCCCTTAAGAACAACTTGGGATAGGATGGAAGGATTTACAAAGGTGACAGGAAATGAGACTATTTCTTATGTGTCTAAATATCCTAACATCCCCCCTTAAGAACAACTTAGGATAGGATTGAAGAATTTACAAAGGTGACACAATAGGAGAAGGAAGGAGGAATTAAAGCCTATCGCTTCTTAATGATAACTTTGTTGGACTCCAAGCGTAGATCAAAGTTTTGTAAACTTCGCTTCTGTGAGATCCTTTGTAAAGATATAAACAACTTGATCAATGGTTGAAAAATATTTCACTTCAAGAACACTATCATGAATGAGCTTTCTGATGAAGTGTATATGAAGCTCAATGTGTTTCATACGTTGATGCCACACTAGATCTTTGCATAGTTGAATGGCACTCTGACTATCACACCAAATTGTAGTTGGATGTTGCTGATGAAGACCAAATTCAGAACAGATTTGACAAAGCCACATGGCTTCCGTGCTGGCTCCAAATGCACCACGATACTCTCCTTCTGCCGAAGAGAGAGAAATGGCACTTTGTTTCTTACAATACAAATTAATAGGTATTGAACCAAGAGTGAATACATAACCTGCAATAGACTTTCGATCATCAGGGTCACCAACCCAATAAGAATCAGTGAAACCAATCAACAATGGAGATGCTCCTGCACTGTAATGAATCTCGAACTGAACTGTACCTCGAATATGTTGAAGTGTTATTTTAGCTTCTTTCCAGTGAGTTTCATGAGGTTGGTACATAAACCGAGAAACAATACCAACGACAAAGGAAAGGCCAGGACAATTATGGGTTATATAAAAAATTTTACCAACAAGTTGATGGTATAAGGTAGCATCAATTTCAGGGGTAGTCTAAGTGATTGAAAGCTTGACTCCTGACTGAAAGGGAGAAGGGGCTAACTTATAGTCTTCCATGTGAAAGTGGCGTAGAATATCACAGGCATAATTCGACTGAGAAAGTGTAATACCTTCTTTGGATTGCAATACTTGAAGACGAAGGAAATAATGCAAGTTTCCTAAGTCTTCCATTTCAAAATTATTTTTGAGGCTAGAATTCATATGGTTTATATGGTTGGGATCACTACTATTAAGGATAATATCATCAAAATAAAGAACAAGGATGATGAAGGACTTACCCACTTTCTTGGTGTAGACAGTGTTGTAAGAATGACATCTAGAAAAGACATTATCTGAGAGAAATCTATCCATTTTTTAATACCAAGCACGAGGATCTTGTTTGAGACCATAGAGCGACTTCTTAAGGTGACAAACAAGGCTAGAGTCATTTTGGATAAAGCCATGGGGTTGTTCCATGTAGATTTCTTCATGCAAATATCCATGTAAGAAGGCGGATTTCACATCCATCTGACGGACTTCCCATTTAAAAGAGGCAACAAGGGAAAGAACAAGGCGGATAGAGTTTATTTTTGAAATAGGGGATAAGGTTTCAGTATAGTCAATGCCTTCAAATTGTGAAAATCCTTTAGCAACAAGATGAGCTTTATGTCTATCCACTTTTCCATCTAGTCCAAACTTTGTTTTGTAAACCCATTTGCATCTAACAAGTTTTCTTCCTTTTGGAAAAGGAATAAGATCCCAAGTATTGTTTTCCAATAAGGAATGATATTCTTCATTCATAACTTCATCCCAATATGGATGACCTGAAGCTTCTTCAAAGGTGTCTAGATCAGGATTTCCTGGAACTTGAGACAATAAGGATGAGGCTCTTTCAAACTACGAATGTGTACGTCATTGATCTGCAGGGTCACCTGCTGAGAACCTGATACATCTTGAGTAGAGAGGACCCATCTTGGAAGATTTGGAGCTGAAGAAATATCTTGAGGAGGTGGAGTAGTATCTCCATCCTCACTGTCATCATCCGAACTAGAAGGAATGATGTCATAAATAGAAAATATAGAGAGGGGTGGCACATATTTCGAATCAGGCTTGCAGGGCAAAGGTGGCACACCCGCCGAACTAGGATCATAGGTCGATATATTTTCATCAAATTTTACATCTCTTCTAAAGATTACATTTTTGGATTTTGGTTGAAGAAGTCTATATACTTTGACATATTTAGAATATCCAACAAAAATGTATTTTTCACTCTTAGGTTCTAAGGCTTTATGTTTCGCATCTGGAATATGGACACAAGCTTCACTTCCAAAAATACGAAAGTGAATTACATATGGTTTGATTGGTATCCAGGCTTCGTTTGAAGTTATATTCATTAAAACCTTAGTAGGAGTGTGATTCATGATGTAATTTGCACAGTTAATTACTTCCACCCAAAAATTAAGACTAAGTCCTTTAGATTGAAACATACAATTAGCCATTTCTTTTAGGGTGTGATTCTTCCTTTCAACTTCACCATTTTGTTGTGGAGTATATGGAACAGTATGTTGCAATTGGATGCCATGCTCAGTGTAAAAGTTAATAATTTTTTTTTTCATATATTCTCCTGCATTTTGTAATCTTAACTTAAGAATTTGATGTCCAGTTGTTTCTCAACAAAGGCCCCAAAGGCCAAGAACATGTTAGAACTTCACTCTTGATTTTTAATAAGTATACCCAAGTGCGAGTGGAAAAATCATCAATCAAAGTTAAGAAGTATTTGCAGCTAGAGAAAGAAACAACAGGAAGTGGACCACATAAATCATTGGGAACAAGCTATAAAGGGGCTGAAGCGTGCCAAGAGGAACGTTTGTCAAAACTATCCTAATGATGATTCTAAGTACACATCCAGAACAAACACCATCTCGGCAAGATACCATAGGAAGACCTGTCACTATATTTTATTTACATAGAGTTAGAAGAGAGCTATAGTTTAAATGAAAAAATCTCTCATGCCAAAGTTTTCTCACTTCATCATTATGAGCAAAAAAAATGGAGAGAAGACATGATGACCCAAAGTTTTCAAACTTATACAACCTTGTGGAATCCTCAAAAATTCTAGTAGCTAAAATACATCTAGGATCTTTGAGGTCCTTAATTACAACATTATGAGGTGAGAATTCTATTGTTTTCCCTTCACCTAAATGAGTTATCTGATAAACCGATAGAAGGTTGCAGGAAAATGTAGGAACACATAATACATCATTAAACTGACTATTATCTAGATGAATGGTTCCAAATCCTACAACACTAAGAGATCTATCATCACCAACATAAATAGTTTTGGTTTTAGAATCATTTAAAGAAGAAAACATGCCTTTATTTATGGCCATGTGGTAAGAGGACCCCGAATCAATGAGCCACTCATGAGAATGAGAAGAAGAAGATAAATTTAATTCATAACCAGATCTTGATGCTTGTCAACCACAAGCAAAAAGTTCCATTCTTGAAGATGAAGTTGAAGAGTTCTCCAAATTGATGTCGTGCTTCTTCATTCCTACTTCCAAGGCTTCCATCTTCTTAAAAAAATTGGACTCTACATGGCCATCATGATTACAAAAGTTGCAATGTCTATCTATTTTCTTCCCTTTGTTTTTATTTTCCTTATTAATATGTTGAGTTGTTTTTTTAGTTTGCGGCTGAGATTACTTAAGAGCCTTGTTTGGTTTAGGAAAATTCTTTTTAGGATACTTATTCTTGGGATTATTTTGATATGGTTGTTCTTGGGTTTCTAAGGCTTTCTTATAGGATTTTATGGTATTAATAAGACCAAGGTGTAAGATTTTTTCTTATTCTGTTATCAAAGAATCACAAAAGGCATCAAACGAAGGGGAGTTGTAGGTTTTTCCTTGAGAAAAGAGGGCTTCTCCAGTGGAATGGAAAGTGGAAACAAATACAGAGTATGCAAGGCCAAGCTTATAAAGAATGGAATAGATAAGGCTACCATCTTCCTTTTTGACCTTAAAACCTTCTTAAAGAAGTGTAAGGGTCTTGAATTTGGATAAAAATTTTCAATAGAGGAGAAATTATTGGGGTCCAATCTAAGCAACTCATTTTCAAGATGGTGGGCCCTGATTTCATTTTGAATTCCAAAAAAAACATTTATCTTTTTCATAGGTGCATCAGGGGTGTCAATTTCTTGGATATGAAATCAAAGATCTTGAGCAATGGACATTCCTATGAACTCTCCTACTTGATCATTTTTATTTTCCCATTTAGCGTCTTTATCTCCATTAGTATGTTTAGTTTCTTGTCCTGTGGCTATTCTATAAAGCCATTTAATTACAAGTAAGTCTACCATGTAGGATATCCATTGGAAATAATTGGTGTTGTTAAGAATAACCAAGCATGCACTTTCCATTTTTCTTAAAAAATTAAGCTGAAGAGGTTGAAACTAACTGCTTGAATGGAAAGATCTCAGAAAATTTGGCTTGTTAAAAAAAAAATGGCTCCAAAAATGAAATCATGATGTTTTACATTTTTAAACCCCCCCCTTTTTTCCAAAATTAATACAAAAAACTACCTTATGTGACGCACTTTTATAAACAAGTGAGAGGCACTTTTACAATGTTACTTTTACATGTGCTTTTTAAATAAACCTTTTTTTTTAAAACTGGAAACTTGCCAAAGGGATTTATAAGAAAAAGTAACTTAACAAAAAGATTTTTAGAAAAAGAAGCTTGAGAGAGAGACTTGAACCCAAGACCTCTATTCTCATAAAATAACTTTAAACCAAGTGAGCTAGTAAAATGATTCTATAATTGTTTGAAAAGGGGAAGGACTTTTTTTTCTTGTTTTGTTTTCTCTTGGATGTGTGTTCTTTTTCGTTAAAAAAAAACACAAAATCCATGAAAAAAAAAAAGTCTTACAGAAGAAAATTAGATTTTTGGTTAGTATTACCAGCATGTTTCTATTTTTTCACTATTACTGATTTCTCGATATTGCACAAAGACGCGGGGAAAAAGAATACGTAGAAAAAAAATCCCGTCTTCCTGTTTCTGATTTACCGAGATTGCACACAACACGGAGAAAAGAACATACACAAAGAAGAGGGTACAGATCCGGAAATAAAAACAAAATTAAATTGAAATAAAAAAAGGGAATCGAAATAAACATAAGGATTAATAAATATAATTGCAAAATAGATACTTTATACATCCATATCTAAAATGACATAACTTGGGCAATAAAATTCCTTTTCACATGAAACAAAAGGGGTTCATTACTGTAACAGATGCTCCGGACACAACAGAGAAGTTCTCCTGGCTCAAAAGTGGTCAAAAATAGTAGATCTGGAAAACGACAGTTGCATGTAGTCAAACTGCCTTTGGATTTGGATCAACAACGGATGTGGCCCTCAAAATGGCTCCAATACCATGTAGGAATTTATAGGGTAAGTTCCTTAGATAAAAAACCAAAGGTAACCGCTCAAAAATATATCACATATTAGTACACCAATATTTGACATGGTTGAAACCCTCAAAGAGGGAAATAGTCCACGACCTGAGCCAATGAGACCACTTCACGCAATTTATTAATATAATAAAGAAAATTTACATAAGCTTCTCTCATAAACGGTTACTAGACAAATGACCCTCCATCCTCTTTAAATATATATCATGGGCCAATCGGGTGTTAAGCCATAGATCAAGTGCCGGTAATACCGAGGAGAGAGTGAACTGTCAAATCAGTACATATCATGACCGTCAGATTATAAGTTACGAATGTACATAGTAAAGAAACACACTTTACCTAACTCTACGCTAGACCAAGTTATACTTAACTATTTCATATGTGTCAGAATATCCTAATAGTATCAAATATCTTTTCACTCTAAAAGAGGTTTGCATCCTAAGATATTTGATCCTTCTTAGCGCTTGGTAGATCCAGAGTTAAGATAAATCTAGGGTGTTTCATTCCCCCCTCTAAATAGGTTATATTCCACATGAAAACTATGGGTTAATAGAATGGGTTATCAATACCATGGATCATTTATTATTATTATTATTATATTATTTTTATAGGTTTTTTTTATGTTTACATTTTTTTTTTTAATTTTGACCGAATTAAAATGTAGGGTGTTTCATTCCCCCCTTTAAATAGGTTATATTCCACATGAAAACTATGGGTTAATATAATGGGTTATCAATAACATGGATCATTTATTATTATTATTATTATTATTTTATTTTTATAGGTTTTTTTTATGTTTACATTTTTTTTTAATTTTGACCGAATTAAAATGTTTACGTTAAATTACAATACATTATTATTTTAATTTAATTTAATTTTAATTTTAATTTTTGTTTATGTGACATTATGTTACACCATATCTATCTACTTAGTTGGAGAGAGGCTCTCAGAGAAATTACATGGAGTAATATTCATACCAAGAATGACATAATGTGCTCTAGATAGATGTTATAGGATTGGGCATACTATGAAATCTGCAAATTCCTCATATCCCATATACAGTTGAGGATTGGCACATCCTCCTAATCCATAACCTGTAGGGATAGTTAAGTGGAAGTTGAGATTCCAGTTTTTTGCATGTAAAAGAAGTTACATATGTCTAATTTAGAATTTCAATAGACTTGCATGAAGATATTCAACTCCTTTAATGGTGGATTCATATTTTATGAATATGGGATTTACATTCAGAGCATTCAATAATGACTTGGCTAATTTCCTGATTTCAGAGATTTTTTAACATTAAGTTCTCAAAAATGTTAAATTTTGGTCACAACTTGCTATTGACATAATACTTGTAAGATATACCATTAGCAATCTTGATGTTGAAATTTTAAATAAAAAACATTTTAAATGTGAGAATCTCCTTAAATAAAGAGTTTTCCATTCTAGTTTCATTTCCACATTAGTGTTGATGGAAAGGTGGAACTCCTATCATTTCAATGCAAATAAGCGATCTCTCTTCTCATTGACGGATGATATGGAATTATCAATTAATATTATTGGAACATGATGAACATTCCAATCAAATAAATGTCTACAATGTTTAAGCCTTGGGAAATGAATGGCTTGTGGAATCAACATATCTTATGAAATGAGTTTCTGACCTACATAGATATGCTTGGCCTCCTATAATGTCAAAAGTATCTTACAAAAAAAATGTGTTTTCTTGGTTGGGGATTTGTCTCCCTAAATAAAAGTGGACGCCTGGATACCTGGATGAGAGAGAGGAAAATATATTGATTTAGAAAGACCTATGCTTTAGCACCACATAACTTCAAACACAAAAAATAAATTACCCATATACTTACTTCAATATCTAGGATGCCATTTTTGTTGTTTGGAAAGACGACCCTCAAATATTTCATCTCTAACCATTGAAACTATATATTTCCCTTGAAATCACCTTCCAATACTTCCCAAACAAGGTTGTTTTTTTCATAATAACAATTTTCCACAAAGTCATATTCATACATTGAAATACACTAGCATTGTTGTCATTTAATTTAATACAAATTCATTAAATATGAGTTAATTAGTACCATTTTTCAAGTTTCCCTATGTGTCTTTCAAAAACTAATGTATTCCTATGAAACTTTATAGTTAATTCTTGTACATTATTTCCCAAGAACCCATTTTCAAAATTGAGGCCAGAAAATTGGAGTCCTTGTGGGGGTTGACTTTAGTCCTACCACACATTTTGGATCTTTCATTCTGCCCACCTTTAGGCTTGAATTTTTTACAACTAAGAGAACTATCTAATCCCTTTGATAAAGGTTAATTTTAGTAAGTTATATGAAGGAAATGGTTTTCTTCAGTGTTAAACCAAATGGGATGAACTCCTCCCATGGATGTAAATAAATAACTTGAGAGAGTGTTGTGCTGTTTACAGGGCTCCCGTGCTAATTCACTCAACATGAAATAGAAACATGAGTACCTAAAATAATAGTTGGTAGCTACAAAAACCCAAGGAAGTCCACATCATGTAAAGCCCCAACAAAGTTTTGAAAAAAAAAAAACAAACTTTATGAAATTCCTCAACAATGCCAATAACACATAAAGGCACATATAAATATTCACAATTATTAATACATTACAAAACCATCAAGATTCATGAAGACGTTCAAAATTCATTAATATCCGACAAGGTTTTAAAGAAAAATATTGGAAGTTGAAAACAAATCAAAAGTGAATATAGGGCATCGATGGTATTATTGATAGTACATAACCTATTTATATGAACAATATTTTATTTTATTTTGAAAAGGAAAAGTTCAAAATTCAAACATAACTTCATGACGCTAGGGCACCCACATTCTTGTTTTACCTTGGGATGTCCACCGCACCAACTGCTTATATATTTTTGAACCTTTTTTTTATTTATCGATTTACAATTTTGTTCTTAACAATCTCGGTTCCACAAGTTACTCTTCAAATCATCCTCCTAAAAGAACTCAATAAATATTGAGAAAAGGAGGTGAGTTGAATGGTAAAGACATATTATTCCACCCTTGCATACCCTTAAGAGATGCTTACCTTTATTTTCGGCTAGAAAAGAACAGGGCTCACACAAGTATTAGCAGTGACCTAGGAGGTATGCACTAGACATTTAGATATTATCGATCACCATGCTTTTATATTTTTATGATTTCCACCATTGCAAATATGATCACCTAGGTGAGTCTCCCAAAAGATTCCGAACGATGTAGTGGGAAAAGAGGGTGGGTAGAATGGTAAAAAGCCATGAATCAACCATTTCACTTTCTCAAAGGGAATCGAAAACCCTAAATATATGGGTGATAGGATTTCCTTGGGGTGTTTCTATTGCAGAGATAGACAATGATCCATTTATTTCGAAAAAAAAAAGCTCATTCAAACAATCTACAAATCATAAAATGTTAAAAACATGTAATCCATCCTTTCAAAAACTCCGAATTAATGTTACCCCATTGGCTTAATTCAACTAGATTCACGTTCACGTAGAAATGGGCTATGTGATCTATTTTTTGATCCATGCAACAAAAGATAACGCAAGTCAACATAACCAATAATGGGTATCTTCATTCCCACAACATTTCGATAAAAGGTTACATCATATGAAGAAAAAGATAAAAGAATAAGCATTGTTCGTTGGTCAAAGGGAACAAATGATAATTATTGGTACTCTTATGTCGTTGAGGGTGTTCTTCAACAACAACTTCACCCACATCTATGTTCCCAGCGGAAAAATTATTTTTACGACAGAATCACCATCACCACTGAACATTGCCAGAATAGATCCATCCTTAAATCCAAATATATTTCTATCCGGATTAACACCTCGCCCAATATGGGATTTAGTCATATTATTACTTTCCATAAAAATTGCCACCGAATCCCCCATAAAAGGTACCAGGGTACCATTCACTGTGATTCCACTTCAATGGAAGTAAAATATGAATAAATAGCAGTGTTCCATGGGATGCGTTCCCCATTTTGGGGACGCGCTTTCCCACTTTCTCATGCCTTCCAGATGGGGAAACTCTTGGGAAAACTTTCCCACGTCTTTTTTTTTGGAAAACTTGGAGAAACTCTATGGGGTGTTTTTCTGGTGATGAAATGTGTCTCTCTTGTGGGGAAACCAGGGGATGAAAGGGGATGCAAGAGGGATGCGTCCTCCGAATTTTTTGGCTAATAACAATTAAAAAATTACAATTTTTTTTATTTCACTGCTTTGTATGTTTATTTTTAGTTCAGTTTTCTATGACTGTTTTAGAGTTCAAATGTCATTGTCATAAGATGAATTTAATTTTTGCTGTGCATTGTGTAGTTTCAATTGTCAAATGATGAATTTAAGTTAGATGTACCTTGCATAATATTAATGTCCCTTGCCAAATGATGAATTTAGATGGAACATTGCATAATATCAAATGATAGATTCAATTTAGTAATTTATTTTTAGATTTACATTAATGATTGCAGAAATGTCAAATGATAATTTTACTTCACAATAGTCTAGTACAAAATGATAATCATATTTAGATGTGCATTTCATAATTAATAAGATTTACTATTTACTAATTTAGTTAATAACATATGGTTGAGATTTTTTTTTTTTTTTTTTTTTTATATATCACATTTTTAATAATTATACAATTTTTATGGCTATGACGTCCCTAGTTTCCTCAAAATTTCCTTAAATTTTAAAGATGCTTATATACGTTCCTATTGTGAGTATCCCCGCTCCCATGTTTCCCATCCATAAAACTTGGTGAAATATTGATAAATAGAAATAAAAATATATAGAAGCCAATGAATGCATTCTTTGACAAACCTCATATTAATGTCGTTGTGTTTTCTTATTTCAACTAAATTGAGGTAAACGTGGAATATATGATCTGTTTTGTGATCCATACAATAATGTTTCCCATCCATAAAACTTGGTGAAATATTGATAAATAGAAATAAAAATATATAGAAGCCAATGAATGCATTCTTTGACAAACCTCATATTAATGTCGTTGTGTTTTCTTATTTCAACTAAATTGAGGTAAACGTGGAATATATGATCTGTTTTGTGATCCATACAATAATGTTTCCCATCCATAAAACTTGGTGAAATATTGATAAATAGAAATAAAAATATATAGAAGCCAATGAATGCATTCTTTGACAAACCTCATATTAATGTCGTTGTGTTTTCTTATTTCAACTAAATTGAGGTAAACGTGGAATATATGATCTGTTTTGTGATCCATACAATAAAGGATAACCAAACTCAAGATAACTAATAATTTCTCTAATCTTCCCCTTATCATCATAATTTCTCTAATATTCCCCTCACCCCAATGGGGATCTTCAGACCAAATTTTAGAAAAAATGTTAAAATCCAAATAAAGGAAAAGAAAAAGAAAATAAAAATTGTCCATCAGTCAAAATTACAAAGATGATAATTCGCAGCACGCTTGTGACTCTGAAGGTGTTTTTCAGTGAAGATTCACCGACATCTATTTTTACAGCACCGCCATTATCTTTTTCTGATAGGATAACCTCTTATCATTGGTAGAAAATATCTCGTTAAATCTGGTTCTATTTCCACCAGGGTTAACCCCTAACGAAAATGCATTCAATCTTATTATTCTCGTTACCATAAAAATTTTCCATTAAGAGACGCGTTCAAACATTCCATATGAGCTCATATATTGAAGAGAGAATTGAGGTTGTAAACCCAGATTTTGTGAAACCAGAGTCTAAATAATTTCTTGGATCTAAATTTTTAAATGGCAAAGATGTTTAAAACATAAAAGAATGTGACGAATGCAAAGAGGATTCAAAGATTTAACATATTGATGTACCTCTTTTTAGACAATGTTCACATAATTTGCAAAGCTTCAATAAGAAGATAAGTCTGTGGAAAAGTCTGGTGTAACTGCGCATACTTGATTAGTTGCAAAGGAAATGTTGTTTCCTCTTCTGGACCTCCTTTCTTATGTCTAAGATGCAATATTTTCATATGCACTCGCTCTACCGATGATACTTCTATCTGAGCTGCACAAAATTGAGAGAAATGGGAGGGAGAAGCATAGTATTGTGGAAAAGGAAATCCCTGAAAACCGCTTTATCATATTGCCTTCAAAACCGGGACACACACACATATAGTAGAAGATTTATTTTCTAGGTTTTTATTGACTCACAATGGTCTATTCATGACTTTGCAGTTAGAATGATTAGGAAGAATGCAACAATCATAAAGGATCTTGGGAAAAATACTCCATTCTATCCAAAAAAATCATTAAATACAACAAGAAATAGGATGCAATCATGACAATGTTGGTTGTTATAGAAATAGGATGCAATCATGACAATGTTGGTTGTTATCTAGAAATAGGATGTAATCATGACAATGTTGGTTGTTATCTAGGGGAACCTGAGATGCAAGAATAGGCCAAAGCACCAAGAAGCTACGAAAACATCTATTGAAGAAATATTTGATTTTGGATAACGTAAGGGAGATTGAGAACATCACTAGAAATAAAATATCATTGTTGAGTAGAATCCTTGCTTAGCATGACATCCATCGTCTAGGTTGAGTGACCATGGTAAATAATCTCCATCTATAGAGAAACCCCTTTGGAAGCAAAGAGATTGATCCAATATCAACCAACACCCAAACGTTAAGTCATCTTATGGAGCACAGTAAGAAAAACCATAAGAATATCTATGCTCCTAAATATATGACCCCAACATTATGATTCATGTTGAAGGTTGTCATAGTGACAAAGAAATGATTTGTTTTTTTTTTAAGATATATTAAACTTGACGTAACAGTCAATGACATATAGTAGTACAATTTGTTCTGCTATATTGACAAAATACACATTCCTTGAACATGTACTAATGATCAATCTTGGGCCATGTTTTTCCCATAAAGATAAGTGGAGTAGAAGAATGATATTGAAAGACCTTGTGAACTAAAATCAACTTTGTATATTACTTGGTGCCATAAGAACCACTCCCGACATCTCAGAAAAACATCCCTATCATTTCAAGATTGGTACACCTTGTTGGGAACACCTGTGTCAAATCTACGTGTTTTAGCTACAACAACATTACACACTCAACAACTTCCTGTGTCATTTATTTCCATGTAGCATGATTTTTTAATATTTTTTTTTTTTAGTAGATGAGGGCACAATAGTAGAGTGAACAAAATGACTGTTTCGGTAAGCTTACAACATTGGGGGAACATGCATGTAGTAGAGTACACTAAAGCGTGAACCACTATTTTGTAGGCTTCCAAGATTAGTTTTAGAGTAGACAAAAGGGTGGATCACTAATTTTGCAGGCTTCAAGCTGTGGGGACGGATCCAAGCATACACATGTCAGACATAGCTAGGAAGGGATATTGTTTCATTAGTTCCTGTTCTAGGAGATCACCATTTTTTTTTGTGGCACTAATATTTGGAAGGTAATTGAATTGACGATAGAGGCACATGCATTCATGAATGTTGATCATTCTAATTTTAAACACTGTAAGTTTTGGTTTGTGTATTTAAGTAAGGAAAATGCAGTGAAGTTAAGGGTTATAATATCTAGGAAGATGCATGCTTGAAGGCTAAGATCATCTCCAGTTGTGGTGTTATTATGCATGTTTCCAGGTTTATTGTACTTACTCTTTTTCCATAAAATACGAATATAGATTTACTTCTTTGTATTTTGAGCAGTGAACAATGATTTTGTTTTTTTTTTTAATTTCTTGTGGTAGAATTAAATTCAGAATTAATGAGAAAGAAGTAGCAGATTTCAACAATCTATCTATTAAAATTTTGTTGTATAAATATTGTATTAAAATTTTGTTGTACAAATACTACAATATGTATTCATAGATTCTAGCATCATTAGTGTTGCACTTTCTGTTAGCTTTTGTTTTCATTTATCTAGTTCTTCTATAAAAAAATTGTTAGAGTGTTAAGTGTGCTTATCATAGATTTAGTTCATTCAATTTTTGAATGACAAACCATGAATTATTTTTCTATGGATTTCCTATAGAAAATTTCATTTCAAGATTAATGAAAATAGTAACATGTTTTCACATTCTATATAGTGAGTTTTTGTTATATAAATTTTTTATTATGTGTTTATATATTCTAGCACAATTAGAGTTTAAGCTTCAAGTTACTTTTGGTTTCAACTATCTAGCTTTGGAAATAAAATTATTTTAGATTGCAGAGTCTATTTACCATGGTCTAGAAAATTTAACAAGAACGATTACTAAACATCTTAAATGATCTGGGGATTGCAATAGGAATAGGATAATGGTTTCGAAGCTTTGTGGTTGTGGAAGTGGGAGTATGGGAATGATTCCTCCTACCTTTCCTATGTGTGAAAATGGGAGAAATTCATCCTACATTTCCTATGAAGGGATAATATAGAATATCCTGGTCTATCAAAGAGTGGCCACACACTCCTCGATGGGAAAAGAGCATCCACACACTCACATATTCACGCGCCCCTAAAAATGTTTCCACTTTTCACATTTTTTAGGATCTTTAAGATCCAACTCATGTGTGGACACCCAAAACCATAAAACACCTAAAAATATCTAATTTTAGCCCATATAGATGAAAAATACCTCATGAAGAAAACACCCAATGTTTGGCATTCAACCACCTTGGAGAGTTCAGAAGAATTGAGTCATTGTGAGTGAGCATTCAGGCATATCTATCCTTAAAGTTTAGTTCAATGAGCATTATGAGAAACACACTGAAATGTAGCTTTCATCTGAGAGGCATTTTGGTTCTTTTGGTATTTTCTGATTGAGCATTTTGAGAATAATTTTCCAAGTATGGTCCTTGAAGCTTCATGCATGTGCATTAATTAAGTAAATATGATAATTGGATCCATCTAATATTTAATGTTCAATTCATGTATTCTCATTGATAGGGATCTTGAGGTCATCACAATATGCTCTAAAGTTTAATTTTTTTTCCTGGATGTTGTCCCACATTTTAAGATGTCTTTATTGGTCTAAAATATCTCTATCCTCCCTGTGGAAGTCAGTGTCTTAAATGAAGCTAATTTATTGAGAAAAATTACCTAACACCTATGTTGCTTCTTCCAAATGTTTGTTTCACCATTCTACCAATAATTTTTCAATGTCTCACTTTAGAATACTCCTTGTTCTGCACGTAATATGTGTGATGCCGGTTAAAACCCACAGTCCCCAATTTTGTTTTGCATATAAAAGATGCCTTTCTAATTAATCATCCAAAAGGGTCCTCAATTTCAAAATCTGGGCCAACTCACCTATTTGTATATGGAAGCTTATATACCTCAATCACATACGAAGGTTATAAAAACATACAATCCAAATTATTTTATTACCCTATGTGGAAGATCTTCATGCTTTATGGTTATAATTCATAGTCAATTTCCACTTCATGAATATTCGAATTAATTATTCGAATTTCAATTAGATACCCAGCCAAGTCTATGGGCTCTAAACCTTCGGTTCCCACACCTTCTGACTATTGCGATTAACATTCGCCTTATAATTAAACCCGCTATAAAATATGGCATAACATAACATCCATCATATGTATGGGTTTTATTTAATGGCTCACGGAGAATTTCATTTCATTAAAAATTAGAACCTTTACAGAGTTCACACACCAATAACCACTTATGCCATCCCTGGAATTAAATCCCACGTCCAATACGCATGGATGTTCATTCGGCCCCACACATTCAAATGTTCAAATATACGTAAACTCAGACTTAGGCTAAAACCCAACGCTGACATAAATTAACAATTGGGGCCCACATAAATGCACAAATCACCTTTGAACTATCGACCATGAAACTTCGTCTATGATCCGATGGCTAATCTGCTCTCTCGCTTCAAACCTCAATATTTCCCACATCCGACGATCATCACGTAATTTAGATGCACGAATCTTAATTCTTAGAAATCACGTGTTATAAATGGTTTTTAAAAACCACCTTAGGCGATGTGTTGCTCGATGAGCACTATCGTGTTTTTTTGAGAGACTCTGCTTACGACTTAAAGCACTGTGCAATACTGCAGGTTTCACTCCTCAAAACCGCTTCGCGTTTAATGCTCCAGGTTCCCTTTTGACTCACGGTTCCGTTCAACTATCAGTTTCGTTACAAATTATTGTGTGTGTTGTTTCTACTTTATAATACAAAAACATTGTTTCTAATTCTCTCTTCACAATTTCTTCTCAATCCTTCAACATGAAATCTCTGACCTTGAATTGTCGAGGACTTTACAGAGCCATTACTCCTATTTTCTGGGTTAAGATACCAACCAGTCTTCAACCCTCTACGCCTCTAGTTCACGAGTTTTATTGCGCCATTTATTTATAAATCCCATATATGTTCAATCTATGATTCGAGTAGTTTTCAAATGTTATCGCCCCATCATAATTTAAATATGGGATCTTTGCCCATTGCCCATCAGGTCCACTCTTCATATATACTTGAGTCCTCTTCTTTGAAGATCTATCCTCTATTACTTACAAATCGAGCCATTGCTTAATTTATGTTCTGATCCAATTCATTAGAGAAATTGTTCCAGTCGACTCCTTCTACGGTTCTAAAAATTGACTACAATAGATCTTATCTAGCCAGTACTAATTTTAGCACAACGGACTTCAATTCATAAATGTATGCACATTCAATTCCACATCACAACATCGACATGAATGTCGATTTCTTCAATGACACATAAAGTATGTTTAAAACCCCAACTACAGAGTTTCATCCCACTGTTATTATACAATTTCTTATTGAAATCAAAGCTCATTCACACAGAATTAATTCAAACAAAGAACATACATTCAAGAACATTTCCTTCATTCATATGTACAATGAAACCACTTACAAACTTGTTGTCTTGGCCAAATCTTCAATTCGATGGCCCCTCTACCTCCTACTCTGTCTCTCCATATCTGTTAATCTGTTTATTAATGCCTTTGAGGCTTACACTTATGCAGGAACCACTAATGGACCGATTCAGCTTCTTTGATAGCTCAACCAAACATTTCGAATTCTCAATGTCCTAAATTTAGCCTAATCCCTAGATAAACTGAAACTGACTCTTCACTCTCCAAACTAATCAACTTCTCTCATGTTCTCCAATCATTTGGAGACATTTACAGTTTTATCTCTATATTTAATTTAAAATCACTCAAATATGAATAATTACATAGGAAATTAAAAACATGATATGCCCCTTATGTAAACTTAAATACAAAATATTTTATTGTGCCTAATGCCCCTGCATCAGACTCCGAAGGTTAAAATGATTCATGATATCCTGATCATGTGATTTCAGTCCTTGTCTTCCTGGATCCCACACTTTGTTCTGCAACTGATGATTTGTGGCAATACTCTTATTCCGCACTTCTCCATGCTTCCATATCTTATTCTGCCTTGCTCCACTAGCTGCACTTTTACATTCTCTTTCTGTCTTTCTTTTGCTGCTGCTTCCTTGCTACATTCTTCTAGGACACCTTCACCATCAGCTTTCTTATAAATTCAATTTCTCTGTCTATTTTATATTATGACTGTTGGATACTGCTCCATCTTGATTTTTGAACTTCTACTTCTGCTTCTGCTTGCTGAGTTCTTATTTACTGAACTCTTTCTTTCACTTGCTGAAGTCTTACGGCTGCTGCGACCTTTGCTGTAGCTTTAGCCCCATCTTTAACTTACTGAGCTCTCACGCTTACTACCACCCAATCATCAATACCCTATTGTTTTCTGCAACAGTAAAACTCTTCCTGATTGTCATCCATGACAATTTCTTCATTCTCTGACTTCAGCAATTGTTTGGACTAGTATTTAAATTTCTAGTCACTGTCATCATCTCTTTTCCTCTCCTGGACCAAACATCCTTAGTCCTTCCATTAGTACCTGCAATCATAAAACAAACACCAAATTTATAAAATCCTTGTGTCTCTTCTTCCTCTGGCAACACTTTAATCTGCTACTCTGCCATTTCATTCTCTTCTCTAAATGTTTTCAGTACAAAATTTAGCCATCTATTTTCAAACATTTCGTCGATATGCTGCAAAATTGTTTCAGCGTATTCTTCTTCTTCTTCCTTGAAAATCTTCAGTAATTGTCCATCATCATCTTGATTGATTCTGGCAACCAAATCAAGTTATTCAAGCTCTACATTTTCATCTTCTATCAGAATAAAATTCTAATTCTCCATCTCTGCAATAACTTCAGTTATCTATCCATCACTCTTTATTTGTCCATCTAATAAACTCAATCTGTTATTATCATCAAACACAACTTCATTGAGCCAATTTCTTTCATTAAACAAGGAATTTATGAATTCCTTCTGCTGTAGTAACACAATTTGATCTTCCTCTCAAAGATAATCATCAGATCTTTCTTGGCAACATTCAGCTTCATTTATCACAGTTTCATCATGTGAATTGTCTTCTTCAATACCTACATTCACAACAATCTTGTTAATTTTAAAATCATAAGACCCCATGGTCTCATTTGATCATTCAGTCACCAATTATTTCCTCGGCAATCCTAAGTCTCTTCTAAGACTCGAAAAGTATTCATTGTCTTCATCCCCTTGTATCCTCGCATTCTGCAATCCCCAATTTTGAAATTGAGGTTCTCTCTCTTGAATTGAATCCTGCTGATTCAACATAATCTCCAACAATCCAATTTCTTAATTCCATGGATTTAAGTCTTCCACAAAATTTTCCCCCTCTTTCATTTGAATGTCCAATGGTGTCAAATTCTCTCCCTCATCAACAAAATCTGCATTCACAAAACAATTGTTAAAAGAAAAATCATAAGGCCTCAGTGCCTTTCTTTCCTCTGCCAGCATTTCAGTATGATGTCCTGAAATTCCTTCCTTCTCTATCAGCACATCAGTATGCTGATCCAAACTTTCCAAAGAATTCTCTGAATAATTCCCAAGACTGTCAGCTACTCTTCTTTTCACACCATCCGCTCCCATGACGTTTTCCTATTCACTGTGATGAACTCTACCTTCTGTAATCTCTCTTTCATACTCTTAATTCACCAACAAGTATTCCAATAATGCAATTTATTTGTGGCATTCCTGAAGTATTTCATCATCACTTACAACCCCTTCATTCATACACAAACTTTCAGTTTGTAGCCCAAGAGCTTCAACAGCCTCAACTGGGGTTTCACATATCATCTCTTCAAACTATTCCTCTCCTTCTTCATTCACAAGAATTTCTCCCTGTGCTGCAACAAATTCAATCATAAATGTATCGTTGCTTCCTTCCATCAAGAGACATTCTCCAACATATCATTTTTCTTCAGAGTACTCATCTTCTGAGAGATGCTGCTTCATACCTGTGACAGATTCACAATATTTTTCATCCTCCTCTGCAAAAATTGTACTCCCATCACAATTATCAATTACAAAATTACAAGGTTCTACATCATCCAACTGATCTGGACTTGTCAAATAACTCAGGAAATCATCAATAATTTCCTCTTCAGCAAGACAAAATTCTTGCTGTCTTAAACTTCCACCATGGTTCATAAGATGTTTTGTAGATGTCCATTCTTCATCTGTACTCTGTTCTGCTTCACAAATAGAAACTTCTCTTCTCAAATCAACTACTCTGAGTTCTTCACATCCCAACTGTACATCCATCCTCTGTTCAAGCTTTCTCAGCCTCTCTGCAAACATAGAAAAATCATCAGATGTAAAGTCATTTTACCTCTTGGTCTCTCTTGAAGTTTCCGTCTTCAAGTCCTTCTCCAAATACTCAATCATCCTGAGTAATCTCTCTTTCTGCTGAGCATTTATCATCCGCTCTCTCTTCATCTGTAGGCCATGCCACTTTACTTTCTTCTTCATGAGCCAAATACTCTCTGGCTTTACTCTATCATCATCTTTAGATTGTTAAACTGTTCTCTGATCTCAGCTACCTCTTTCTGATACTCTTATCTCTTTAACTGTCTCTGCATTCCAACTGTCTTGGCATCCTCTTTCTTCATATTCATTATATTGTGGCCTCTCTCAGAATCTCTGCAATCTCTTCTATGACTATCAACAGTCATCTTCTCCTCCATGAGTTCCTCACTCATAAGCTACACTAAGCCTCTACAACAAAAAGCTCTCCTGCTGCCACTTACCTCACCAATCCTTTCCTCTGGATCTAGCTCTTGGCAAGTACTGGTCCCATATCTGCTGGAACCTTCTGAGCACTCTCTTCTGCTCTCTCTAGGCTTCATTCTACAACTTTCTCAAGAACACATATGTCCTCTTTTCATCCAACCTCTGTTGGGAATTCTCTAGGTTCTGCCACACCTTCTTCTTTCTCTTTAGAATCCTCTGCTGGACTCTTTCATCATTTATCTCAAAGTTGTGATTTGCCTTTGCTGAGATTTCTTCCACAACTTCTTGCAACCTGAATTCTGAAAACAGATCCTTCAAACCAGAGTTAAATAATTCTCATCAACTCACCTTTAAGATTCTGTGTAATCTTGCTTCTTCTTTCACCTGTACTGCATCTCTTTATGTTGCAATCTTTAAAACACTTTGCTTTCAAATTCAGATTATACAAATCTGAATACCTTCACTGCATACTTCTTCAAATCTACAATCACTCTTCAATAGATTTAAAACTTCAAATTTTCTTCACTGCTTCAGTACATATGCATTTCAAAAATTTATTTTTAAAGAGCCATTCCAGGTTCGATACCACATGATGCCGGTTAAAACCCACAGTCCCCATTTTTGTTTTTCATATAAAAGATGCCTTTCTAATTAGTCATCCAAAGGGGTCCTCAATTTCAAACTCTGGGCCAAATCACCTATTTGTATATGGAAGGTTCTATACCTCAATCACATATGAAGGTTATAAAAACATACAATCCAAATTCTTTTATTACCCTATGTGGAAGCTCTTCATGCTTTATGGTTATAAGTCATAGTCAATTTCCACTTCATGAATATTCAAATTAATTATTCGAATTTCAATTAGATACATAGCCAATTCTAAGGGCTCTTAAGCTTCGGTTCCCACACCTTGTGACCATTGCGATTAACATTCGCCTTATAATTAAACCCGCTATAAAATATGGCATAACATAACATCCATCATATGTATGGGTTTTATTTAATGGCTAATGGAGCATTTCATTCCATTCAAAATTAAAACCTTTATAAAGTTCACATACCAATAACCATTTACGCCATCCATGGAATTAAACCCCATGCCCAATATGAATGGATTTTCATTCGGCCCCACACATTCAAATGTTCAAATATACATAAACTCAGACTTAGGCTAAAACCCAACGCTGACATAAATTAACAACTAGGGCCCACAGAAACGCACAACTCACCTTTGGACTATCGACCATGCAACTTCATTTATGATCCGATGGCTAATCTGCTCTCGTGCTCCAAACCTCAATATTTCCCACATCCGAGGATCATCACTTAATTTATATGCACGAATGTTAATTCTCAAAAATCTTGCAATATAAATGGTTTTTAAAAACAACCTTAGGCCACGCGTTGCTTAATGAGTACTATCGCGCTTTTTTGAGTGACTCCTCTTACCACTTAAAGCACCGCGCGATACTACCAATTTCACTCCTCAAAACTACTTCACGTTTAACACTCCAGGTTCCCTTTTGACTCAGGGTTCCGTTCGACTATCAGTTTCGTTACCAATTCTTGTGTGTGCTGGTTCTACTTCAAAATACACCACTGCTGTTACTAATTCTCTCTTCATGATTTTGTCTCAATCCTTCAACACGAAATCTCTGACCTTAATTTGTCGAGGATTTTGCAGCGCCATGACTCCTATTTTCTGGGTTAAGATACCAACCAGTCTTCAACACTCTACGCCTCCAGTTCATAGGTTTGATTGTGCCATTTCTTTATAAATCCCGTATCTGTTCAATCTATGATTCAAGCAGTCTTCAAATCTTACGGTGCCATCATAATTTAAATATGGGATCTTTGCCCATTGCCCATTGGGTCCACTCTTCATGTATACTCGAGTCCTACTCTTTGAATATCTATCCTCTATTACTTACAAATTTAGCCATTGCATAATTTATGTTCTGATCCAATTCGTCAGAGCCATTGTTTTAGTCAACTCCTTCTACAGTTCTAAAAATCAACTACAATAGATCTTATCTATCCAGTACTGATTTTAACACACCGGACTTCAATTCTTAAATGTATGCACATTCAATTCCACATCAGAACATTGACATGAATTTTGATTTCTTCAATGACACACAGAGTATGTTTAAAACCAAAACTACAGAGTTTCATCCCACTGTTCTTATACAATTGCTTATTGAAATCAAATCTCATTCACACAGAATTAACTCAATCAAATCACATACATTCAAGAACATTTCCTTCATTCATATGTACAATGAAACCACTTACAAACTTCCTATCTTGGTTAGATCTTCAATTTGATGGCCCCTCTACCTCCTTCTCTGTCTCTCCAGATCTGTTGATCTGTTTATTAATGCCTTTGAGGCTTACACTTATATAGGAACCACTATTGGATTGATTCAATTTCTTTGACAACTCAACCAAACTTTTGGAATTCTCAATGTCCTAAATTTAGCCTAATCCCTAGATAAACTGAAACTGACTCTTCACTCTCCAAACTAATCGACTTCTCTCATGTTGTCTAATCATTCGGAGACATTTATAGTTTTCTCTCTATATTTAATTTAAAATCACTCAAATATGAATAATTACATAGGAAATTAAAAACATGAGACCCCCCTTATGTCAACTTAAATACAAAATATTTTATTGTGCTTAACGCCCCTGCATCAATGGGAGTAACTTGTAGGCTAACTTATTGATAATTTTTACTGTTATAGAAGGTCCTTATATTTTTTTTTTGATAAAATGTATTTAATATATTGATAGAAAATAAGATAATTTGAAATACTAAACTATAATATAAACTATCATAAACTGTACTTTCATTAATTTATAATAATTCATTCAAAAATTTAGTGCAAACATACTTCATTAAGCTATGTAATTTTCAACTCGGCCACAAAGAAATTGACCCCACCTTTCTTTATTTCTTGAGTTTTTTTTCCCTTATACATAAATGTATACATATATATCCTTATATGTTTCCAAGTAAGACTTGAAACATATTAGAAGCCATCCAACATAGTAGTATCTATGAATAGTTAAGTATATTGTATAGATACAAGTCTTAGTTTCCTATTTAGTAATAAAACATGTAGGGTGTACCTCACGTTTCCATCACTCATAAATATTCAATAAGTGAAGTGACACTCTTTAATCTCTTAGTTGTAAATTACTCATGTGCTTGATATGATATGATGCATTGCATTTCAGCATTCTATACATCCATATCTCTTTCCCAATAATTTAGAATACTTAAAACTTGAAACAAATTAGAATCCATATGTAATGTTCCCTATGAATTCATTGCATATGGAAGGTAGGGTGCGGAATAAAGACCCAAAATTGGGGTTGCACCCACAACTCCTCACAATTGGGAACCCATGGAGAAATAAATAAATAGAGAGTCGCAATCATATTATCATCATCGAATTGGAATTGAATTGTCTTTGTTTTCCTGAGCCTAAGGCTTTGAGGGTTTTAAGACCCATTTTTCCTTTACTCATTTTGGTGGTGAAATATTCCACCCTAGTAATAACCTATTTTTATATTTTGATTTCTATTATGGAAAACCGTGAAGCTCATCTATATAAAGAAGTAGAGAAATTCTATGGCAATTCTCAGGAAAAAATTGGCACCATCACTGGGAAAAATTCAGAATAATTTATGACACAAAATCGATGTCAACTCTAAGGAAAAATAGGATAATTATGAGTAAAATTATTTCCTACCTACGACCAATTCTAAGGCCTAGCTTAGCCCTGTGGCCCAATTTAAGGGAATTTATTTACATCCCCAACCAGTATTACAGTGTAGCTTAGTCATGTGGCTTACCTTGAGGAAAATTCATTTTATTTGCATCCAATCCTGAGGCCTATCTCCATCTCATGCCCTATTTTTAGAAAACTTCTTCCTATATGTGGCAATCATGAGACCTAACTTGGCCTGATTCCTAACCTGAGGAAAATGCACATGCATCTTTGACCAATTTTGAGGAAAACCGACTAATTTGAGGCAAGTATATAACATTTAATACATAGCTTAGTTGGTACTTTCCTAAGGTGTTGAAGTTCTTAAGGTTTCATTCTGAGGCCTTGGAGCACCCTAAAGTTAGAATCAGTTGTGGTCCTCATTGAGAAAGAAACTAGATTTATCATACCTACATTTCTTGTCTCTAGAACCATTAAGCTTATATTATATCGTCGCTAGGGTAAATTGCAGTGGATATTACTCAATTAAACCCTAAATTCATACTGGAATGGTTTGTTAAATTCCTATTGGTTGAAGAGAATATTTGGTGGAACAATATATTCCGTGTTAATGAATTATCAAATCATATTCGTTGTGAATTAAGGACCATATTTCTTATTCAAGTAATTGTACTGTTACGTTTGAGTGGAATTTTTATTTCATTGTTAAAAAGGGTGGAGTAACCCCATTCTCGAAGAAACCATATGGTAGAAAATTTCCCTAGGATATTACAACATACAACATAGTATTGTCTCTAAATTATTAGGAATATCTTGCGGATACAAGTCTTAGTTTCTTTTTTAGCCATTAAACAAGAAGGGTACACCTCATGGCTGTATCACTCGTAATTATTTAATAAGTGACAGTATTTAGTCTCTCAGATGTAAATTACTCCTATTCTTGAAATGATATGTTGCATTACATCTTCCACATGGCACACAAGATATTTAGCGTACCAATTTGTACCATAAATTATGATAATAAGTCCAGTGTCATGCTATTATTATTCAGATTACATGAAGGCTCTCTCATAAAACATGTTGAAAAATTTGTTCACTTTTCATTGATAAGGTATTGAAAAAATAAATTTTCATATTGCTTTGGGATGACATATAGTTGAATACACACCTTGAAAAACTACAAATTAAAAAAGAAGAAGTAAGAAGCAGGAGAAAAAAAACCATGAAAAAATAGAGAAGAGGGTGTAAGTGTTTATCTAATGCATTTGTTAGCCCCAAGAACATATGGCACGATTGATATAATAAACTCAATAATGTAGGGATTGAAATGGTATATTGAAAACTTGAGATAATGTTCATATATCAATTATGAAACAAAAAGGGGGATTTTGAGTTCTCCTTTAAATTTTATAGGGAAATAGTTATCATTTTTTTCTAATTGTTTGAATGGTATGATGTAAACAATACTATTTCCATATTTTTGAGACTATTCCACCTAGTTTTAATTCAAACTTGATTTTGACAACCTTGAAGTTCGACAAAAAATCATCAATGAAAGTTTCCTTAACTAAATTTGTTAGGGCCTTATATTACTAGTTTATTCCCTTATTTTTGTTAGTGTATCCCCCTTATTTTTACTTTTTTACCCCTGTAGTCCCCATATTGCTATTATTGTGCCCCATAATAGCCCATTATTCTTAGTGTTGTTCCCTTACATTACTATTGTCAGGTCAGCTAGGATTTTATTGTGACCCCATGGACTCCTATATATAGAAAGGAGGTTTTTTCATTCGTATCATCCAATAATTTTTCAATTATGTAATGTAAATGAGGTTTCCCTCTTGAAGTGGCTGATTTATAAGTCATTGATATCTCTTTTCTTCTATTTTGTAATCTGGTTTCATAAAATTTGGTATCAGAGCTTTGGATTCTAGGGTTTTGCTGCTTCAAACAGGGTATCGTGGAATTTTCGCTATAACTTGTTTTCTACGAAGTTTAAGAAGCTGAAATAAAAAACCATTTGTGCTAAAATCTAGAGGAACTGTGTGAAAAATTTTTAGATCTTGGTTCGTAATATTTTTGGAGATATGATCTATGGAAGTTAAGATTTTTGTAGGCTCCATAATTTCATAACAAATAAGTGACCATGGGAAAATCATCATAACTCTCTCTTTGACCATCAGATTGAAATTCTGTAAAAAGTGACCAAATTTACGCGGAATTTGGTTTCTTTTGTATCGATTTCAGAGCCAAAGGAGGAAACAATGACACGTGGCATGCCATACAAGTTCTATCTCTTGAACCAGTCCTTAATTAGGACATTATGGGAGATTGGGCATAAATTTGTCTTGAAGAATCCAAATTAGGTCAGACCTATGTTATTGGAAAGAAGATTGAAAGGGATAGTAAAGAACTGAATAGAAAATCTCTGGGATCGAAAATTACATAGATACATCAGTTTCAATATCGAGCTCCTCAAAAGAAATAAAAAAGTGTGTATTGTTTTTTTAAATTGCATAAGTATTATTTGAAAAATCAGTTTGAAGTGATTCCAAGGGAACATTGAAGAATATATATCAGTATTGGGTTTTGAAATTTCCCCTAAAAATAATTCAACTCCCATTAATCCCTCAGAAGGCTCTACTATGACTCATGAAAAGGAATAAGTGCAACATGATATATCAAAATTACAAGACCAAGTGGAATAAATTTCACTCTCGCATAGTGACGCAGTGGCAGCACTGGATTATTAAGGAACACCCACTTTGAATCACTACAATCAATAATCCCCTTTCTTTTATCGGAACTGAAGCCCTTTAATAAATTTAAAAAAAATTTGTTCTCCTCCCGATCCGATATAACCCTTTTATACATTCAAACCAGAGTTGAACGCCTTATCACAAAAAATAATCCATGTATATATCCGTTCCACAGATCTGACTGATCGATGGTTCGGATCAATTCACTACTCGCAATCGATAGTGTGCTACAACTTTTATTGGTTAGCAATAGCTCCGACGCGATACCAATCAGCAGTCGCAAGTCACAATGTTTTGAATGCCACAACTGTCAATAGTTTACACAGCTCCGATGCTATCCAATCGACGATCGCAATTCGCAAAGATTTTAATTGTCACAAATGTCGACAACTCCCACAACTCCGATGTGATGATTATTGGAGTTCGCACGTCGCAGGGATTTGTATATCACACCCGTCGGCAGGTCCCACAGCGCCGATGCGATATTTCCGGACCCGATCCAATTTCCAACTAGTTTATAACACTTCGCGTCCGGTCTATTGTTATGTGTTGTGATATATAATACCTCTCCAGTCCCGATGCGATGTTACACGAATCTGATAACATATACAATCAACCAATCTATTATTTCAGATCCGCTCCAAGGTCCCGATAGTGCTTTACTTCACAATTCTATGTGTTAATAGCTTTTACACTCATAGATTTAACAATGCCAGGTTTTCTTTCATCATAGGAAATTTTTACAGTTTAAAATAAAAATACATAGACCACCACCATTTCAAGAAATTACACAAGAAAAGAAATGCATCAATCCTCATGAACTCACCACACATTGAGGCACAAAACATTAAATTTATTTATAAACAACAGTAGAACAGAGTCTCGGTCCTCAGGCCCAATTAACAGGGAAAAGACCTTTCTCAAACAAAAAAATACAGTTCACACCCAACTCTGAGCTTTTTTTCACTCCACACCAAGCCTTACTAAATCTCTAAAGAATCTCCTCCTCAACAATTTTCTCCTTTTTTTTCTTTTTTTTTAACTCGAATATTTTTCCTAAAATATCTAACAGCAATTTCCTATTTTCTATAGATCAAACAGAAATATTCTATTTCATAGTTTCTCAACCACATCTATACAAACAAATCTTATCTCTAATCTAAAATAAGACAATTTCTCACTTATTACAATAAAAAACTATTTGAGAAGTCTAACCTCCTCAGTAAACTGAACTTGACCAAACAGTCAATGAATTTCACTCTGTTTAGCCACAACATGTGAACAAATCTTCACATTGCTGGCTAATTCCGATGCTCCTGCATCAGACTCTCGGGGAAGAAAAGATTTGTTCTTCAAAACTTCAGGACCTACTCCATATTTCTGTAGTTCAGCTGCTATTAACCAACTGGAATCTTCCATTGGCTGCTCCTTCCACTTGACTAGATACTGGAAATATGTATGCCCTCGATTTTTCTTGGATATTCTTTGATCCAAGATAGCCTCAACTTCTTTCTTGGATGATTTTGGTACCTGTTCCTCCCAATCTACAGTTTGAACTTCATCACCTGTAACTTCATTCTGCAATTTGGTCTCTGCCTCTCTGAATGGATATATGTCTGGAACATTAAAAATGGGGGATATTCCGATTCCTTCCGGCAACTCAATCTCATATGCATTGGCTGAAAATTTCCTTCTGATTTTACAAGGTCCTATTTTCTTCATTTTCAGTTTGTTATAAGTTTTTGTAGGAAATATTTCTTTCCTCAAATATCCCATGACAAAATCTCCTACTTGAAACTCTTTTTCTCTTCTTTTCAGATCTGCTCTCTGCTTGTATCTTCTGCTGCTTTCCTGTAATTTATCTTTGACTTCTTCCTGTAACCTCTGCATTTATTCAAGAAAATCTTCAGCACTTGCACTCCTGGCCTCCTGTTTTCCCAAGTCCCTAAGTTCATATACTCCTCTCAGATGCATTCCAAAGAAAATCTGAAAAGGACTCATTCCAGTGCTTCAGTTTGGTGTATCATTATACGTGAATTCAGCTTGAGCTAATGCCAAATTCCACTGTTTGGGATTCTGATGTACCAAACTTCTTAGTATATTTTCCAAGCTTCTATTCACTACTTCAGTTTGTCCATCTTTCTGAGGATGGTACGCTGAACTAAAACTGAGTTTAGTCCCCAGCTTCTTCCAAAGTGTCCTCCAGAAATGCCCTACAAATTTAGTATCTCGATCTGATACAATGCTTACAGGTAAACCATGCAATATTACAATATCTGAAAAGAATAAATTTGCTATGTATGTTGCATCATTAGTTTTCTTACAAGCAGTAAAATGTACCATTTTAGAAAATATATCTACAACAACATAAATAGAATCATTTCCTCTCTGATTTTTTGGTAAAACCAGAACAAATTCCATACTGACTGCATCCCATGGTCGATCTGGTATGGGAAATGGCTGATATAGACTTGTATTATGACTCCTTCCTTTGGCATATTAACATACCCTACATTTCTCAACAAACCTTTTAACGTCAGTTTTCATTTAGGCCAGTAATAAAAATCATTCACCTGAGTGAAGGTTTTATCTTGTCCAAAATGACCAGACAACCCTCCACTATGCTTCTTCTTAATTATGTTCTCCCTCATGGAAAATCTAGGAATACATAACTTGTTGCTTTTAAATAACAACCCTCCTTGAATAAGGTAATCCATCAATTGGCTTATGTTATGACTCACTGGATTCTGAATTGTTGTGTAGATGTCTCTAAAATCCTCATCATCCTTGTACATTTCTATCATTTCTTCAAAACCTACAACACCCACTTTAAACTCTTGCAAAAGAAAACTTACCCTGCTCAATGCATCTGCTACTTTATTAGACTTACCACTTTTATGCTTTATTACAAAAGTGAAACATTGCAGAAATTCCACCCATTTGGCATGCTTCTGATTTAGCTTTGGCTGATTATTAATAAACTGCAAAGCATGATTGTCTGAATATAAGATGAATTCCTTTGATAGTAAGTAATGCCTCCACTTTTTCAATGCCTGCACAATAGCGTAAAAATCCTTGTCATAGGAAGAATATTTCTTTTTCACACATTTAATTTCTTGCTGAAATATGCTATCGGTCTTTTCTCTTGGCTTAGTACCGCACCAACTGCTTCTCCACTTGCATCGGTTTCTACTTGAAAGACTTTCTCGAAATTAGGCAATGCTAGAATTGGCTTTTCTGTTATCTTCTTTTTCAGCAGATTAAAGTTCCTGTCCGCTGCTTCTGTCCATTGAAATGGTTGATTGACCTGGTTAATTGTTTCAAGGATTGGTGCACAAACTTGACTAAACCCTTTTATAAATTTCTTGTAAAAACTAGCAAGTCCATGGAAACTTCTTACCTCAAACACACTCTTGGGAGTAGGTCAGTTCCTGATTGCTTGTACCTTCTCCGGATCCATTTTCAAACCTTCTTTGGAAATCACAAATCCTAAGTACACCATCTCCTCTTTCATGAAACTACATTTCTTCAAATTGATTAGTAATTTTTCCTTCTGTAGATTTCTCAGAACCAACTTCAGGTGTTCCAAATGCTCCTCTTTACTTTTGCTAAAAACCATAATATCATCAAGGTAAACAACAAAAAATTTACCTATATATTCGTTCAACACCTCGTTCATTAGTCTCATGAATGTGTTGGGTGCATTAGTGAGCCCAAAAGGCATCACTAACCACTCATACAGCCCACTATTTGTTTTGAAATTCGTTTTCCATTCATCGCCTTCCCGAATTCTGATCTTATGGTACTCGCTTTCCAAATTTATTTTAGTAAAGTACCTCGATCCACTTAAACAGTCCATTAAATCATCCATTCTAGGCAAAGGAAATCGGTACTTGACTGTTATCTTGTTGATAGCTCTGGAGTTGGTGCACATGCGCCATTCTCCTCCATTCTTCGGACTAAGTACCGTTGGCACAGCACACGGGCTCAGGCTTCCTCGAATCAGCCCCTTGTTCATCAGCTCTTGCACTTTCCTTGCAATCTCTGTGTTTTCCTTGGGAGTTAGTCTATACGCAGCTTTATTAGGTAGACTTGCTCTTAGTATTAAGTCGATATGGTGACTCACACTTCTAATCGGTGGTAACTCATTCGGTAATTCATCCACGATGATATCCATGAAATTGTTTAACACAACTTGAATTTCTTCAGGAAAATCATTTAAATTCGTAGAGGTTAAGATTACCTTGGGCCTCCCTATGATAGCGAAATGCAGCTCCTCACTTTTGTCGACCTCCTATAGCAGTTCTTTGCCACTTATCAACATAATATTATTTTCAGGCAGTCCTTTATCAACATCATTCTTTACTGGTAACAATGTGTGTTTAATTCCGTCCTTCTCTATAGTATATGTGTTCCTTCTCCCATCGTGAATCGCTTTCCGGTCGAATTGCCATGGTCTCCCCAATAACACATGACATACATCCATGGGCATTATGTCACATAGGATCACGTCTTTGTATGTGCCGATATGCATTTCCACATTGCATTGCTCTGTCACAATAACTTGATGACCCTTCTGTAGCCAAGATAATTTGTAAGGTGCAGGATGCGCCGTCCTTGCTAACCCAAGTTTTTCCACCATCTCTGTGGACACAATATTGTTAGTACTCCCATTGTCAATTATAACCTTACAGCACTTACCCTTTGATTTACATGTAGTTTTGAACAAATTTTTCCTTTGCGCAGGTTCTCCAACCTCCTTTTCTGATCTAAGCAAAGTTCTTCTAAGTAGTAGTGATTCACCTTCTTCAGGTGGTTCCTCTTTCTCCACAAGTCGAGGTGGTTCTGGCTCTGCCTCAGTCACCCCTCTGGCTTGCTGATTTGTTATGAGGATAGTCCCTCGACATGTGTCCCCATTCTCCACAGGTATAACACCTAACATCTCTTCCTCACCCTCTTCCTCTGGGCGTGAATATTCGTCTACTAAATTCACCAATTTGTGGTGATCTGCCACTTGAACTTCCTATTTCATGTTGATGCTGTGTTCCTCTGGATCTGACATCTCCTCTACCTCGTACTGAGCTCTTTCCTCTGTTCCTTTGACTCAATTTTCTCAATATTTTCTCTTCTGCCTTCAGACTTGCTTGATAGGCATCCTCAATAGTTTTAAGACTTAACAGGCTAATATCATCTTGTATTTCATACCTTAACCCATTTACATATCTAGCTATTTTCTTCAAATCATCTTCTACATGTCCTGTTCTAATACTTAATATATAAAATTCTTCTGTGTACTCCTTAACATACATTCCTTTCTGCTTCAGATTTTTCATTTGCTTAAAAATATTTAAATGATAGTCTTTAGGCAAAAACTTGGCTTTCAGTTTACTTACCATTTTATCCCATTGCTTGATCTTAGATTTCCCTTTCCTCATTCTTGATGTTTGTACCTCGTCCCACCAGATGGTTGTGTGACCTTTCAATCTAGTGACTGCAAACTTCACCCTCTTATTCTCGTCAACCTCTTCATAGTCAAAGTACTGATCTATGGATCTGATCCAATCCATAAGCTCCTCCGCATTCAAACTCCCTTCATGCATAGGAATCTCCATCTTGGGTTTGCTTCCAACTTTTTCCAGAATCTTGATGAATTTGACATTTTCATTGTCTTCTTCTACTTCTTCCACATTTGCATCAGATTCTTCTAAAGAACTCTCAACTCCATCATCAAGTGCTCTTCTTTGGGCTGTCTCCATTGTCTCCATTCGTGCACGCAAATTTCGCACTTCTTCTAACAGAACTGCGTTTGGTTCTGGTCTTCCTCGACCAATTCCTCTTCTCGGTGGCATCTTTGCTGGAAAGACCTTTTCCTTCTTCTCTGATACCAAAATTTGACGCAGCGGAAGCACTGGATTCTTAATGAACACCCACTTTGAATCACTACAATCAATAATCCCCTTTCTTTTATCAGAACCGAAGCCCTTTAATAAATTTAAAAAAAAATTATGTTCTCCTCCCGATCCGATATAACCCTTTTATACATTCAAACCAGAGTTGAACGCCTTATCACACAAAATAATCTATGTATATCTCTGTTCCACAGATCTGGCTAATCGACGGTTCGGATCAATTCGCTACTCACAATCGCCAGTGTGCTACAACTTTTATTGGTTAGCAATAGCTCCGACGCGATAACAATCGGCAGTCGCAAGTCACAATGTTTTGAATGCCACAACTGTCAATAGTTTACACAGCTCCGATGCTATCCAATCGATGATCGCAATTCACAAAGATTTTAATTGTCACAAATGTCGAAAACTCCCACAAATCCAATGTGATGATTATCGGAGTTCGCACGTCGCAGGGATTTGTATATCACACCCGTCGGCAGGGTCCACAGCATCGATGCAATATTTCTGGACCCGATCCAATTTCCAACCAGTTTATAACACTTCGCGTCCGGTCTATTGTGATGTGTTGTAATATATAATACCTCTCCGGTCCCAATGCGATGTTACACGAACCCGATAACATATACAATCAACCAATCTATTGTTTCAGATCCGTTCCAAGGTCCCGATAGTGCTTTACCTCACAATTCTCTGTGTTAATAGCTTTTACACTCACGGATTTAACAATGCCAGGTTTGCTTTCATCACATGAGATTTTTACAGTTTAAAATAAAATTACATAGACCGCCACCATTTCAAGCAATTACACAAGAAAAGCAATGTATCAATCCTCATGAACTCATCACACATTGAGGCACAAAACATTAAATTTATTTATAAACAACAGTAGAACAGAGTCTCGGTCCTCAGTTCCAATTAACAGGGAATAGACCTTTCTCAAACAAAAAAATATAGTTCACGCCCAACTCTGAGCTATTTTTCGCTCCACACCAAGCCTTACTAAATCTCTAAATAATCTCCTCCTCGACAATTTTCTCCTTTTTTTTTCATTTTTTTTTAACTCGAATAATTTTCCTAAAATATCTAATAGCAATTTCCTATTTTCTATAGATCAAACAGAAATCTTCTATTTCATAGTTTCTCAACCACATCTATACAAACAAATCTTATCTCTAATCTAAAATAAGACAATTTCTCACTTATTACAATAACAAACAATTTGAGAAGTCTAACCTCCTCAGTAAACTGAATTTGACCAAACAGTCAATGAATTTCACTCTGTTTAGCCACAACATGTGAACAAATCTTCACATTGCTGGCTAACTCCAATGCTCCTACATCACATAGAGTAACAAAAAATGAAACAGAAGGTAATATGGATGGTTTGAAGAAAGGCATGGAAGATAAGATGAATGTTTTGAAGAAAGGTGTGGAAGCTATAATGAATGGTTTGTAGAATGGCATGGAAGCTAACATGGATGGCGTGGAAGCTAAGATGGATTGTTTGAAGAATGGCATGGAAGCTAAGATGGATAACAATATGGATGGCATGGAAGCTAAGATCGATGGTATAGAAGGAAATATGGAAGATTTGAGGAAATACATTTAAGGTTTAAAGGAAGATTTGGAAACATTTCTAGAATAAAAGCTTCCTAATCGTGAGAAGGTAGTAGAGGAAACTCATGATGAGAACAAAAGAAATGTTAATCAAGATTTCATAGACTCTAATGTTGGATTTAAGACCCACCATATTCCAAAGATAGATTTGAGAAATTTTGATGGAAAGGATTTGATATCTTGGATACTACAAATGGAGGAATACTTTGAGCTCCATAATACAAAAAAATGGACAAAAGGTACGCATTGCAACCTTATATTTAAAACAAAATCATTTTGTATGGTATCGAAGCCTTTGTTCTCGTAAAACGTTGGTCAGATGGTCACTTTTTACAGAGGAAATGATAACACATTGTGAAGAAACAAAGAGAAACACCTTCTTTATCTAATTGATCAATCTCAAACAAAAGGGTTCAATGATGGAGCACATGGAGGACTTCCAAAAATTGAATATAAGGGTAAATAAAATTCCAGAGGAACACAGGATTGATGTCTTCATAGGGACCATAAAGGATAGCATCCAACATGAGGTTCACCTTTGGGAACTTGATACATTGGAGAAGGCATTTAGGTTGGCAAGAAAAATTTAAAGAAAAATTATGGCAAAAAGGAAGCCTACCACTAACAAAAATAAATATGGAAGTGTTGCTACTCATAGAATTCGACAACCTACAAGGTTGACACCAAAAAAATTGGAAGAAAAAAGAGAAAAAGGGCTTTGATATAGTTGTGATAGCAAATACAGTAAAGGTCATAAGTGTGTTGAGAAGAAATTATTTTACATACATTGTGATAAGGAGGAAGAAAAAGAGTAAGAAACTTCAAAAGAAGAGGATATACACTAGGAACCAACCCTAGAGGAAGAAGAAATGAATTTGACTATATCTTGTAATGTAGTGGCAGGAATTACCACTCCTCAAAATCTCAAGATAGAGGACATATCAAGAATAAAAATGTAATATTATTTATTGATTCGGGTGGTGTCCATAATTTTATTCAATGTAAGGTAGATAAGGAATTGAATTTCTTCTTATACCCAACGTTAGAGAGTCAAGTGATGGTGGAAAACTGAGGAACTATAAATTTCTATGGAAAGTGCCATAATATCAAGCTAACCATGGGATAATATGTATCGAATAGTCAACTAATTTCCATTCCAATGGGTGGTGCTGATGTTGTACTAGAATTACAATGGTTACAATCTTTGGGGACGATAGCTTTTAATTTTCAAGGATTTTTCTTGAATTTTTCTTCGGAAGGAAAGGAAGTTAAATTACAGGGTATCACAGGGAAGCCGAGAAATATAATAAGCTCTAATGTCATGAAAAATCTTCCGAAGAAATCACAACGAGGAGTAATTTCACAATTACGCTCACTAGAAGTTCCAACATCAAAATAATTTATTTCTCTAGATCTCCAGAAACTCTTGAATAATTGTTCCAAGGTGTTTGAAACTCCCAAAGGACTCCCACCTATTCATGATCATGATCATGCTATTCATTTGATTCCAGGAAGTGTTCCTCCAAACATCAGGCCTTATAGATATTCTTATGTCCAAAAGAGAAAAATTGAACGTATGACTGTAGAAATGCTAGAGGATGGTATAATTCAACCTATTCAAAGTTCTTTCTTTGCTCCAGTAGTATTTTAGTACAAGAAGGATGGATCATGGCGAATGTGTCTGGCTTATAGGGAGATCAATAAGCTCACTATTAAAGATAAATTTCCCATACTTGTTATTGATGAATTATTGGATGAATTAGATGGAGAAATTTATTTCACCAAGTTGGATCTTCATTCATTATATCCTCAAATTAGAATGAGGATTGAAGACATTCTAAAAGCATCATTTCGAACTCATGAGGGTCATTATTAATTTTTTTTCATGCCATTTGGACTTACCAATGCACCTTCTACATTTCAAGGGTTGATGAATTCCATTTTCAAACCCTTCTTTAGAAAATTTGTGTTAGTATTTTTTGATGATGTACTATTCTACAATAGGTCTTGGAAGGATCATGTTCAACATGTTGACATGGTGCTCAAACTATTGGATGAGAAACAATTATATGAAAAAACCTCCAAATGTTTCTTTGGAGTACAAGAGGTGTAATATGTGGGTCATATTGTATCTTAGGAGGGTGTTAAGGTAGACCCTAACAAAATTAAATCCATTAAGGAATGGAAATTCCCCACAACCATAAAGAAATTGCAAGGATTTATTTGGTTAACAGGGTATTATCGCAAGTTTATTAAGAATTATGGGAAAATATCAACACCTCTAACAACATTATTGAAGAAATATGCATTTTCATGGACTCTCGATGGAACTAAGGCCTTTGAACATCTTAAAGAGGAAATGTGCCAAGCACCGGTCTTAGCTATTCCAAACTTCACAAAATCCTTTATTATGGAATATGATGCCTTAGGAAATGGAATTAGTGTTGTTTTAATGCAAGACGGAAGACCGATTGATTTTAAAAGTTGTCAAATCAAAGGAAAGTATTTACAGAAAGCTATTTATGATAAGGTAATGTTGGAAATACTACATGCACTAAAGAAATGACGACCTTACCTAATGGGAAGACATTTCAAGGTAAAATTTGATCATGATAGTCTTAAATACTTTTTGGAACAAGAATATCTTCGGAAGGTCAGCAAAAATGGGTCGCAAAGATGTTGGGTTATGACTTTGAAATCATCTACAAAAAATGGAAGCTAAATGTTCTTGCAGGTGCACTCTCAAGAAAGGATGAGGATGTGCAAGAATTTCTTTGTGCCATTTATATTATCCAACCATATTGGACAACCGATGCAAGGGAGGAATAGAAGAATGACGAGGAAGTATCGACACTCATTCAAAAGTTGCAACAGGATCTGAGTATATCTTATACATTTAGTTGAAAAAATGATTCCTTATGGTACAACAATCTCTTATATATTTTTAAGAATTCTCATCTAAAACAAAATATTATTTTAGAATTTCACACCTCTCCCTTGGGAGGACACTTGGTATTTTTAAAAAATTATCACTGGGTGAAGAAAGAATTTTTTTGGGATGGACTTAAATATGATATTCAAAAGTTTGTGGTTGAATGTTTGGTTTTCCAGAAAAATAAATTTGAGACAATTAAGACCACAGGCCTGCTACAACATTTATCCATTCCAAGTCAAGATTAGGAGGAGGTTTCAATGGATTTTATCAGAGTTTTACCTAAGTTGGAAGGAAAAATTGTCATCATGGTGGTAGTTTATAGACTTACCAAGTATACACACTTTTGTGCATTATCTCCCATTGAAAGCAAGTATAGTTGCTACTGCAATTATGGAAACAATTCAGAAACTACATGGAAACCCAAAGATTATTGTAAGCGATGGAGATACAACTTTCATTGGAAAATTTTGGACGGAATTATTTTTTTGTTAGGGTACTCAACTAGGTCATAGCTCATCCTATAATCCTCAGTTCGATGGGAAAACTGAGATAGTGAATAAATTTTTGGAAGGATATATTTGTTTCTCTGTATTTGATAGAAAAACACAATGGGTCAATTGGTTACCTCTGGCTAAATGGTGGTATAACACTTCCTTCCACACTACAGCAAAAATGACCCCATTTATGGTACTTTATGGATATCATCACCGATGCATCACATCATATTTAAGAGAAATTTCTAAGGTTCAAGTAGTAGAAGATCACATCAAGCAACAACAACAAGTTCTCCAACTCTTAAAGGATAACCTAAATTTGGTAAAACGTCGAATGAAACAACAGGAAGTTCAACATAATAGTGAGAGAAGTTTTGATGTAGGTGACTGGGTATTTTTACAGCTACAACCATACAAAAAAATGTCCCTCAAGAAAGATAAAAGGATAATAAATTATTGCCAAAGTACTATTATCGTTACAAGGTGTTGCAAAATATTTTTAATATGGCATACAAATTGGAGCTTCCTGCATCTTCCCGAGTGCACCCAGTTTTCCATGTTTCATGCTAAAGAAGGTTATAGGTGAAAAATTTGTAGTTCAAACAATATTGTTATAACTTGATGAGGAAGGAAAAATTATATTGAAATTTGAAGAATCCATGGAAAGAAGAACTCGACAGCTATGAAATCGATCAATTTCAGAGTATCTCATCAAGTGGAAGAACTTACCCACTGAAGATTCGACATGGGAGGATGATAATTTTATACAAAATCATCTAGAACCAATCAAGCATTTAGGACAACACTTTTTTGAAGGAGAGTGGCATGGTAGGGCCCTATATTGTAGTTTATTACTAGTGTAGTTCCTTATTGTTTTTAGTGTAGCCCCCTTATTGTTAATCTTTTACCCTTGTAGTCCTGATATTTTTATTAGTGTGCCCCATAATATCACACTATTGTTATTTTTGTGCCCTTATATTATTATTTCTAGGTCATCTGAGATTATATTGTGACCCCATGGACTCCTATATATAGAAAGGATTATTTTTCATTTGTATCATCCAAGAATGGTTCATTTATATGATGTAAAGGGGGTTGCCCCCTCAAAGTGGCTAATTTCTACATCGTTGATCTCTCTTTTCTTCTATTTTTTGAGTTGGTTTCATAGCAAAATTCAACATTAAGTTTGAAATATTATAAAGTTCAAAAATATATATCATAAATTAAAAACTACATGGAGGAAATTCAAAAAATGTCTGGTGGATGAATCTATATAAAATGTGGACAAGTTTGAATGGGTCAAGGCCATTTCTGTAACATTCTCTTTCAGGGATTGTGGAGGAGGGTCTTGGATGCACACAACAATGTCCATGAATCAAATTTCAAGAATAGTCAAGACTTGCGAATCAGGATATAATGCAAAATCTATAGTTGTAGAGTATCTTGAGAAATTTTCTATTATAGTTGTCACATGACCTTGGAAAGATTAAATATAGGGAGGTGAGAAAAAAAACAAAGAAGAAACAAAAACACACAAAAAGAGCCTAGGATTTTTAATTATTTTTTATTTCCCATTGAATTTTGGTAAGAGAATTTGAAAATCTGATCAAATTCATTTTCTTGAGGTTTTCTCTTGAATTTGAAATCCAATTTAGCTTGGAATTTGCCAAATCTAAGTTGAATTATTTCAATTCACCTTAATATCTAACATATTTCAAATTTTTAACTTCAAATTCACTGAACGTGGTGACACTGGATGTAGACTATGCTAATTTAATGTGACTCAATTATTGTACAATATTTCCTTGTAATATGTGTTGCAAAATCTGGAGGCTACAAGATTAATGTCATTTATTTTTTTATTGATAATTGCTTGTGAAATTGTTTATCCATTTTATTACTATTCATTTTGGTTCTTCATCAAACAATTAACAAAACCGTATATCATAAAAAACAAAAAATATAATGGAAACAAGATATGAGATCCACTCCATGGAAAACCCCATTCTCAAGGAGAAAACCCAAAAAAATTATTCACTTCTTATAGAATAATATGAAAGTGAGATACACAAAACCCAAGACCAAGACAAATATCCCTACATGCAGTAGGTTAACCCTCTATTTTTCCATGATTCTGTCCATTAGAGAATATTTTGAAAATATATATTTTATTATGAAAAACACAACATCATCATGACTTCAACAGTTCATAGAAAACACACATTATCTTCTTAAAGGAATTTTCATTCTTTCAAGACCAATGCAACAAAAAAAATGCTTAACTAGCTTCATTATTCACATATATTTCCACAAAAGGACATAAAATTTTGTCCCAAATGAGGAGCACACTAGCCAATATATAGTGATGCATGTGTCTAAAAAGGCATGTCCTTTGGGCAGGTTGACCTGAACATCTAGAGGGACAACTTGGTCTTGAGGGTGCAATTTGATTTTTTCTAGAAAAATAAAATATTTCTTTTTCTTTAAAAATAGTCCAAATGGGACTTTGACTCATGACAATTTTTTGTATTGACTTAATAAACCTAGGGGCATGAGATGCATGCATATTGTAAAATAATATTAACAAGTTTTTTTTCTTCCTTTTGTATTTTACATAAGATATGCATTGAAAATTATGAAGACCGAACCTAGTAACATTTCAACAATATGAAATATTATGATCAATATAGTGATAAGTTTGGATTATTTTGACTTTATTTGGACAATGTAAACAATCAAAAATAATTTTTATAAATACATCTGAGTGGCTCATTTATGACTTAAATGTACACTTAGAAACTTTGAGATACATCTGAGATCTAAGTAATTTTGAGATTCAAAATCTTCTTAGATGACTGAGAAACAACAACTTAGAAACTGAAGATTAGTCCCGATATATTAAGATGAGATTTGCACTAAAAGACATTTCTAGATTGAAATATGATATTTATTTCTTGTAGAATGAATGCAAGAATAAAACATATGAAAGGGACCATGAAAAGAAGGATGCAAAAAATTTACATACATAAAATTTGAAAAATGCAAATGCGGTCTCAAAACTTGAAGCCAAGTGCCAAAGGCTTCCAAAAGGGAAGAAAGCACCATGTCTAGTAGACATTCTATTTGATATTGCAGATTAAGGCCTTCTCCAGAGAGGAATCCCCAATAGGACTTATAATAGTTGATTGAGAGTACCTTGGAAGCTAGGATGTCTAAGTCTTCATATGAAGAAAATAAACTACCGAAGGAGACATTCCGTAGAAGATATAACGACCACCAATTAGAGAGTGAATATGTATCAAAGCACTCCCAGTAATAATTTTTGCAAAGTAGAAGAAAAAATGGTCTGTAATTGAAGAGTGAATATGTATCCATGAACTCTAATTAGTAATTTATAAAAAGATGAAGAGTAAAATTGTAAGGAGATAGGTTGAAAATGCAAGTTGAAAAACATTATTTTTCTTTTTCTCTCTAAACATGATGAGGTAGTATTATTTTATTTTTTCCATTATTATTTAATAATATTCCTTAGAATGCCCATTTAAACCCCAACATTTCTCTAATGTAAATGAATATGAAAAAATAAATAGTATCATTGTATTAGATGACATGAGTCGCAAGAGTAAGTTGTGAGAAATAAAAAAGTGTTTGTCTCTAAGAATTTTACAAGTACTTCCATTATTATATAAGAATTTATGATGTAATGACGATGACATTCACAATAAATCCAATGACAGAAGATAGCCCACGATGCCTCAAATTTGGGTCCTTAAAAAAGTGCAAAAAATTATTATACAAGCCACATCAATCCCTTAAAATATATCGAAGGAAAACCTTAAAACCCTCAATAATTCATTTGCACGAGACCACGAGCTTAATTGATGATAAATATGTACAAGATATGCGATCCTGAATAAGAAACTAGCTACATAATTGAATGATTTAGAAACTGTAAGCAAGAAAAATCAAACAAGCTAGTTCGGATTTTCAAAATTTAATGGCAGAATGAAAGTATCCAAATGCTCCTCAGAAATTATGGAGTTAAAAACTGTAGAACACAAATGAAGCTAAAGAAGAATCTGAAAAATAAAAAAATCCCTTTGGGATTTGGACGCGTGAGATATTGATATATGCCCTATTCTGTTTAAACGTTTTAAAATCTCTCTATAAGAAGGTTGGTTTTGTAAGCCTTGGCTTAATCTGCATAACCTTGACTGATTCCAAGATTGAAATTTTCTTAAACTCTTTTCAAACTGTGCAGATACATGACCACGATATAGGTATGGTCACTGTATCATTTTCCCTTCCCTCTATTTTAATTTAGTAAACAATCATTTTAAGGTGAAAAAAATAAATATTTAGATATTTAAATTGCATTATACATGGTATAAAAAAATTAAAATTATAGCTTCATATTCGAAGACGTTGTTGAATTGAATGTTTTTGCGCCCTTTAACATTTTAGTGTGCTTTTTGAACTCCATGTAAAGGTTTATTATAAAATTTAGATAATTGATTAGTTTACTGTGTTAGAATATGTTAGTAATTTTTAGTTGTATTATATTTGTATGCTTTAACTTGGGATTGAATTAGTTATTTATAGTTATTTTTTTAATATTGTTTATTTTTAATAATTTTTTACTCGAAAATATTTAGAGATTAACTTTTCAAGTAACCTAATCACTAATTTCTCAATTTATATTAGTATTTTTTCTCAAAATTACTAGAATAATACAAACTAATAAAACATATTCTATCGGACCTTTCCTCACATCAAACATCTAATCTAGGAAAATGGATGGCCACCGAGCCATATACAACATAAATATGAAATGGAAATAAAATTGAGCCAACTTATTTTTCACAAAAACTGGTCTCTCTAATCCCGAAATGTGGTGATTCAAACCATTCTCGATTCCTTCCTTGCAAATGAAGGACATGAATTTTTTATGGATAAATAGTTGTTCTTGCTGATCTAATGAAGTATAACAGAGCTTGACAATTTCTTCCAAACTCTTCAAACACTAAAACTTCACTTATGCATAATTGTTGGCACTGAATCTTTGTATGCAAAGCTACGAGATTGAATGTGATTGTTTTACTTGTTGACAATAGGTTATATCTTGAGCTTTCAACTTAGGATCAATGTCGCAAGTCCGATCATAACTGATGATTATTTCCCTCTCAAAGTAATCCATGGATATCAAATTAGATCAAAAACTGATGATTATTTTCCTCTCAAAATAATCCATGGACACCAAATTCATACTCACACTACGAAACTAACAAAAGATCATTATCCACCAATACCTTAAGGTAGCACCAGCTTCTTCAAAAGTTTAGCTAGTTTTAATCCTTCCAGGGATCAATTTCTTATTATATATTCCCTACTATAGTTTATATAAGTGATATTTACAGATGCACTGCTCTTTATGTACATAAAATTTCAACGAATTTGAGCAATTGAGCATGCGGGGTTTGGACTGAATCATGCGTGCTCCTATGCCAAGGCCGCCAATGAGAAACCTACAGATGGGTTTAGAAATTTTAGATCTTTGGATTCAATGTACTATGATAAAATAAAAAAATATAACTTGCTATCACTTTTGTTTAAATTTTTAATTCTCATTGGCCAGGGTTTTGATGGCAAACCTACAGGTGGTTCTCTAAAAACCTTTATGTTTTAGGCTTCAATTTTCTCAGATACAGTCAATTTTTCTTTGTATATTATAATTTCAGGGAATAAAGGCAACTCAGATTGAGTACTCTACCGTCATCCAATGGTTTTGATGACAATCCTACAGATAACTCCTCAAGCTTTAACTTTTTTTTCTTTTATAATGTACTCAGATATAATAAAACTCATATTTTTATTTGAATTTCGTAAATAAAGGATATTTTGTAGGTTGTACCTAAAAACCATAAGGGAACTCTTTCTTCGTTAATCCCAAAAACATTTAACAACCTCTAAACAGATGTGCACGGTACTCTGAAATGTTGAATGCTTAATGTTTAAAGGTATCAAACGTTGGCATGTTTAACAAATTCTTTTAAACATATTTCACCTATCCACCTGCATCAATGAAGGTATAGAGACAGAGAGGGATGAAGGAATGAAAAAAGAATCTATTAAAGCCCAATGCTTGCATTTCTTATGAGAAAATCGATCTTCAAATAATTTTAAGTTTTTTTCTTTTTCTTCCTACCACAAAAATAATAACTATTCAATCTAGGCTTGCAGAAATAACAATTATAAAATCTAGGCTTGCAGAAATAACAATTATTAAATCTAGGCTTGCGAGATTTATTAAGCTATTTTTGAAGGGATGGTAGATGATTTAGAGATCTCTTTGTTTTTAGATTTCAACATTGCAGTCTCTAAATCTATTTGCAATGTTAAAATTTAGTGATTGCAATTTTCCATCTTTTTATTAATACAATTAGTAATGTAATTACAAATTATTAGAAGAACATAAATGACTAATTCATATACTTATATTTATAAGTTCTTGTATTTATATTTTTTACTATAGTAGTTTTTTAAGTTAATCATTCTTTATTTTTTCACTTATTAGCTAGTCATATATTTTAGCCCTATAATAAATTAAGAATTTATATTAGTCGTTTTTAGTTGGGTCACTTATTATATAGTCGTATATATTATCCCTGGACTACATTAGTTGTTTAAGTTAGCATTTTTTATTTGTGTCACTAAAATTTTCTCAAATTTATTATTAATTCACGTAGTCACTAATCTCTTATTCTATACTAGTGAGGAAACACTACTGACACAAGCTTATAGCAGGAATCAGACCACCTGTTGTAGAGTTTTGGGACAAACAATTTCATGTTATTCCAGATAGAAATATGTGATGCAACATTTCCTATCTAAAGGTGAGTATGTATATCACGCTAATCACATTGTATAAATGACAAAAGTTTCACATTTGAGGAATTTCAGGAAAGAAATCCCCATATCAAGATATCCATAAGCATGTTTCAGAAATTGAAACTATGGTTTATTAGGCTAATACAATTCAAAAAACATGTTTTTTGTTGATATCATGTTTAATTCCAACTACATTATGACATGTTTCGAGATTTTTGCACAAAGAAATGGCACAACGACTCTCCTCCTCCTATATTGCGCGATTATGTTTGATCAATATGGTATACAAGGGATTAATACTAGTTTTTTACAAAAAAATATGTATAGGTTGGAGAGTATGCACTAAATGTGGTGATTTGGCATTGTTCCATAAGAACTTTCCTATTGATCCTAACCATCCTAGGATGTTAGATGTCATGGTCACATGGAAGCGACATGAGTATGTCGTGGTAAATCAACCACGTTCTTCAACTTTCGTGCCTAAGCGACTATGTTGAGGATGAGATTCCTATTTTAGATTTCATGGGGAACCTTCAGAACTAGATCTATAAATATGTCAAAAACTGACACAGGTTGAGGTGAGAAGCATCTAAATTTAACCATCCTTACGAGTTATTCCAACCAGGCACAATCTTATTACCGATATAATTTTTCTAGAATTGCACATTTTCTCTTGAGACAGAGATACTAAGTGAGTACTATCACTCAAACCAACTGTCCATATTCATACATATTCTATAAAAGCAATCAAAATTGAATGTTGATTTTAGGGATAGTACTGACAAGTTACCTGATTTGATTAAGAAGTGTTAGTTCTACATCAATGATTAAGAAGTATTACTTCGACTTCAATGATTAAGAAGTATTAAGAAGCATATAGGACCTGCAGTCAAAGACAGAAAAAGGATCAAAAGAACCTGCAAGATATAATAATTCAAAAAACAGTAATCTATCTCAGTGATCAAGTAATCAAAGAAATAAATTACTCAAATAGATACATGAACAATTTAATGAGAAAATATAATCCATTTGTATTAACTTGTATAATAAGAAGTAACCTTACAACCTTATCACCTTGATGTTATACATGTTTTTCTGGGGTCCTAAACAATCATTTTCCTTTGGTTTGACAAGCCTTTTCTTCTCTGAACTAGCATGAGACTATGTATATGAGTATTTGATCATTCCCATACCAATCATTCCAAGTACAAAGAGTATGATTTCTTCAACAATTCTCCTCAAAAACACTAAGTTCTATTATCTAGTCTCTACCCTTGAGACTGAAACATGAGTTCAATTTATAAGAGAATGTAGGAGGTTTCACTTCCATAAAGAGGGGGATAAATTCCTCTCATAAAGGGATTTGGGTTCCAAATACTAAGTGATAAACTACATTAATGAAGGGATAGAGGTTCATGAATGAAGGGATGAAGCTCAACTAGATTACACTTCTAGAAGCCTCTAGTTGGGAACATATTCAAATAGTTGTGCTTCTAGAACTTACTTTTTCTTTCATTTTTACCTTGTATGGGGTTTCGTAGGTTTAATAAGGAGAACGTGCGGGATGTGCTGCATTTTATAGAGCCAAAAGCTATGGGTCTACAAGTAAAGGCTAGGAAAAGTGAAGAGTTAGGATTTTTAGGGTTTTAATGAGATTTTCTCCAATTCCAAGTCTTGGTTTAGAACTTTGGGATTTTTGAACTCTAAGGGAGCATAATATAAGCAATGATGAACCCATATAGACAACTAAATGTCATGGTGACAAATTTTAGTGTAACAATGTTGAACATGCCCTGAGTTTGATAATCCCATTTTATCTTGTCCCCATCCCACACCACCATTTCTTTCCTATAATATAGAAGTACCTCCAAATACTACCATTCATGATGGAAATGATCATAATTCTAGTAATCCTTATTTTTCCATGCTCTCCACTAGTCTTGAGTAGTAATTTCCAAAAATAAATAACAACAACTAGCCCTAACCTCGTAGTGCTCTCCTTAAGGCCTCTCAAATATTCCATGCTCTCAAACCTTGGAACTTGTTTCAAATATTCATCGCAAAATAGCAAAGTAACACAATCCTTATTCTCCCAGAACAAGTGATTTCAGATAAAATAATTTGTTCCATCTCTAAGTTCCATATAAAGGATCTTGCTAGGAAATCATATTTCATCACTTTTTCAGCCTACGCAATGATGGAATTGTATTTTCTCTAGCATGTTTTTTTCCATATCTTTTGGAGCCCCTAAATCTATCACAACCATAGTTTGGCTCCCATAACTTTCTTAATCATTTCAGAATCTCTCAGATGAAGACCTCCTCACTATTTTGGAAGGAAGAAATTCTCCTATTACACTAAATACCATTTTTTATCCTGTTTAGCCCCTTGCAACAAAGTATTGTCAAATATGGAAATTATTTCTTTGCATACAACTTTTGGAGTACGAAGAACTGACAATTGATAGGTTGCAAGAGCTTGCAACACATATTTTAACAAAATAAGTTGACTAGGAATATTAAATGTTCTGAAAGCCCAATTACCCAATTGTCTTGAAATTGTATTCTTCATGTCAGAACATAGGGAGACCCTTCAAGAATTTACCACAAGAGAAATATGTAGGTATTTAGCTGGTAAAGGTCCATTATGAAGCCCCGTAATCATTTCCAAGTTCCTTTGTACTAGCATGTTGGTATTGAATAAATGCATAATTAAATTATCCCCATTAATCAAAATTCTAGAGGCATGTTGGAAATTTGGGAGGATTTGATCTAGTGAATGTAAAACCTTAGTCCTTCAACGGAAAAAATTAAGAGTAAGTGGGAAAGTGGGTAACCTTGGTAAAGGCCTCTCAAAAACCTGAAGGTACAGGAGAGTGATCCATTAATAAAAATGGAAAAAAATGGGGAGGATATTAAGGATCGAATCTAGCGGATCCAACTAAGAGAGAATCCATAAACTGTTAGAATCATGAGCATGTTTTTCCAATTTAATATCTTGTATGCATTGGAAAGATACGTCTTGATGAGAATGACACGAACCTTTTCTCTTCTTAGTGAGTGTATATCCTAATGAGCAGTAAAAACTTCATCTAAGATATAGTGCTCTGAATCAATGAGGTGTTCTAGAAGTGATTTAAGCTTCTTTACAATAACCAAGGATATAATATTTTATATCACATTGTACAGAGTGACTACTCTAAAACTACTAGAATCATTGGAGTTGTTGGTATTAAGAATCAAATTAAGGAAGGTAGCACTTAAACCAGACTATACATATTTATTTCTTCTCAATTCCTCTGCCACAACATGCACCTCTTTACCAATGAATGACCAACAAACGTGGAAAAGGTATGTAGTAAATCCATCCAGACTCATGGATTTTCTACTGAGAATATTTTTCACTGCTTCTTTATCTTTGAAGGAGGATCTTTCCCTCATTAGCATTTTGATTTTCTCTACGCTGATCAAATTAGGAATGTACTTAACGATTCTAGATATGGAATCTTCCCCATTCAATTTTTCCTCTAAGAGAATATCCTTATAAAATTATACCAGATATTCCTCTATGTCCTCATTCTCAATTAATTGATTTCCATATCTCAAAGTTAAAAGAGTAGATTCGGTTATGATGTTGATGCTTAACTAGGGCTTTATGAAAGAATCAAATATTCTTTTGGCCTTCCCTTAGCCGCTGTAATCTTGAATTTTGACACCAAATTATCTCCTCCTATTGTCACTGGGATTCAAGGGCATGAAGTATATTTCCCTCTTCCTCCCCCAAAACTTCCATCTATACCTCATGAATAATATAAGATTTGGGTGTTTCCATTTTATTGTCCAAATTTCATTTTCCTGGAAGATATTTTTGAATTCATGCAGATTCCATTGTTTAATTCTGAAATTTAATTTTATAAGCTTAAGGTACGTCGTCTACATCTTATGATTTCCTTGAACTAATATCTCTTTCCACCATTCTTCCATTTTAGACAAAAGATATTGATACTAGAGCCAAAAATTCTCGAATTAGAATGATCTACTGTGGGGTGTCATTTTCAAGTCAATTTCTAGTATGATAGGCTAGTGGTCAAATCCCAAACAAGGAAAGATTGTAGCTTCCATGAATGGATTTATTTCTAATAGGTACTCGATTGAAAGAAACAATATAGTCGCATGGGAATTTATCTTTCCTCCCTCGACTAGAACTATTCCATGTGTGAATATTATTAACCATTGAAGATTCTGGAATAATATCATTGCTAGTTCCATTTTTCGAATCCCCCCATTTTTCTCCTCCACAATCATGATCAGATTAAAATCCTCACCAAGAATCAAACCTTCCCATAGAATTTCCTTTGCACATACCTTGGTTCATTTTTAAACCCTTCTTTTCTCCGTAGGGTTGATAGACCATAAACCAATGATAGCCAAGTCGAGTCATCAGTTCTGAGGCACAAAGATCGCCATAAGAAAATATTGGGAGTAGCAAGAGAATCATTAAAAGAAACCTAAATGGGGTCCCATATCATTTATATCCTTGCAAAACTTCCTTGTGAATATATGACCATAGATTCACTCCCATTCCAATAATGACTCATAATCCCTTCAATATTTCAATTGGAAACCTTTGTTTCCTGGAGTAATATAATATCTAGTTTTTTCTTCTCTATTGTGGATCTCAAATATCTCTTATGGCATTTAATATTAAGGCCTCTAATATTACACGATACAATATTCATGGTATTGTTGCAGATGGAAGGAGAAAATACTTTGTAATATTATTGAGCCACCCAAATTTTAAAATAAATTCCCCTACTTCTCAAAGAACCTCATGCATTATCTTACGACCTTTTTTATTGTGATAATTTGTGGTTTGTAATGTGGGTTTGTGAAAATGATCCAACCAATTTTTCCCTGAGATGGAGATGGAAGATCCTCCATCTTAATGAGGATTACACTTCTATCGATTTCCATAAAAATGAAGAAAATGGTGCAATTTTTCCGCTAAGATATCCTTTGCCTCTACTCAAGCCCAAGTACGTAGAAAATTGAGCGTGGTCCACTAATTAGAATTGAAATTATCTTGGTGATCTAGAACCCCTACAATGGAGGCTGTATTAGCAAGCAATTCTTTAAGACCATAATTATCACTTGTCTCCTTCACAAGTTTGTGTTTCTATAGTTTATCGCCTTTCATACTTACATGTTCTTCGACCTCCATTATTCCCTCCTCTGAATTACCCTCCACATCCGAGGTAGTTTCCTTAGTGGGATATTCCTAGTTCAGGATATAAAATTATATCACATCCTTATTCCCCTTGGGAAATTTTTCTTTCTTTTCTTGCAGTGGTTTTCCCTATTATTGATGATTTGCACTTCTCCTTTTATGGGAGATCTCTTAGAATTCATCTAAATTTTCTTGATATTTTATTTCTTACTGTTCATTGATCATTAATGATAAATATATTATGAGGTTCCTATACTCATGGAAACAATGAATTTTGAAGGGTCCATGCTCATAATTTAAGCGATGAGTCTATATTTTCTCATAATATTCCAAATCGATCGATACCTGAAGGGGTTTTGAGATATTCATGTAAACAAAACTCTATCCATAAGATGCATGCCTCCTCATTTTTGTAATATTTGAGATTTTCACAAAATGGCCAATGGAATTCTCAATTCCTTGTAGGATCTCTAGTTCCTAGAAATCATCTAGAAGGGAGAAAAACTAAACCAAGATTTTGGACACGAGGAATTTATCTTTCTTCAGGTTATAGAATTCCTCCCAAAACTTCATAAACAACCATGTATTATCCTTGAAATATGGACCATTCTCAGAGAACATATTTCTATATTCCATATATGCAAAAATGACAGTGAGGAATCCCCTAGCCCTTAATGTCAACTAAAAATATCCTTTGGTTTCCACTTCAACTGAATCCATTTTAAAATATCCTGCTCCTTGGGCCAAATACCCTTGAACTTACAGATCAATGCATACTCTATCATAGACTTCCTGGATTGTTCAAAAGTATTTTTCAGAATAACAATTTTTCCTTTTCATGTGGCTTCCATTGGGGCTTCACTGGGGCTGAAATAAGATACCACCTGCATTCATTTTTGTGGATATATATTCAGGAAAAAAATACATAAAATATTGAGCATATAATAGAGGTTAAAGGGTTTATATATTGGAAGGTATAAAAAACAGAGCTCAAAGTTATTGAAAAATATTAAGGGGCATAAAAAATGTTAATGAAAAAATGAATACCTACAATATATAGTGAAATTAGGGTTTTTTTTAAATTGGTAAGTTGTATTGCATTCATATTGGTAGGGGTTTAAATAATGTGATTTTTAGCAGTAATTTACAATATGTAGTGAAATTAAGGGTATTTTTTAGTGATCCATGAATGCATGTGATATGTTAGAGGTTCATTTACTGAATCCCCTATGTCAGTAACCATCTCCATTTAAAAAAATATTGTCATTATGCCCCTAAAATTGGCTTATCCCCATTTCCAACCTACCCTCCAAAAGAGTTCGCGACCCCATATGATTTCTTAATTGTGCAATTGATTGCATTCCGTTAGGAAGGGGTTTCACATCTCCCCACGGGGACATTCATAGGACCAATAAAAAGGTTGATATCAGAGGATATCGCATTGATTCAGAAGGCACCACCTGAAATGCCTTCTAACCCTCAATATTCAGATGCTAGTCTTTAGAAGCCCTAGAAAAGAATCCTTTTGGGTTTATAATATTAGTCCGAAGAGTTTAAATTTTAATTCCTTGCATTTATAATATTAATAATCCCTTTGGTTAATGCAAATTCTAAAGGTTTGTAATATTAATCCATTGGGTCTTTTATATTAATGCCTTTGGTTTATAATATAAATCCCTTAGGTTTTTAATATCAATATTTGGGTTTATTAATCCCTTCAGTTTATATATATATATATATATATATATATATATATATATATATATATATACATATATCAAACCCTTCCATTAGCTACAAATGTTAATATTTACATAGCTATTCTAGATAATTTTATTGATCTCACCCTCACCGGGTTTGTTGACTAGCACTACCAAACCATGAGATATATTCCAAAAATTACATAAACCAAGCGACCATAGCCACAAAGGCCAAAGATGCGAAAAATGACAAAAATGACAAAACACTGGTTGACATACTCAGCCATTGGATGTGAGAAAAGCTAGATTATTTGGGCCAATCCCTAGTTAAGGGGGATGGTGATAAGGGAAGTTTATGTGTTTCTCCAGGTAGCGAGCCAAGATTTTAATTTCTCTAGCTTTTCCAATATGATGGTGTGTTCAATCCATACCACTAGTACTAATCCTCGTAGATGACACTGAAAGTGTTGGATTTGGGTCAAAGTTTCCATCAAAACATCATGCTCTTGCCTGCGATTTTTGTCATTATCTAACTACATTTTTATGGACTATCACAGTTGAGTTGGAGTGGCACAAGGGGGTTTTACACCAACCCTCTACAGTGATCTGCAACCTCTACAAGGGCTAGGATCTAGCACCCTTCCTCTTCTACTCAGGTTGAGACATATGAAATCCTTGACTTCACGAAGACCAATGCGCGTAGTCTTCGAGGATTTGCCTCTGTCATTGTTACCCATGCGGGAGATTCTTCTAAGTGCCATGGAGGATAAGAGAGGGATGGAGTTCCTATTGGTGTCATCCACACTAAACCCAAAATCACCACCAAACATGAATAAATATTTATTTTTTCCCATAGACGTGAATCTCCTCTACACCACTAATGCAACCACACTATAATTATATAAAGTGTGTGCACATCTGCTCCCGAACCTGATGAATTTTCTAGAAAGCCCAAAACCCGAGTAGGAATCTACCATGAATGGGTCGAGATCAAACCACGATTAAATCCCCTTGCTACGGCGAACCAAGACACCTCCAAAATTTAGACCACCAACTTTAGGTTCAACGTCTAGGATTCACACCACCCTAGAAGAAAATATTGTAACCCAGGAATATGTTCATACCAATGGCCAACAGCCAATTCACTAATAAAACTCAAAGACACAGAGAAATTAGGAGTTAAGGAGACTAGAGCCAAATGAGCTTCCAAACCTCTAACTACCCTCCTCACGGTACTTCCAATTCCAGATTCACCCCTAGGGGCGAAAGTTTAAACAACCCACAACCTAAGAAAACTTCCAAAGCATAACCAAAAACATATAAGAACAAAATTACATAACAGTTCTAGTGGGTGCCAAAGGGAATGTAATGGAGGGTGTATAATGGTGTTTCACTCAACTTGCTTTTGCAGACTCCCTTCTCCCTAATTGCCCACAAAAGTATAATGCTTCTCCTGTTCAAACCTGCAGTAGCTTCGAGATAACTAGATGTTATGTGATCAACTACGACCTACCTCCCCTTCTTCTACTGCAAACAAAAAATTGTCATAATGAGACCCATACCTCACCTTATGAAGAACTTCAGGCACTTGCGAGTACATAAATTCCCTTCTTCTTCGGTGGTTTCCCTCACACGAACACCCTATTGTGGGTATTTCCAAACATCAAAAGTCCTTCTCGCACGCATGTTTAATCATAAGGGAAGCCATGCAGTACTCCCAACGACCTCAATATATGCACCCCATCAGGAACCATTAGATTTATAATATTAATCCCTGCATTTAATATACATTAATTTTAATATATAAATAATATTATAATATATTCTAATTGGATATATATATTCTATATATATATATATATATATATATATATATATATATATATATATATATATATATATATATATATATATATATATATATATATTATCAATATAATCCAATTATATATAATATATTGAGAATTATATTAATAAATATATAATAATTATTGACTATAACATAATGGTGAGAAATAAATAAATATTATTGATAATAAGGAAATTCTATTACTATCTTTTTTTTGTAAATTTCGTAGGACCTGTCTATTTTCTATAATGTAAAGAGCAAGTTGCTATACAAATTTTGCAATTGTTGGTAGCATCAACCTGCCCAAAGGAAACCAGGTCTGATGGCCACCTCAGAGAGTTATAAGCAAATGAAAATTGGTATTTCTTTTTCCTTCTACTAACAGCTAAAAATCCTTTACTATGTCCATAAAAACTATAAATAAAACAGAGTGTAGACTTAATATCTTCAAAAAACATACAAAATTGAACTTATCAAAAATTTAACCATCTAGTGAATCAACAGCTACAGGGTCTTTTGCAGTTGACCCTGGCATCTCAGCTTGCTGCATATTGAGAAGTTGCTACTCATTCCTTGTTATTCTCTCATTTACTTGTATTTGCGCCTTTGTCATTTCCCTCATATCCTGTTTAATCTGCTGAAGCTCAAAAAGCATGGAAGAATTGATTTTCTTTTCCTGCATACTTGACAGTGCCTTTGCTAGAACACATTTGATTTTCCAATATGTCTTGACATATTGTTGAAATAAAGAAACTCTTCCTCTTGTATTACTTGGGTCAGAAATAAAATCTATTCCTTCCTGTTGTTCTTGAATATCATCATCTTCATCATCACTATCCCTTTCCCATCCCTGTATAGTTTTCCAAATATCCTTTGGAACCCCAGTTTCATAAATATTTGCTAGACTTTCAAGGGTCTGTTGATTGCTCTTTCTTCCTCTTTTTCTTGGACCAGCTACCTGGGGTGATTGTAACTTCCTTCCCTTGCGTTTTGTCATTCTGACCTGAATTCCACTATATGAACTTTTGACTTAAAAGAACCCTATATATCGAACAATAGCAAGTATATAAAACTAGGATCAATATTAAATTCCAAATTTTTTTGACTAATCAGAATCTTGGGGTATGGACTGCAATTTTCTTTCATTCGGATGTTGACAGACCTTGTCGTCCCATTGTCATAATACTTCCTCAAATTGTGGGTTATTAAAAAATTATTGAAAGAGTGGCTAGAGTTTCGATTAACTCCACGAAGATAACGATTCATAGACAGAAGATTTAAAAATTGAAAGGCTTGTTGATTAATCAGAGAGGAAGGATTACTAAAAAATGAAAAGTAGTTGGAACTATTTCGAGTAAGGGACTAGGGACGGAAATAGCAAAACGAAGAAAGCCACCAAACAACTATTATAACCTCAAATGTATTCTTTGGGTGATCATTCGTAAACATCCATTTCAGAAGGTCGAGAACTAGCTGAGAATCCCAGACTTGAATGCAGTACTGGAAAAGCATATTGATAGAAATTGCTGATACTAGACTATCTGAAACACAACATACATAGTAGCAAAACCCATTTCTTTTAATGAAACAGAGACTTAAATTCAGTTGGTATCCAGGACTTCTAAAACAAGATGGAAGTTTGAAATGAACTGATAGACGTAACCAGAAATAGTAACCAGGACAGAAAAAATAGGGTGAGATATGGATTTGAATCCCCAGATTTACATTCAAATAGTATTCAGGACTGCAAAAACAAGGTGGGATTTTGAAATGAACCCCTCTATCATGACATGCAAACCAAAGAAACCAAAAAAGCTACTAGAAAACTCCAACATCTCTACATGCCCTATAAGAGATTTTGAGCTCATTGACTATATATGAACAGACAAACTTAAAATTGAAGCCAGAGTAATTAGAACTAGAACATACCCAGTAAGGCTGCACTTCCTATCTTGAACCTTCTGCTCTTGCAAATCCCCTGTCGCTATGTTGTATCTGCCTTAAGCTTCTTGATGAATAAACACTTTTCAAAAACATAATAACCTTATCAATCCCGTGCCTTGCAACTGATGGTTTGTCAGTTCTTCCATGCATTTATGGTAATAAATCAGTTGCATTGTGAAAATAAGTTGGATGCATATGCATTGATCCCATTGCACATTTCTATGAATGGTAATTAAGTGGTCAGCTAACATGCCTATTACGTGGCGGTGTCATGGTGCCAATCTCCCTTAGGTGGCACCCCGATCAGGGATCTTCACTACCACTTAAATCTCTTTCTATAATAAGCTATAGAGAATGGAATTCAATATTTTAAATTCTATCCCTTGGCATAACATCAAAATTTCTCTCATTATTTTTACATCCCCAATTTGCTAAGTAATTTGCCCGCCTCATTAATTTTTTTTTAAATATGAATTGGTATTAGATACTGGATTTCATTGATCAATATGCTTATTTCCTAAATAAGATTCGTCGTTCTCCAAATTTTACTTATCTTTTCCCAAGTTTAACCTTGTTGTAATTTGCATAAAATGGTAGTGACCATTGCTGAATCACCTTCTACAATTTGTCGCTGATAGTTTTCTCTTTTGGCTATCAATAACCCTTGTTTCACTGTCGTTAATTCTGCTTCATTATTAGTTGCAAAGCCCAAATATAAAGCATAAACTCGAAATACTTCCCCTCGATAATTTCTAAAAATTCCTCCAGCTTCTGCTTAAGATGGATTACCTTTCGATGCTCCATCATAATTAAGTTTAATAAACCCATTCTTAGGTACCTTCCACCTATCTTCTATATTTTGAGATGAAGGTTTGTATTTCAAAATATTTTTATATAAAATTTCAGGTTTCAAATTTAAACTAGTAAGCATTTGAACTTCTATACCTTCTGTCTTCCAATCTTCCTCTGTCCATCTTTCCACTAAAATTTTTCTCGTATATTCTCTATTGTTTTCTTCCATATTTGATTAATTGTTTTTTCTTCTTCTCTAAAGATACGATGGTTCCTTTCTTTCTATATGCCCCATAAGAGAAACCCAATGGATAAATTCCATGCCCTGTTCAACACTTCACATTTAAATCCTCCTTTTCGCCAATTTTTTATTCTTTCATTTATATTTGTATTGTCTCTATCTGTTTTCCTGAAAATCTTTACTATACTGCTCTAGAAGGCCTCTGCAATTGGACAACTATTGAGAAGGTGTTCAACACATATAACACATATAAAACCAGGATGGTCCATACATTTGTCGCTTCTGCAGATTATCCCATGTATGAATTTTCCAATGAATTAATAACCAGAAAAAATATTCTACTTTTGGCCAATGTTTTAATGCCCATATTTTCTTCCATATCAATCTTTAATTTTTAATAATATTCTGAGATTTAATATGATATCCTTCCTGTATAGTGAACATTCCTTTATTTTTATAACCTCATCGTAGAATATCGCTTCCTATTGCATTGACAATTTTCATTGTTTTCAATTCTTTTTCGAAGTTAATCCATTGGTGCGTTTCAGGAGTTTCACGCCCATATTATCCACTGGCTATCCTGTTGTTGACAACAATAATTATTAATTAATCTGCAATTAGGATTATTGGTAAATAGAAAGATTTCTCCTAAATCAAGTCTACTAAACAATTTTTCTCTTTGCTGCCATGAATCTTCCCAAAAGAATGTCGTTCAGCCTTCCCTCACTTCCCAGAAACTATGAGAGCGAATTAGATTCCTCTTGGTTGCTGCAAGATTCCATATTGAAGACCTTTTTAGTACTATATCTACTTTTAATTTACCTGTTACATAATGATGCATACCATATTTTGTTTCCCATATATTCTTCCGGAGATCCTGCCCTTCTTGAATCCATCTCCACCATAGTTTGGCACCCATTACATGATTTAAAACTAAAGGGTCACGTAGTCCCAGTCCTCTTGGAGATTTAGGCTTCATAAGTTTTTCCCATGAAAGTAAAGCCCATTTCCTATTAGCCTGTGCACCTTGCCATAAAAACTTCTTAAACATATTAACTAATTGGTTGCAAATACTTTTAGGACAAGCTCTCCTTGATAACTGATAGAGAGGAAGAGATTGAAGAACTGATTTTAACATGATAAGTCTACCAGGAGCATCCAGAACACAAAATTCCCATTTATGTAATCTTTTCTCCACTTTTGAAATAAGATCCTTCTAGTCTACAATTCTTAATTGGGTAGTATTTAAATTTATTCCCAAATACTTCATTGGAAAAGAACCTTATTTGAACCCAAGCATTCTGGCTAAGAAATTTTGAATTGCAGTATTAGAATTAAAAAAATAAACATTTGATTTATCGGTATTAACAAGAGTACCTAATGCCTCCATGAATACTTCCAGGATCTTTAAAATAGCTTTCTCCTCTTTCACCAAACCCTGACAAAATAATAGAATATCATCAAAAAACTATTGATGCATCCAGGAAAGATCAGGTCCCCATAAATTTAAACCTTTTAACTGCCCTTTTGTAATATGAGCCTTCATTAACCTTTCCAATCCTTCTGTAGCTAGAATGAAAAGAAAAGTAGATAAAGGATCTCCTTGACGGAGACCCCGAGCTATATTAAATGTTTGGGACGGTATTCCATTAAGTAAGATAGAGAAATTAGGAGTTGAAATAAAATACTAAAGCCACTACAACCATATATAATCAAATCCAAACTCCCTCAAAACAGCTATCAAATAATGCCAATTAATCCGATCCTAAGCTTTAGAAAGACCTAATTTAATGAGCATTCCTTTCATTTTTAGCATCTTTAATGAGTGAATTGCTTCTTGGGCAGTTACAATTCCATCTAAGATTTGTCTTCCTTTAACAAAAATAGTCTGTTCCGGAGAAATCAACCTTGGCAGGAGAGGTTTGAGTCTATAGACCATGATCATTGAGAGGATTTTGTAAATTACATTACAGAGAGCTATTAGTATAAAGCCAACAGGGGTGTCCGAATTTTCCTGTTTTGGAATAAGAGTTAAGAAGGTTGCATTGAGAGTAGGATAGACATTGTGATTTCTCCTGGATTCCTCTACCACTTCCAAAATATCATGACCCATAAAATTCCAGGTGGATTTAAATAATTCAGTTGTAAAGCCATCCGGTCCAGGAGCTTTATTCCTAGGTATATTCATGAAAACTTCTTCAACTTCTTCCATAATAATTTCCCGTAGCAAGGTTAATTTCTACTCTTTGGTGACCACTAACAGGATAAGAGAAGTTATTTTATCAATAGATGTCTGTCTATTATGGTTTGCTTTAGTAAGAAAATTTCTAAAATGATTGACAAGCTCCTTTTCCATTTCCTCATGGTTAAGCAATCGGTTACTATTTTGGTCTTTCAATGAGAAAATTCTATTATGCTGCCTTCTTTGTATCATTGTTTTGTGGAAAAAATTAGTATTTCTCTCACCTTCCTTCAGCCACTAGATCCTTGATTTCTTCTTCCACAAAATCTCTTCTTGTTTTCTACATTCTTCTTGTAAACTGAGTGTATTTCCTTCTTCAGTTGCGAGTGCTTCTGTCTTGCCATGAAGGATCGTTCTTTGCTGAATCTCTTTCATTTTCTCTTTTAATTGAATCTAATCCTGTTGAATATTTCCAAATTCTCTTCTATTCCATATTTTTTATTTCTACCTTTAATTGCTTTAATCTTAGCTGAAAAGAATGCATCTTATTTATGCATGTAATCTGATTATATTCCCACCAGTTTTTGGCATTGTCTAGAAAACTTGGATCTCTTAACCAAAATAATTCGAACCAAAAAGGTTTGTTCTTCAGAATTTCTTTTACATCTATGTCAATTTGTATCGACAAATGATCTGATCCAAGCAAAGGTAAAATCGCCACTTCATAATATAAATCTAGGCTTACAAGAGCTTTCGAGGCTATAAAGCGATCCAACCATGATGCTATTTGGTGTCGTTCTCCACCTCTATTATTCCAATTAAACTTCCCATTCACCGTGGGAATATCTACTAAGTGTAGTTCCGTTAACAATTCTCTGAAAAGTTCCATCTGTAGATCCTCTCTTCTTATACCTCCTTTTTTTTGTCAAATTTAAAATCATATTAAAATCACCCCCAATAAGCCAATATTTTTCTTCATGCATATTTTTTAAAGCCCTTATACTTTGTAGGAAATCCTCTCTTTCTCCTCAAATTGGAGGACCATAAACAACCGATATAAGAATCCTTTCTTCTGATCCAATTTGTCTAAAATTTCTAGTTAGAATTCTCGAAAGACCCATCCATCCTTCTACTACTATTTTTGCTGGATTCCATAAGATAACTATCCCCCCTTCCCTACCTATGGATTCAATTGCTCTCACCTCAAAATAAGGTTTAAAATATTGAAGAATATATTGGAGCTTCTAGCCCAAAAATTTTGTTTCTTGGATTTACATTACCTAAGGTTTCTCAGTTTTCAATCTTTCTTTAAGATATCTTTGTTTGCCTTTACTATTAAGGCCTCTAATATTCCAGGAGATTACTTTTATTAGGTAACTTTGGGTAGTTGTTGAAATACCATCGTAAACGGTATTATTTTTCCTGTATTAATCAACATTTCTCCTACAAGTTGTATGGATTCTTGCAAAGTCCTTCTACCTCTTTTCTTTGTTGGTTTGGGCTGTGGATTAGTATTTTTTGAAATAGCTTGTTCTATTTCTTGAACTTCCTTGTGTGCTTGAGATGTCAAATAATGTTCAAAATTTTCTTTGTAAAGTTTCTTTTCATCTACTGGAATGAACCTATCATCTAGATTCTTCCATTCATACAAAAGACATTTCAATACTCTTTCTTTAGCACTTAGGTCCTCTTTATTCTGTTCTACATCCATAGGTGTTAGTTCTAACATACTACTTTCTTCATTCCGGGCATTTTCCTGAACTGCTTTTCTTTTTATTGACAGATTTTTATGAGTCGCTACCCCTTGATCAGGGCCTGTACCATCTTCCTCTATCTCCACAGTCGATGGTTCGCCTTCTTCCTGCAAGATTTCATAACAGTTTGATGAAGGTTTTTGAACTAGATGATTTTTCAAACTAGCCTAATTATGTACATTGTTTGAAACTTTTTTATTGCATTTTTTATTTGTTATTATGATAAACCCATCTTCTCGCTGGTGACTCTGTTCAATATTAGAATATTGATGAAAGGTTGTTGTTTAGTTGCATTTAAAGGGAATGATTTATAAATATGCCCATACTCATGACATCTCCTACATCTGAAAGGGATATGTTCATAGTCAAGAAGCTGAGGCCATATTTTCCCTTCATATTCTAACTCAATCATTTCAGGCAATGGCTTAGAAATCTTCATACATACAGAGATTCTAGAAAAAGAAGTATAACGGCCACGACGAGTAGTTTTTGTTATCTTAACAAAATTTCCTAAAGAGTTTCCTATACCTTCCAATATGTCCAAATCCCAGAAATCCATTGGAAGGCCAAATAGCCGAACACATACAGGTGCTGGAAGAAATTATTCTTGGTCTGGATTATAACATTCCTCCCACTGTCTAAGAAACAGCCCTGCATTGTTATAAAAATATGCCCGTCCCTCAAAAATCTGTTCCTTGTCTAACAAATTAGTAAAAATTAGTGTAAAAAAACCCCTAGCCCCAAATTTCAAATCAATATGAGACTTAGGCTACAATTTTATTTGTATCCATTTAAAAAAAATCATTTTTTGTAGGCCAAATACCAATAAACTTACATATTAGTGTGTGATTCTTCATGTAACTTCTATATTCATCCAACTTCGATGCTGGAATGACGAATCTTGGTTTCTTCACTGCTTTTGGCAAGCATTGACCCTTTGTTTTGGCCTGTCAATCTGCTCCCAAAACCAGATTTATTCTTTGTTGAGAGGTTCTAGTTTGCTGCTGTCTACTTGGATGATCTCCAGTAGTGACATTCTGGTAGGAGGGATTCACCCCTCCTCCCGAGGTGGCTGCCATCACTAAACTAGTCGGCCAAAGAACTGTAACTCTACCTTGTCACGATTTTTCAAACCCTAGCTAACTGTGTTTGCTTGGAGCTTCTCTCCCATTGATTAGTTTGGAAATTCTATTACTATCTCTTATATATATATATATATATATATATATATATATATATATTATAATTTAGAATATAAGTATAAATATATTAATATAATATTATATAATAACATAATATTATATTAATATATAATATAATATTAATATAATAATCATAAATATCTAAGTATACAATAATAAGTTATTATTATTTATATAGTTGTTAATAATTAGAAATAGTTAATCTTTAATAAAATACATCTAATAATTATTAGAAATGTAGTTGTAGATGTATTTCACTTAGATGTTTATTGGGTATATCAACTATATTGGTAAATGTAGTTGTGCTAATTTTTTATATTTTTGTAAATTTGGTAGTACCTTAGATTATATACTTGGTAGCAACCAGGTCGATTGGCCACATGAAAGGGTTATAAGCCAACCAAAATTGGAACAATTTAAATTTTTCTCTAGATACCTTATCGGGTCTATTATCTAATATATCTATTGACGTATAAACAAATTAAATGATGTCCACCTTTTGCATATTTAAAAAAAAAAAGTAGACTTCTCAAACTACTCATCTCACGATTCAATGCGTTTCGGACCCTTAACAGCTGGCCTGGGAATATCAGCTTGATTCATACTTTGGAGTTGTCATTCCATTTGACCAAGGCGTACATTCTGGTGATGTTGCTGGAGGTGAATTTCTTGAATATATGTGCACATTTCTGCCAATATGGAAGCTGCCTTCGGGTCTTCTCCTACCTCTTGAACAACTAGAATGGCCTTTGCCATGAAACACTTCATCATCCAATAAATATGAATAGACTCCTTAAACAAGGACAGTCTTTCTATAATATTCCCAAGATGAGTCAACATAAGATCCATTTCCTCGTTAGGAATATTTTCCTCCACTTAAGTTTTTAGGTCATGCTCCCATCGAGAAATCAAGGATTTTACTTGATCGGATGTCCACACGGCATAGGCATGTAAGAGGTTATGCATAATTTCCTTTCCAAGTTTTCTTCCCCTTTTACTTGGTCCCACTTTTTCCTTTCCTTTGTCTTTACTTGCCCTTTTTCCAGCATTTCCTTTTCCTGCTTGCGCTTTCACCATTTTTGATTGTTGATGGTCTCTTAGCAGCTGTACATTCACCAGAATCCACACCGGGGTTTTCTCCCAAACTACAAAGACCAAAGAGTGAAAAATACTAGAAAGAGCTATACAAAAAAAGAGAAAAACACCATTAAATTTAGTGAGTCTAAATAGAATACAGTTCTATCAATTGTTGGTGTCCACCTCAGCCAGTCACACAAATAAATGACATAAATACAAAAATGTACATCTTGAAATATTAAAATAATTTTATCCTAATAATAAGTGATATAATTTTGTTCCTTATATTTTCTGTTTTTGATGATCACCGGAATACATAGTTTGCCCTCAGCCGTTTAAATAAACTGGACTCATATCTTAGCTCGGAACGATGATTTGTACAGCCTGCACATAGCAATGCAACCAACAAACACTCCGCTTGCAACAACGATACAACCTGAATCCTCGCATAAACTGCAGGATACTAAGCACAGTGTGCCGATTAGATTAGAATCAGATAATAGTTCCGCAGCTATAGACACGATCAAAGATATTTAAAAACAGCATAGTTATCGTCTACAGTCTTACTATTCGCAATGATTATTGTTAGAATGGTCGGCCATATGTGAAGACGAATCAACACCATTAAAACCTAACTCTAGCTCCGTGGGCCATTGAAGTAATAAAAATAACAAACCTCCGCAGTGGATTCAATTGCCCGATTTGAAATAAGTAGAGTTTTAGTCTTTTTATCAATTATTGTCAAATAAGTAGAGTTTTAGTCTTTTTATCAATTATTGTCACGTTGTGGGAAAGAGCACAGGTAAGATGTCATTGCTCACATCTTTATTCCATCAGTGATGACATGACATTGCGCATATATTTATTCCGTCAGTGATGCAATGATGAGATGTATAAAGGATTACTTTTTATGTGTGATATTTTAGAGTTTTTTACACTAAATCAAAAAAGTGATGGTCAATTTTAATTTGTGTAGTTGTTTGATTATAGCTATAGATTCAACATTTTTAAAAAAATTGGGTCATTTTTATTATGAAAAATTTAATTGTGATTTCAATAAATCCTATCATATTTTAAATCAATCAAATCAAATTTTAAAAAATAAACTTTAAAAACTTTCAAATCCACTCACAAATTTTAGAAATTTGGATTATGACGTGACAATAAATTCAGCCAACGTTGTGTTTATTAACTTTAGGGAACCGGTTTCGTGTTCAATGATCTTTCTTTCTAATACAAATACCATGATCTAAATTCTTGCCGTCATACATTATGATGGACATCACTTCAAAAAAATATTAGGAATATCCCAACTCACCTTCTCAACAGGTATATTGCTCAATTGGATTTTCATTTATTTCTTAAATTTACAGGGATTTTTAAATTTACAGTAATGGTTCAAGTACGGGAAATTTTAGCTTTTCACCCGCATAATTTACATGTCTAAAGGTATCCATTTATTTCCTTTTAAAAATCTAATGGAAAAATGCGTTGTTATATAAAAACCAGCATTATATATATTATATATTAATTTACTATTTAATTAAAATGTAAATTTATAAAATATATTATTGTTGTTGTTATAATAGATAGATGACTAGATAAATTTATTGAGATATAATGTATATATTATTATTATTGTTATAATAGATGGATGAGTAGATAAATTTATTGAGATATAATATTGTGTTAAGTTGATCTATAATAGTTTATACTTTTATACAAATTATTATTTAGTTATGTTGTTAAGAAATATGGGTTTGGGGAGGGGGATGGAGATAAAGACAGATATGTAATTTTTTGAAATGTAATTTTTTGAAATTATATATATTTCAATTTTAAATAAAAAAAATAAAATATTTATGATTTAAACTTTAAAGGTTTAAATATGCACATTATTAAACATTCAACATTCATATTGGAATTTCAAAATTTCTACTTTTATATCAAGTGTAAATTGAAGTTTATGTATTAATAAGAATCATGATATATGTCTATTCTTATACTACATTCAAAATTTCCCTTAAGGAATCTCCAAGCATGAACTAAGAAATTTCAAAATAGTGGACAATGGCTTCCTCATGCTAGGTCATCAACATCCATGTCATCAACATTTCATAGATCTTAAGTCAACATGCGTTCTAGCTACATAGATACAATAGTAATGACCTTAACGTAGCTACGATAGTAATGACATTCGACCTACACAATGAATCTTTAATGGTTATCTCTAGGTTGAAACTGCATAAAGAGAAGTAAGAAGGTTGAGCCCTAATGTTCCCAATTTTTAGGTTCCACACCTCTGTTGTCGGGGTTCGCCACACCCAATTAGACAAAATAACCCAATTATGGTTGCAAAAAACAAAATGCTTACTAGGAGAGCCTAGTTCTTTGGGTGTGTTTTAGAAGAACACATACCCAAACTCGATTATTAAAAAAAAACCCTGTAGACAACTTCCAGAAGCCCGCCTCAAGTTCGCAAACCCATGTAACATAATTATTTAAATATATCGAAATAAGTTCAACAAAATAATGCTCAATGGCTTCCCATCACTTTAATATACCATGTTATAAGTTATAGGTTTTTAGGTTTCTAACTCGTTAAAATAGCTCAACATAATACGCTCTTGACTTTTTGTATTCAACTTATTGAGATATTATCATGTGAAATATGAGGCCAAGTTATACACCAAACTTGACTCATATTTTCTTTCATTCGAATTTTTTAAACGAGATCCATATTATGTGCATCATTTTATCGTGATCATGTTTAATATGCAGTCTGAGTGGTTGTCACCCTTTCGCTTAAGGAAAAAACTATACCATTTTATTCTTCCTTTCAAAAATAATATTTTCCTCAAGTGTGATATGCACAAAAATTTTGCCAAGGAACACGATTTTGTGATAAGTAGTTCCCATAATCCTAGCTCACATATTTTCTTATTACCTTTTTAAACCGTAGAAATTTCATAAATCAATCACATTGTTTTCGAGAGATAATTGTATATTAGTTGAATTTTCAGACATAATCTTTATTATAATGTCTACTCTCTATTGCTTCTCCATCTCAAATATATCTGAGTAATGTTTTCCAAACACAAACCATTAGCTACACCATTAGATTTACAATAACCCCATAAAATCGATTAACTATATTAAATTTTACCTTTAGTTTCATAGTTTGGAAATTCAATAAATGAGCCTTTCACGCCAAAGTTTCCTTTTATTTTTGGTCTTCACTATGATTTTAATTAGTATGACATATTTATTAGGGAAATTACATAACATATTCATTTCTCTACTCGGTTAAGGATATGCCAAACAACACTAATAAAGCCATTTGTAATATTCTTCATAGAAAAAGTATACGGCTAGAATTCACGGTTCTTTCCATTTTAGTTAGTTGGCTTACATAAAAGAAATAAAAACTCAAACTTAGTACATATTACACATAAATTTTCAAACCATTGTAGCATTCAATGCTACCACAACCATTAACATAAATAAGAGCATGACGATTAACAAAAAATATTTCCTTTTTTATATATTTACCCAATAACTAAAAGAGAGAAAAGTCCCTTAGCCTTTAAAAACTCATGCCACCCTTTAAAAACTCATGACATTAGTTGGTTAGACACTTCACCTTCAATAATATTGACCTTATTCTCGTTTAGTTTTCTTCTAAAAGTAGTTTCAACATGGTGGATCTTTCCATGGTATTGGAAAGACTTCTTATTATTATATTTCTTAATTGATGTTAATCAACATGCTTTCTCTTATTAGATCTTGCCTGGAATATAGCGATTGATAGATCGTTTGATCATCTATTAATTTATCCATTGACCTGTTTTTTTCATTTTCCTTCATTTTAACCAAAGTTTAATGCTCCTCGCCCCAGATTTTAAGCTAAAAAATTATATTAATCAAAGTTTTTGGATATGAAAACATCCAACCTTTTATTACAGGCTTCAAGTTGCGTGACACACAAAGATTGGCAATATCATTTTAACCAAAGTCTGATGGTTTTATATACTCCTACCAATTTCTTATATGCAAAGTTTTTGCAGCCAATGTTTTTGGAGGCCCTTTCCACATGTCTATCAAGGTCTTTCAACATGTGTATCAGGTCATTTCCACATGGCTATTAGCATGCAACTTTCGTACTGTAAAAGATAGTCATGCAAAAGGTTGGAGTATAAACTAGGCCACTGCTTCACCATTTCGTAGCTGCCTCACTATTTCCTATCTACTTGAAAATCATTGTATGATGACCTGCCTAGAGGAACAAAGGAACATGGAGTTTGCAATAATTTCACCCTCTAGTACTGGAAAAAGATAGTCATGCAACTACCTAAAAATTACTGCATGGCGGCTTGGACAAAGAAACATAGGAACATGGAGTCTGTAAGAATTCTACCCTCTAGTAATATAAAATATAGTCATGAAAAAGGCTCAAGAACAAACTAGGGCCATTACTTCCACCCTCTGATACTGTAAAAAATAATCATGCAAAAGGCTCAAGTAGAAACTAGGTCCACTGCTTCTCCATTTCGTAGCTTCCTGACCATTTTGTAGCTACCTAAAAATCATTGCATGGTGTCCTACCCACAGGAACAGAAGATGCCTCACCATTTCATAGCTACCTAAAAATCATTGCATGGTGGCCTGCCCATAGCAATAGAGGAACATAAACTCTGCAAGCATTCCACCCTTTGGACGTGCTCTGGTAACTACTTACCATAAGAAATTTATCGCACGGTATTATTATAATTTCTTCCATTTACGAATGAGTCTTCTGTCGCCAGTTCCATTAACTAAAAAAAATATGCAGTTACACCATGCAAAACTGTGATGGTTTTATAGAAGGCGAAAAGGGGAAACTGATGATTATATTTTTTTTCTCTATGCCCAAAGGGAATAGCTGGGTTAGGGAATAAGAAACTGGAAGAGAAGAAGAAACTAGATGGTTAGGGAAGAAAAAAAATTCCATTTGAGAATAAGCAATGAAAAGGAGTAAGCATCATCATACTTTTTCTCTGATTTACTTGACTACATGCTTCTTCTCCCAACTGGCGAGGTGTTGATTATCAAGGGAGCTTCCAAGAGCTTAGGTGTTTTGTATCCTCTTCTTTACAATCCATCGAGTCCTACCTCACTTTGGTTTAAGGTGTTGACCCCCAACATGAATCACACAGAGTCGCACAGCTTGGAGGCATTCCCCCCCCTATATCGCACCTCACAACGATGCGCATTGGCCCTTAATCATGTCCATGTCCATGTCCTTTCCCTCTGCCATGGGCTATGGCCATACCTTCACCTTGAGATTTTACTTTGCCAGTCAAGAAGTACAGAAACCATTTCTATTACACTTATGGGGCCTTTTTTTAACACTAGAAGCTATTCCATGAACTATAGGCTTCCCAGACTGCAGATCCTCCAGGTTGTGCGACTTTTTGAAGTGATTTATGAGACTATTGTTACTACTTTTCCTAATGCAGCCTTGGCTCCTCCTGGCTTTTAATTTTGTTCATGGTGCATGTCGAGATTCCCAGTAGTGGGAAATGAGTGAAAGTTATGACTGAGTTGGAAGCAGTGTCGAAAAAACAACCATCATTTTTATGACCCTATGTGTGACAAAGAAATGAAACAGAGTAAGTGTTATCATACTAATAAGGTGTAATACTAAATCAAGGTTGATGATTTATAATTTATAAGATAAAAAAAGTCCAGTTGAGAATAAATAATATAAATTAACTAATTAAAAGATAAAATACCACAACAAAAACTAATAAGGTGTAAGATTTATATGCATGCAATGCACCTTTCCTTTATATGAATGTACTACACTTGTCCACCACATGAGGTAATAAGAATAAAATTTTAAGTCTATATTTGCATTAGAGATACACCTCTGCTAATGTTTTAGTATTCTTTGTCACAGAGTTGTTGGTGGAATCAATGCATGGGTGGATGCCCAAGTATGATATGCCAGCTTGGTAGATGAATTTTATGTTTTGGTTTGTTTTGTGTACTAGCCATGAAGTTGTATCTTTTTTAGAGTTTGATGTTTTGGCTTGTTTTGTGTACTATCCATGAAGTTGCATCTTTCTTAGTGGTAGGATTCATTGTGAGCAATATTTTGAAATGTTGGATTCATTGCCAAGAATATTTAGAAATTTTCTGGTTGGATTCTGAGTGTGTTCAATTGGAAGGGAAGTAGATGAGTGACTATCTCTGCGTTTTCCTCAGGAACAATGCACCTAATCAGTTTCAACCATTCTTTTTTTAGGCAGAATTTTAATTTTGATGTTCTCCATTATAATGAATATTTGGCCATTTTCAATTTTCTATACAATTGTTCTCCAAATAGAATTCCAGTGGATGGATACCTGAAAATTTTCGATAGATATCTCAAAATTTTCACTGTTTCAAAAATAATATTGAGAACAAACTTAATAAATAGATTAGTTTCACCGTTTCAAATAATATTGAAAATAAATTAAATAAATGAATTATTTCCCACTCTAACTATTTCTTAAACAATTTCTTAAACAATCTTGGTTGTTGATTTTGATATTTTGATAAGGAGTGAGTCCTTAAACTTAATGTATTCTGTCTTTTGCAAAAGTAAGTTGTTTCTAAAAGCTCATTATCTTTTATTTACAAAGTGCACTGCAATATTATTTTAGCCTTTGAAATGTATATACTGTCTTTCAAATTTAGTAAAATCGATATAAAGTTGCAATGTAATAAATTTAGCTATGATGGATGCGGGATGCACTGAACTTTAAGTTATAACTGGCAACCACATTAAACATTACATAAACATTGAATATTTTGTAGACATTAAAATTGATATACATTAGGTAGACATTAAAATTGATAAGCAAGCTAACATTGAATATTATGTAGACATTAAAATTGATATATATTAGGTAGATATTAAAATTGATAAGAAAACCAATTGTATATTATATACATTACAATTGATAATCAAATCCATTTTGTTTGATAGAAAGATCCTTCATATAAAGATTAAAAACTAAATCCATTTTGTTTGATAGAAAGATTCTTTATCTAAAAACCATATGTAAAAATGTAGTCTGATATAGCCAGAGACTACTGCTTGTGTCAGTTGCTCTGGTCAATCTAGTGAACATAATCCCGATATTTATCTTCATTTGCTCTGGTCAATCTAGTGAACATAATCCCGATATTTATCTTCATTGTATTCCTAAATCTTTTTGTATACCTGAGGACTTTTCCCCTTAAGCATATATAGTTGTTTCATAAACTCAACTTTTCTTTCATTGACGATTTTTTATTAATTAGAAACCACAACAAGAGTCAAACAAATAATCGTTATGATTTTCTTTTCTCAGAGTCCAAAGAGAAAAGGATGTTGAAGATAATCCATCATAGGAGTCTTTTTAGATTTTCAAAATATTTCCATAAAAACCCTTCTTTATTTGAAATTTCCTTTCACATCCATGCGATTTCAACTAATAGGAATTTAATCCATTTTCTTAATACAGTTACAGTTGATTCATTAAAATAATTGGAACATTTCCTTAGTACTATATGGGGTGATCAAGTGACTCTAAAATACTATATATAGAATTATCCTCACTTGTTGGTCTAGGGAAAAGAAGTTATTTTTCACTTAAACATGTTCTTTCCATCTCTCCTATTATCGTAGGGTTCATGAGGGTAGAACTACATATTCAGGTAGAGGAGGGTTTATATTCTACTTAAATTCTAAGAAGAAATAGAGATGAAAAAAGAATAAATTTGTTATATAATTAAGAGATGTTTCGATTAGAAATTAGCAGTAAATCAACACTTCCTATCGGAGTTCTTATATTAAAGTTACGCAATCCCCATGAAGAAAAGGGCACTCATGTTAAGTTCCAATAACTATGGATTGGTATTATCAATTTGATGAAAATGTTTTCCTAAGCATTTATATACTAAAAATACTAGATAACCAATAGACCTCCTTCTTATCATTGGTCAAATTCTTAGTTATTTGTTTCTTAGCAATTATCTTGTACATAAGTATTTGTTTGTATGTGGCAAAATTTTAACGATGGAAATTTATTTTGATGTATAAAAATATTGATGAATCATCTTAATAATAAGTAATATGTAAAAAGTAAAATTATTGATAATAAAATTATTCAAATTTCTAATTATTTTATATACAATGGTCATTTTTAAAGGAATATAATTGTATCCAATAAAATTTGGATGAATCATTCTTAGAAAAATGCATATTGGAAATTTTTTTTTTGGAAAATATATGAAAAATTAGTTAGTTTGTAAAATTTAGTCCCTAAAATTTTCCTTGGTTTGTTTTAATTTTATCATTTGAAACTTTGTTTTATTTTATTTTCTTTCATTTAAAATAAAAATAGTTTTCTTTTACTTTAAAGTTTGACTATTCAACAATTTATTTTAATTAGTTTTGAGAACTTTTATTTTCAATTTTCTTTTTGAAATTGATTAATTATGCTTACAAGTGTTATTATTTCTTTTGGATTCTGAAGCATAGTTGGTAATTATGGAAATCTACACTAAGCCTAATGGCTAAAAAATGGCTCGCAAAGTTCTCCATATTTTTTTTTAAGTTTACTCTCTTACTAAGACATAAAGATAGTTACATTAATGTCGAGCCTCCTATTTCCATGGCCTAATAAAGGGGAAACCATCCCATTAGAAGAATAAGAGGATTTTTTTTGAAAATTAGCAAATTTAAATAATATAAAAGACAAGAAATTTTATTTTTCTATTAACCAAATAGAGCATATCTAGTTAGAAAAGGTAACCAACGTCTAGCCTATATTGGTCCATACATTTAAAAAAATAAAAGTTAGAATTAGCTAAAGAATTGCTGGCATAAAATGCATCACAAAGATACTATGTGGAAGTGGAAACCATCAAGTGAAGGGTCATGAGGAAGTTGAAAACTCCATTGGAACTAGAAGCGTAGGATTGTATAGAGATTTAGGTCCTTTTCCACAAGAAAGGATGACTTCAATGTGGGAAAATATGTTATTAATGACATTTTTGTCCATATAAATTACATCATGTCACAAATATATGTTGTATTTAGGTTCACTAATATTGAAGAGCAATTTTCCTAATAAGGTATTATTTGTTAATACAAATAAATCATGTTTAGGTAGTGATTATTTATTCCTCTACTATGTCGAGTGTTCAACACATAGTTAGTGCCAAAAGCCAACAAATTTTAGTTTAAATGTTATTCCCTATAAATCACTACATCTACTTATTCCATTATGATTTCCCATTGAATAACAAGGGAATTTGAATATGATATTACTAGGTAGAATATTTGGCATGAGTATAAGCTCTAGAGCCCCTATGAGGTCCTATATTTCTTGAAGCATGATGAAAACATGCTCGTTTATGAGGGATGAAGGATAAAGTGGTAGGGGATCAATAATATGAACACAATATTGCAAGTGATATAGAGCAGACCTGAAGTGAAAATGACAAGGGGTTGAAAAGGGTGATGGGGAAAAAAATAGAAGGGATGGAACACAAGATGAGGGGACCAAACTACATGGGACAATCAATAGTATTCACAACAAAAAATAGGGAGTAAAGGATAACAAGAGAAGTAAATATTGAAATAAGGTTAAGAAGTTCAAACATAGATCAAGAATTAGAGAGCCACTAGGACTGATATTCCAATCAAGAATGAAGGGAGAGAATCCCCTCCAATACAAAATAATTGACAGTATTGAAAACAAAAAGTGTCTCCTATGAAGGTAAATTAAACAATGGTTATGAGGCATCGATCTCTTGTTACACAGAAAAATGTGAGCATCAATATTTCCCTAAGAAAGTGAGACAGTAGACTAAGGAAATCCCAAGTATATTTACTATGGAGGCTAGGTCAAGAGGACCTAGTTCCCCTGCCATAGTAAAAAAAATAAAAATAAAAATAAAGGAATTAGATAAACTAGCGTGAATATCCTATCTCTATGTGTGACGAAAATGAAAAAATATGCAATAACACAATGTTACTATAATATCACCACCAAATATCATAATTCTCCACTTCAAAACAGGTTTGAGAACCATCAAAAATATTTTCAACAGCATTCAATACCTTTGCATTTGATCTCATCAAGGAACTAAGTGTGTTAATAACTTCCATGTTGAACATTGTGGGGGGGAGTGGTAGCCACACCACCATCATCAATTGCATGAGGTGATGGCTATACCCCCTCTTCTCTAATTCATCTTTCCATCCCACATGGGAGGTTCAAAAATACATCTTTAATCAATAAAACAAGTTTTTATATAAATTATTAACTTAGTGGTAGAATGATACTTGAACAATGTAGAGAAAATACTATGAAATACTCATATTTATTTCTAGGTTTCATAGCAGTTATATGAAAGACTTCGTTCATGTAATTAATGTAACAGACATAAATTGCATGTCAATTTTATGTTTTTTAGTACTATAATTTTCCTATAAAGTAGTAGTTTTCACTTTATTCTCTATCTTTGGAAAACTTGAACCGGTGACAATCATTTACATTATAGTAATCTTAGCTCTTATATTATAGTTCTCTACAAGTTTTCCAGAGAAAATGTTGTCTCTTATTATGATAATGAACGTTTATTTGGCCTCCCTTCATAGTAGTCATGCTTCATTTGTTAATGTTAATTATTGGCCCATTTTCCTTTTCCTTTCAACATAAACCTTAGCACATTGTAATACTTCAAGCGGCTCTACAATAGTATTATAAATTGTAAAGGAAAAAAAAATATATGATATGATATTATAGTCATATGAGACAGATAATACAGACAATTAATAAATACTTCGGTTTGTTTATATGATGTTTAAAGGTACCAAATATAACTTTTTTAAACATATGTTGTAGATTATTTATTCATCCATATGGGATATATGATATAGTTATATTTGTTTTTCCCCACACAATACACTAGGATTTATTTGAGATGGTCACACAATCTTGACCCATGTGAACTCACAAGGATTCTTGGGTTGGTGCATAATTAGAGGTTGATATTTGGAGTTTTGATTGAAGGGTGGATAATGAATAAGGTTAGGGAAAATGAATTATCTTGCCATACCCAACCTCATTCTTCATCACTTGCTTTATTCACATAACTATATCGTCATTCTAGTCTCTCACAAGGCATGATGGTTATGAGTCAGACTATTGGCCCTATGGCCTCCATTAGACCTAGAATACTTCAATTGGGATTCCTCTAACAACTAAAGAATAATTTTTATGCTTTTAATTATACAGGTAACTTTTAATCTTGTGTAAATCATTTGAATCTTCCTATTTCATTTGTTTCCTTCAATGTGTTACATATTGATGTTTATAAATGGAAGGTTTGATGTGAAAAGGAATGATTTAGATTAAATTAGAGAAATGTAGTGCTCCTAGGATGAAATATGTGGGGTTTCTCATTTTCTTTCAGAGGTAACACCCAAACTTACACTTCTCTACCTTTTATATGTATAATTCTGATCCAGGCGGATATTGGTGGCCACCAACCTATTCCACCTGGGGCCCCATGATGGTGCCCATCCCTCAACCTAAACTGCGCTCACAAAATTCTTTAAACAAAACTTAAATATAAATGTCAAACACAACGTACAGCTTGCCAGGTCACAAATACATTGATGGGTTAATAATTTCGAATATTATTTATTTGATTTTTGTGATTGTTCGGATGGTACTTAGAATATTTTATTTGATTATTGTATTTCCTCCATGAGTAATGAATTTGTCCTCATGATTTGGCATGATAATCAACACTTTTCCTGGTTCCCGAACTCTTCTCCTGCGCTAAACCAAAACAACACTACCAGCCTGTACTCAGTTTCTCACTAACTGAGTTCTGGAGAGGGTTTCTATGTTCCGACTATTCCTCAGTGTTTCGTGAGGGTTTCTTTGGTGATTTATTTGTTTCTGTGAGGTAAATTAATGTCTTTGACCTATGTTATGGTGGTCCATCGCTGCTCCTATTATGCTGGTCACATTGACAAGGGTTTTAACAAACCCTGCGATCGCAAACAATGCCTCTTCATCGATTTGGTAACTCTGGTGCTAAAATTTGTTGTATATGTATCTATTTCTCATTCTAAGACTCTCGCCCTCTGTTTTTAATTGTGAATTTGACTGTTGTCATTTATTCTTGTAGGTTGGGGCCACTAGGGATCCCTGTGTTCACTTTCAGTTTGAAAAAGAAAATATAGGTAAGCTCTCCCTCTATGTTTTGAGTTCCTTCCACAATTTTATCAGGTTGCTAACCGGTTTGGCTCCTTCGTGAGCAGATTCTTGTTGGTTCCAACCAGGGTTTTCTTTCTTTACTCGGCACACTGAATTTGCTGGTAAGTTATTTTGAAACCCTCCTTTCTGTTCTCAGTACTTGTTCTTGTCATTTTGTTTGAAACGAAACAACTGTTACAGGGTTTGACCCCGAACCGTTTCTCTTAATGTGCAGGTATTTTCTATCTCACAATGCTTATCCACTTCCCTCTTTCAGCTGTCGAGACCCTAAAGGGTAGGGTCATTTCCTTACGATAAATATGTAGTGCTAGGGTTTTATAAATAGACTTAGGCCTTCGTGTCGTTGTTCTCGTTGATGGGCGTTAACAATGTGCTTGTAATATGATATTTTTCTTCCTGTATGATGAAAAAAACTTGTGTAGCAAATGATTATACAGTTGATCGAGTTGTTCTTCCATTTGTGTATGTTATTGTTCTCAGTTTATGCTTTTCTGTTGGGGTTTCCAAACCGAAACCACGTCTAAGTCCGTAACTACTTATTTCAGACAATCTACAAAAAATATACGAAGTTTCCCTTTGTCTTAATTCCAAAATATGAGAAAAAAAATTTACTTCTGTGAATTTATGTAGGCGAGATTACCTGGCACTGTTCGTAAATTCTTGCTTTCTCTGAAATGTTTGAGAGAGAAGAAAAAAAATCTTTGTCTATGTAAACTCGTTATTGATTCTGAAATGTTGTGTGTCAAGGTGAAAGTCATTCCAGCACCTGGGTGCGATTTTATTTTCTCCAATTCGTATTTGATTTCGTTCACAATATGTTAATATTGTGCATATAACATCATGACAGTAAAATAATAGACAGTAAGAAAATAAAAAAACAATTTGGTTGCAGAATGCTTCAGTTACAGATGGTTCTGTTTGCTTTCAGCTTTCGTTGCTGTTATTTTTCTTATTTTGATGGAAAATCGAATCCTACAAAATATGTTTTTTTTCCTTTTGTATCATGGTAGGAAAAAAGTAGTTTCCAGTTTATAACTGTCATTCGTTTGGTTACAAATATATTCTTTCTTACGTTCTTTTAGTAATAGAACGAATTTGTAACATAAAAATAAAAAGAAAAGAAACAGCTAATTAATCCTACAGAACTTAATCAACTTCCTAATCCTAATGAAAATCTCCCAAGATAAATTAAAAAGTCACAGGTTCAATCAAATGTCAGAAAATAAACGTAATAGTGAGACAAAACCTATTCCTTTTGTCTACCCTTAGTTGGATGCTCCTACATCAGGCTCCCAGGGTAGAAAAAATTCATGGCTCCGTTCCATGAGATCTTCAACTGAGTAGCCTGCCTTATGTATTTGTGCTGCATCAAGCCACGAACTGTCCTCAATGGGACAATTATTCCACTTGATTAGGTATTATAAATACTCCTTCCTGCGAGTGTGCTTGGCTACCTGTGTGTCCTGAAGGGGTTGTGCCATAGGCATTTGCCTCATCCAATAACCATTGTCAAATTAGGTGTCTCATTTTGGTCATGCTACCCTGTCGTCTTCAGGAATGGCAGTATATGGAAACAGATCTTTCAGATTAAAGATGGGTGAAATTCCTATCCCTGGTGGCAGCTATAATTCATAGGCATTGGCGGAAATTTTTTGAAGAACTTTGTAGGGGCCAATGTTCTTAAGCTTTAGTTTGTTATATTCTCCCTTAGGAAAAAATTCCTTGTGTAAGTGTGCAAGAACTTCGTCCCCGACACTAAATTGAACTTCCCGCCTTTTAAAATCTGCCTGGTGCTTGTACTTTTGACTGTTGTCCTAAAAATTTGACTTCACATGCTCATGTAAATCATTCATTGCTTGGGCGAAATATTCCCCATAAACACTTCTTCTTTCAAGCTTTCCCAAATCCCGCAGTTCATGCACTCTGCGAGGATCCATGCCATACAGAACCTGAAAAGGACTGTAGCCTATGCTGTGAATTGGCGAATCATTATAAGCAAATTCCGCTTGAGCAAGTACACGATCCCACATCTGTGAATTTTCACAAATCAACCTTTGTAGCAGGTTTCCTAATCTCCTGTTCACCACTTCCATTTTCCCATCAGTCTATGGGTGATAAGCGGAGCTGAAATTCAACCGAGTGTCCAAATTTTTCCACAGGGTACACAAAAAATGTCCTGTGAACTTCACATCCCTGTCAGAAATAATGGACCTCGGCAATCCATCCAATCTGATGATCTCCGTGAAAAACAAGTGTGTTACGTGAGTGGCATCACTAGTTTTCTGGCAGGGTATAAAATGTGCCATTTTTTAGAATCTATCTACTACCACCATCAATGAATAAAAACCTCACTGCATTCTAGGCAAACCAGAGACACAGTCCAAACTGACTGAGTCCCACGGTCTACTTGGAATAGGAAGTGGTGTATAAATTCCTAAATTCTAGTTTTAACCCTTCACCAACTGACACATTTTACATCTGCTCACATATCTCTGCAGGTCCTGTCGTATCTTTGGCCAGTAATAAAAATGTCTGATCTTTGATAATGTCTTTTCTATGTTGAAATGTTTGGCTAGACCTCTGCTGTGCTTTTCCAGAATAATTTTCTCTCTCATTGAACAGTCAGGAATACATAACTATCCTCCCCTAAATAACAATCCTTCTTATAAATTATAGTCTAGCGATGGACTATTGTTTCTCAACAAAGGATTTTTACAGGCTTCATAAGCCTCTTTAAAATCTACGTCTGTCTGATACAAGTCCTTCAATAGATCAAAACCTAGCACTTGTACCATGCTCTCCTGTAAGAGCAAAGCTCTTCTACTCAACGCATCCGCCACCTTGTTGGCCTGTCCACTAATGTGTTTCAGCACAAATGTAAAACTCTACAGATACTCAACCCATTCAACATGCTTATGGTTCAACTTATTCTGCTGCATAATATACTGTAATGCAGAATTATCAGAAAATAAAACAAATTCATTACCTAACAGATAATGTCTCCAATGCTTCAGTGATTGGGCGATCACATAAAATTCCTTGTCATAGGATGATTATTTCTACCTACTTTCATTCATCTTCTCACTAAAATAAGCGACCGACCTGTCCTCCTGGCTAAGTACTGCCCCAATGTCTATACTGCTAGCATCACAATGAACTTGAACAAGTTTATTGAAATCAGGTAACCTTAAAATCTGTCTCTCAATGATCTTCTTCTTCAAAGTTTAAAAAATTCTCTCGGCTTCTTGTGTCCAACAGAAAGGCTGATTTTCCTCTTTGATTGTATCCAACATAGGTGCGTAGATTCCACTTAAATATTTGATAAAATTCAGGTAAAAAGTTTAAATCCATGAACACTTCAAACTTCAAACAGATTCTTCGGTGACGGCCAGCTAACTATCGCTGCAAATTTTTCTAGGTTCATCTTCAACTCATTTTCTGCAATCAAAAAACCCAGATAAACTAATTCTTTCTAAAAAAAAGTAAATTTCTTCAGATTTATCAGTAGCTTACTCTACTGCAATTTCTTCAATACACTTCGAACATGTCAAAAGTGTTCTTCCTTTGTCTTGCTGAAAATAAAAATATCATCTAGATAAACATTTAGAAACTTCCCAATGAACTCTTTCAGCACTTCGTTCATTAGGCACATAAATGTACTAGGGGCATTACTCAAACCGAATGGCATTACCAGCCACTCATACAGCCCTTCATTTGTCTTGAAAACTTTCTTCCACTCATCCCCTTCTCGAATTTGGATCTGGTGGTAACCACTCTTCAGATTGATCTTTGATAAATATGCTACTCCACTCAAGAAGTCCATCATATCATCCATTTGTGGAAATGGGAACCTGTATAAGATAGTAATTTTATTGATAGCTCTCGAATTTGTACACGTCCGCCACTCTCCACCCTTCTTAGAAGCTAAAACTGTTGAAACTGCACAAGGGCTCATACTTTCCCTGATCAGCCCTTTGTCTAGTAGTTCCTGTACCTGCTTCCTAATCTCTTCGTTATCCGTAGGTCTCATTTGGTACGCTGCCTTGTTTGGCAGACTAGCTCCTGGTATAAAATCAATGCAATGACTGATGCTTCTCTTAGGAGGCAACTCATCTGGTAAATCATCCACTATGATATCACCAAATTCTTGCAACATATCCTAGATTTCCTCTAGTAAATTTGTAATCTTTGTATGCAATATCACCGTCTTTGGCCTCCTTACAACAACAAAATTAATTTCATTATCCTCGATCTGTTTCAAGAATTCTTTTCCTCCCACCAACAAGGCTTTGACTCCACTGATCTCTGTTGTCTCTTCTTCCTTGATGGGTACAAGTGTATTCTTAATCCCATCCTTAACAAACTTGTGATATTTTGTCTTTCCATCATGTACCATATTCCTATCATACTGCCAAGGTCTCCCTAACAGTATATGACACATGTCCATTGGCATAATATCGCAAATAATATTGTCCTGATACCTGCCAATATGGAACTCCACTTCACACTGTTCATCAACTAACAACTGATGTCCCTTTTGTAACCACGGCACTTTGTAAGGAGTGGGGTGTTTCAGTCTCTTCAGCCTCAACTTCTCCACCATTTATGTGGCTACCAAACTGTCTATACTTCCACTATCAATTATCATTTTGTAGCACTTACCATGTGATTTTCAAACTGTCAGGAATAAGGCTTTTCTTTGATTCAGTTCAACCACTTCTTTTTCTAGTTTCAACAACACTTTATTCAGCACCAAGGCCTCCCCTGTTTCGGGTGCATTCTCTACCTCTTGGGGTGGTGATTCTGCTTCCTCCTTCTAGGCAACATATGTTCCTGTACCTCCTGCTGGTTCACCCTCAAGACATTCATAGGACTTATGCCCCAACTTATGTCACCTATAACATTGGACAACTCCTCTGCCTCTATCATTACCTCTTCTATGATGGTATGGTCTTCCCCCTCTAGTGTTATTGTCTTTTTCTGTCATTCTTGGACTTTTGGAACTGCTGCCTTCATCACTAGGATTTGTGCCTCTACCTCTGCCAAAAGCCTTTTCTTTTCCTCTGCTAGATCCTCCTCCTCTTCTGGCATTCTGCTTCCTATTTATTTTCTCTTCATCCTTTAAGTCACATTGATATGCCTCAACTATAGTTCTGGGTGAGAGAATACTTATTTCATCTACTATTTCCCCCCTCAAGCCATTTACAAACCTTGTTGTCTTTTCGGGGGTGTCTTCTACATAACCGGCTCTCAAATTCACTCTGTATAATTCTTTTGTATACTCCTTAATAGTCAGCCCCCCTTGTCTCAGATTTTGTACCTGACTATACAGCATAATCTGGTAATCCTTGGGTAGGAATTTACCCTTCAGTTTGGCCTCCATCCTGGCCCACTTCTTTATAGGTTGTTTATTCAACCTCTTCCTCTCTGCCTGAACACTATCCCACCATAAGGATGCATGTCCTTTCAACTTGGTGGCAGCGAATTTTACCCTCTTATCTTTGCTGATTTCTTCATAATGAAAGTACTTGTTTAGCTCATTGAGCCAATCCAACAACACATCTGCTGATAAATTTCCATTATAAGTAGAAAGCTCATGCTTCGGGTTACTACTTGATAACAAAACTGACCTTAACAATCTGATTTCAGGTCCTTCTCCTTCTGAACCATTTGTCATTTCTGCAACCTCTTCATCACTGTCATCTCCCCCTTCAGGATCTATTCTCCTTCTAGCCTCTACTGATGCTAATCGAGCATTCAAAATTCGAATCTCTTCCCTTAAGCCTTTGTCTGCTACTCTGCGAATAGCTCTTCCTTGCCCTCATCTACCAGCCTCCATTTTTACTAATCACAGCCTTGCTCTGATACCAAAAATGATGGGGCCCAAGCCTCAACCTAAACTGCACTCACACAATTCTTTAAACAAAACTTAAATATAAATGTCAAACACAACCTACAGCTTGCCAAGTCACAAATACATTGATTGGTTAGTAAGTTCGGATATTATTTATTTGAATTTTGTGATTGTTCAGATGGTACTTGGCAGATTTTATTTTATTATTGTATTTCCTTCGTGAGTAATGAATCTTTCCTCGTGATTTGGTATGGTAATCAACACTCGTCCCAGTTCCCGAACTCTTCTCCTACGCTAAACCAAAACAACAATACCAGCATGTACTAAGTTCCTCACTAACCGAGTTTTGGAGAGGGTTTCTATGTTCTGATTGTTCCTTAGGGTTTCATGAGGGTTTCTCCGGTGATTTCTTTGTTTTTGTGAGGTAAATTCGTGTCTTTGACCTCTGTTATGGTGATCCTTCGCTGTTCCCGTTATGCTGGTCACCTTGACAAGGGTTTTAACAAACCCTGCGATGGAAAACAATGCCTCTTCGTCTATTTGGTAACTCCAGTGCTAACATTTGCTGTATATGTCTCTATTTCTTATTCTAAGACTCTCACCCTCTGTTTTTAATTGTGAATTTGACTGTTGTCATTTATTCTTGCAGGTTGGGCCCGCTAGGGATCCCTGTGTTCACTTTCAGTTTGAAAAATAAAATACAAGTAATCTCTCCCTCTATGTTTTCAGTTTCTTCCATAATTTTATGAGGTTGCTAACTGTTTTGGCTCCTTCGTGAGCAGATTATTGTCGGTTCCAACTAGGGTTTTCCTTCTTTACTCAACGCACTAACTTTATTGGTAAATTATTCTGAAGCCCTCGTTTCCGTTCTCAGTACTCGTTCCAGTCGATTTGTTTGAAATGAAACAACTATTATAGGGTTTGACCCCAAACCATTTCTCTTAATGTGCAGGTCTTTTCTATCTCACAATGCTTAGCCACTTCCCTCCTTCAGTTGTCGAGACCCTAAAGGGTAGGGTCATTTCCTTACGATAAATTTAGTTCTATGGTTTTATAAATAGACTCAGGCCTTTGTACCGTTGTTCTTGTTGATGGGGAATAACAATGTGATTGTAATATGATATTTTTCTTCCTGTATGATGAAAAAACTTGTGTATTAAATGATTATACAGTCGATTCAGTTTTTCTTCTGTTTGTGTATGTTCTTGCTCTCGGTTTATGATTTTTTGTTGGGGTTTCAAAACCGAAACCACGTCTAAGTCTGTAACTACTTCTTTTAGACAATCTCCAAAAAATATACGAAGTTTCCCTTTGTCTTAATTCCAAAATATGAGAAAAAAAATTTACTTCTGTGAATTTATGTACGCGATATTACCTGGCACTGTTCATAAATTCTTTCTTCCTCTGAAATGTTTCAGAGAGAAGAAAAAAAAATCTTTTTCTGTGTAAACTCGTTATTGATTCTGAAATTCTGTGTGTCAAGGTGAAAGTCGTTCCAGTACTTGTGTGCAATTTTCTTTTCTCCAATTCGTATTTGATTTCGTTCACAATCTATTAATATTGTGCACATAACAACATGAAAGTAAAATGATAGATAGTAAGAAAATAAAAACAGAATCTAGTTGCAGAATGCTTCAGTTACAGATGGTTCTATTCGCTTTCAACTTTCGTTGCTGTTCTTTTTCTTATTCTAATGGAAAATCGAATCCTACAAAATATTTTTTTTTTCCTTTTGTATCATGGTAGGAAAAAAGTAGTTTCCAGTTTAGAACTGTCAGCCATTTGGTTACAAATATATTCGTTCTTACGTTATTTTAGCAATAGAATGAATTTGTAACATAAAATTAAAAAGAAAAGAAACGGCTAATTAATCCTACAGAACTTAATCAACTTCGTAATCCTAATGACAATCTCCTAAGATAAATTAAAAATTCATAGGTTCAATGACCTGTCAGAAAACAAATGTAACAGTGAGACAAAACCTGTTCTTTTTGTCTCCCCTGATTTGGATGCTCCTACATCACCCCACCATTGTTTCTTTTATTTTTTAGGTTCCTTAATTGTAGCAGATTTTACTATTTTTAGCATTTTTTTGGTCCTAAAATTTTGAAGCCATTTTGAGGCACTAAATGATTTGTTTTTTGGAAAACCAGGAGCAAATGATCAGAATTTGGATCAAGGCCCAAAATTAGCTAAAATTTTAAATATCTGAAAATTTCTTCAAACCTGAAAAAACCGAATACATTTCGTCGCCAGGATTCCAACACAAATCATTTAATCAAAGTCTAAGTTTGTATGTCTGAGTTATCGTCTGCTGTTTGTTTTCCAAAACATGCAAAAAAAGGAGAAGAATAGGTACAATGATGATGCGGCGGTACAGTCAGCATTACATGGAATATTCTCCAGATTGCAGCCAGTGGCACTGTGACAAGTGTTGTCTTCAGATTCGTCAGATGGGTTTGTGAAGAGAGAAATTTTCCAATGACATCCAATATCCTTCTTAAATTGGAATTTTAAATTTTTTTTTTTAAGGCTAGAGTATGACCCAACCAGAGGGCACCATGTGTCCTCTCTGATGGGCCATTTCGTAACTTATGGTGTTGAATTATTTGATATATATATTATAAAGTTTTTAAATTCACTATGGCGAAGTTCAACTTGATATGGAGGGTCTTCTAACCATTATGGAGGAGGTTCCAAATTGGAGGCAGAGTTGAAAATTATGGTGGGAGAAGTCTTATTATAAATCCATGAAAAATTATTGTGTCAGAGTGGGGGTCGAACCCACGACCTTCTACCCGCCAGCCAAGCGTCTTACCATCTCCTATACCCATTGTTTCTTACCCTCTATGTTCTCTGCATTAATTTAAAGTTTACGCACCAAACATCTGGGGGTTGGAGGGGGCCAGCCCCCTCCCCATATGGCCACAACCCAGAACCAGGTGCTAATCCAGCGAACCGAGGGAAAATTTAACTGTGTTAATTAACGTTTAAACATGGTTTAACCACGATAAGACGTCATTGGCACTAAGAATTTTCTTATAATTAAACAACGCTTATATTAAACTTAAGACATGCCTACCTATTAAGTAAAGCCTGAATTATGTTGGCGGAATGTTTGGTGGAGTGTGCTAGATTCAGTGGAGTTCCAATTTTAATGGAATTAACTCCTAGTCCACCAAATTTCGTGGCAATTTAGTAGGCCTGGAGTAAATGAGGCCTATCTTGGGAAATATTCGACCAAATTGAGCTCAGTGTAAGTCATTATTAGCATTTTCGCATGTTGGGAATCCATTGGAATAGGTTTTAGAGGCATAGGAGGACTTCATGATGGAGTTTTTCCCACTTGAATATTTTTTATGCCTAGGGCCACTAAGAAAGGAGGCCATGTCTAGAGGACCTGAACTCCAAATGAAGAACTAGAAGAGGCTACTCAGGGGTTTAATAGTGTTATGAATCCAATGGTGGCTTCTTTTTTATGTTTTGAACACATATTTAAGGTCAATTTGCAAGTTTTCCAAGAAGGGTGTATGGATCAAACATCCATTTGAAGAAATTTTGGTAGCTCTGGATCAAGGGAGAGACCTTGTAAGGGTTGTTCTCATTTAAAAAATTATTTTTGCAGTAGCTATGGCTAGCATGGTTCAGTTCTGGATATATTTCTTCATTCATTAAGTTTATGAAGATATTTTATGTATTCTTCAATGTGCAATTGGAGTGTATTTGTGAGGGATTTCTAGCACTCATTGGTGAGGTATAAATCATTTGTGCAGGAGATTGTTGTATTGTTGTTATATGTAAGAGTTCTTTGCAGGAGAACATCATCTTGAAGGGGTGGTAGCCACATAGTAAGGTAGTATACCGATATGTATCTTTTTTTACCAAATAGAAGAGTATTCTATTCATGTTGACAAGCCAAGGAGATGTAGCCCAGTTGAGGTTAACTCCATAAAAATTCTTGTCTTATGGTTGGATGTATATGTATTTTCAAGCTGTTGATGTTGGCCTATTATTTTTAAGACATTTTAATATTTAAATCCTAGAAGCAACTTTCTCATTACACATAAAACCATGCACGTAAGAAACACATTTCTTATATAGATGAGCGAGATTGCATAGCATTAACAAGTTTGCCCTCATTTCAGATCAAGTTGGTATAAGAGCATAAGGTTCATTGTTTCTTTGTGCAAGGGGGGTTTTTTGTGAAAAATCTTACCAAGTTGAAGCTTCGAAGACGAGAAGGAGAGCTTGATGGTATGACTTCCCAAATAGGAACAAAGAGAAGGAGGCTAGGGTTTCTACTAGCCCCACCTCAAGTTTCATCTTTGGAAAATATTGGGACTTCAAAGAGCATACTTCAAGGAGAAAATCCTATAAGTCTCTCAAGGGGAGAAGATAAAATGAATGGTGTTTCACCACTGTCTTCACCAACAAATTCTTTGTTTTCTACAAATTTGAGGAAAAATGTTGATGTATAAAGTCTTTCCAAGATGGAATATGGATACATTTATGCTTTATTTCCACATGATGTGGGAGAATTTTAATCAACATTTTATGTTGATTAGAAAGAAGAAGAAGACATAAGAGCTCAAGAAGAAACCTTGAGAATATGACAGGAGTTTGAAGCCATCTTTGTGTCTCAATTAAAAGATGAGACAAATAGTAAGCATGCATATGCTACTTAATTATATGCACATACTGATACAGATTCTTTTGCAACCTTTCAAATATTCAGCAAAGGTATTGGATCCAAGAGCTTGACAAAGATGGGATACCAAGAAGGCTTGGGTCTTGGCGCAAATCAACAAGGCATCAAGAACCCAATAGAGGTGAAAGAAAGGCCTAAGAATGAAGGCTTGGGGTATGTTGCACCAGAAGAATGGTCTTATGATGATAGTGATGATTGTGTATCATGCACCTATTGTCATAAAAGATGACATGAAGCAACAAGTTGTTGGATTTTGCATCCAGATCTTGTACCTATTTGGATCTCCAGATAGGAACCATTGAAATGGTTTGTCTCTTTACTTGTATGATGCAAGATTACATGTGAATTTTTTCAGTTGAATGCATTTCTATTTGTTGCAAAATTTCATCAAGATGGTATAAAATATGGGTATGTTGCAACAATTTATCATTCAATTCAGCTCTTATGATCACTCATATGTTTTGGTTTTATGTACTTGTTTGTACACAAAAGAGAGAGTTGAAAAGTGTACATATGCATGAGATTTTGTATGTGTAAATAGAGAACTTGTGATAGGTTCATTGTAAATAGATACATGCATGAGTTTTGTCAATATGTATCATATGTTTATCGACTTTTTTTGATTGTATCGCACACATTTGATATCAATGTATGTCGATTGTGTTTCACATTTCATGTCAACTTGTGTTGTTGATGTCGCATGTTTTTTGATGACTATGTTGTTAATTTTTTTGATCAACTTATGTTATAGTAGATGGTGTTTGTCTATTGTGAGTCAATATTGGATACACCGAGGTGCAAGAATATCGCCATGTACTTGATTTTACAGGAGGTGACAATGATTTATTTGAAGGAGAAAAAACGAGGTGGTCGTCATTTCAATTATTCCATAATATTTTATTTTCAAGATTGATTATGTGTTCTTATGACAAGATGTCGCAGGAAGTTTGAGGTCCATTCAGTGGGAAGTGGATGAGATGCAAAGTTTTTTACAGCCATTGTAGAAAAATTCAGTTTCTTGTGCTGACACCAATAGTTCACTCATATTGCCAGCTTAATTTGGATAAGAGGATTTCCAAGAAGAAGCTTGTATTCATTTGTTCCAAGAGGGACTTCATTCTGATTGGGAAGGCTAACAGTTTTCCAATAACATAGAGATCAATTTAGTACAACTAGATACGTATCAGTCAATACCAGTCAACAATGCTAAAGTGGTTCAACAACAAACTGAGAGTAGTGGTTGAGAGACATAGCCAGTTGCAATGCAAGGCATCTCAAGATTATTGTCAAAAAGTATTTTCAAGTAAAATCAGTTGATTTAACTTGAAATAAGAAGAGTATTAAAGCTCAAGAAGATAACTATCAGCTTTGTGGGTCCAAAATCCCCTCTGTGGGAAGGTGTGATTAGAATTTGGATCAGGGTCTAAAATTAGCTAAAATTTCAAAGTGTTCAAAATTCCTCCGAATGTAAATGACTAGATGGAGTTTGTCATCGGGATTCTGGAGCAACTCGTTTCATCAAAATATGAATTCGTATGATTGAGTTATCGTATGTTTTTCATTTTCAAAAACAGGCAAAAAAAAGAAGCAGAACAAGTAAAGTGATGATGTGGCAGGTATAATCAGCGTTACAGGGAATATTCTTCAGATTGAAGCTAGTGGCACTGTGACAAGTGTCATATTTAGATTCATCAGATGAGTTTGTGAAGAGATAAATTGTCCAATGACCTCCAATATCCTACTTAAGTTGGAATTTGAATTTTTTTTAAGGTTGTAGTACAACCCAACTAGAGGGTGCCACATGTCCTCTGTGGTGGGCCATCTCCTAACCTATGGGGTGAAATTATTTTTCACATTAATGTTGGACATTAGACTTTATAGGGTGGAATTTTTTAGCACCCTGTAATCAGTAAGATTGGAAAAAGTCTGACTGCAGGGAGAACATCGTTTCAACCACTTTGGGATTCTAGGATCTAGCCCTCTTGAATCAGGAAAGGGATCTCTCCAATAAGTGAAAAGATGGATCTGTCTTTGAATTCTTGGGTAATGATATTAGGCTAGTTATGAAGGCTGAGGGATTTGTTTTTTTTTTATGGTTGAGCATGATTACTGTTTGAGGCGGAGAGTTCTAAATGCAAAGAGTTTCAAAGGTGTGAAGTTGCAAGCAAATAGAACAAGTGTTGGCCAAAAATATAGATAATTGCAGGTTTTAGTCCATTGGGCTATGGAGTCATAACATGGTTTAATTGAAATAGCAAGAGGCAAGAGTGGTCCATGGGCCAAGTCATATATGTCTAAGGATCTCTTAAAGTTTGATTTATGGAATGAAATTATACAATAAGAAGGGGAAATAAACAGATGAAGAACAAAGAGTAGCCTAAGATCAGGTAAGTACTTCTAAACTAGCCTGATTTTGATGCACTTTTAATAGAAAAACATATTGAAACAAAGGGAAACTTGAAGGCAACTGTTGGACGAGAAACTAGCGGGCCGGGCTCACCAAAAATCCTCTCCTAGATCTGCTCTACTTGGTAACTTTCAAGACAAACACAAAGATAACATAGAATGGCCTAAGATCTGGTGAGTACTTTCAAACTAGCCAACTTTTGACACATTCCAAGGGAAACTTTCAGACAGTCTTTTGGGATAAAACTAGGACCATGGCACACCATATCTTCCTTAGTTCATCTCTACTTAACATGTACTGAAAATAAAATTTAAGAATAACAATTAGCTAAGGTAACATGATGAGGGAACGCCAACATTCCTATGCTTAAACGGAATTAAATCATTCCCAAATAACACAAATTGGAAGAAAACTTTCAGATAAATATTTTCAGTCAGAGAAGGGTACCGATATACAGTAGGTCCTAGCTCTATGCATGTTGTTCTTTATAAGAGAAGATGAACACAATGAAAACAGAAATAAAACAAAAATTCACAATAAGAAATAACATCACCGTCGACATAGACCAGGATCCCATAAATCAGCTTGTATTGATGCTCCAAACCAATTACAGCTTCAAGTCCAATGCTTTAGTTTAGCAATCATCTACACTTCCCAGACTAACTAGTCTATCACAAGCAGAGCTTCAAGAGCCAGTGAACACTACTTACAGGTAGAAGTCTCAAGCTCAATTACATTTCAAAGTTCAACAACCAACTCAACCAACAATTTCTCATATTCTACAAAAGTATTTATAGAAGAATGAGGAGGTGAGATCTGATAAAAGATCTCCAAAGATAATTAATACAGTCTTAATGGCTTCTCAGCCTTTGAGGGGCTCAATGAAGAAGCTTACATATGTTCTATCTGTATTAATTGTTTTACACTTAATATTAAGCTCGGTGGGAGATTTTGTTGACTTTTGAGGCTCGGCATCATGAATGTAATAACTCTGCTGATATTTTTACATTAAATTTCTTTGGCAGAATTAATTCTTCGACTGCGTTGAGGAAAATATCTGATCTTGATTAATAAATTTGGTCTCTGTTTGAATGCTTTGAGGCACAGGTGGATTTGTGGTAGCTGGGAGGAATAAATTTGCCTCTGATTTGGCAGTGGAGGATTTTCTGTTTGATAAAACACTTATGATTTTCTTTTAACTGTGTTTTAATTTGGAGGATTAGGCTTTTGATAATCAATCTTAGAAGTAATCCCCAAATTGTCTTCAATCTTTTGTTTCTGTTGTGGCAGGTCTTCGACACTGATACTATTTTAATGGTGATTTAATAACATTATGTCTTGTTGATGTGAAGGTCGCGGGGCTCAGATGGCATCAATGCTTGATGAAACATTGACGAGACATGGAGCTCGAGCCCTGTGAATGGTTTCCTTTGATTAATAAAAGGCATGGGAATCGTCAATCCCATCATTCGGCTTTTTCTTAAATATGACAGAAAAACTTTCAAAAACATGCACAATACAAAACTATATTATAAAATCCTGCATTTTTGGGTTTAACTACTTAGAAGGCTACGGGGAGGAGCGTGGCAGTTACATGGCATCATCCAACGGTTGAGATTAATTAAGAGAGGGTTAAAAGGAGAGCAGAGGGAAGAAGTAGTCAGAACCGTTGATCGCGCAGAGGTCAACGATGGATTACGTGCTAAAAAGCCTCTTGGTGGAAGGTGGAGGGCGATGAAATAATGTGGTAATGATCTGGGACCATCCGTTCTGGACACGTGGATGGTCGAGATTCAATCGGAGGATCACAATCGGCGGGGGGAAAAACAATTGTTAAAAATGCACTCGATGAAAATATCCAATGCTATTAAATGTGAACCATCAATTTGCATATCAGATAGACGGTGGGAGATGCATTGGGAGATCACATTCGGCGAGCACCAGGTACGGGCTTAAACCATTTGTATTTTTTCGATGCGATGAAGGAAGGCCAATGCGATGGTGTGATCGGGCCATCGCAATCGGAGGTCGGGCCTTTTCAATCTAACCATTCAGAATCCTCCGATGCGATTAAGCACCTTGGGACTTTAACCTTTGGTCCCGAGCATGATTTATATGAATGAAGTGGAGGGTTCGGAGTTTAATATAACAGGATAATTGCATTGGAGTTTTTGTAATGGCAAAAAGACTTGCACACTTAGAATTTTGCGATGCGATAAGCATTGTGAGGGGTTAGCGCTTGCTTCCAGCACTAAGGCATATGGAGGGGAAGTGGTTAGGACTTATCCCAAGGGGGCTTAAGCATGTGGTAAACAAAGCCTATCTTTTATGAATTATTTTCAAGTTTTCAATGGATTTTGGGGGTTTCGGTAGAGTTCAGAGAAGAGTTTTAAACTCTGCAAGGTGGATTTTATGAAGGAAAGGAGAAGAAAAATGAAAATAGAGGAAGTTTATAGGAATGAAAGGGGAGAAAAATGGAGGTTATTTTTGAGTGGAGGAAGGGGAAAAATGATGACTTTGCAGCATTTTCTTCTCATGAAATCAGCAGAATTTCTGAGTATAAAATGGGAACGACAGTGAAGATTTAGACAAGGGCATGAGGCCTTCAAGAGTCTTCAAGAGATAACATTTTTTAGAAATAAATTTTTTTTCTTGAAGGCTCCAAAAATGATTTATCCAACATTTGATATAACAAATTTTATAGCTGGCTAACAGTGGCTCCACTTGGGGATGGTGCCTTCTTGAAGGCATCAAGAACTTTAGACATGAATTCTTTGGGAGGCTGACCTGTGCCTCATCCATTGGGCTACCCTTCCTTTGCTAGGATGATCTTGCTCTGAAAACATATTAGAAGCCATAAAAAAAATGGATCTTTCTTCAACAAGCTTTCTACCTACCCAATCGTACCGATCTAAATTTTTTTTTTTTCATTAGAGTGCACTTGGATTGGAAAACTCTTTTACAACATTTTGTTCTTTTGAAAGTAGGAAAACTAATCTCTTTCTACTCCTTATTTCTCCATGGACTCAGATTAAATAGTCGAGCCCATATGATTCTCTACCTAATCTACTATCTGTTGGGATTAAACTGTCCAACAGATTTCTATTCTCTAAATTCTACAACAGAAATTTAAAATCAGTCAAGTCAAGTTTAAGCTGTTTGACTTGTTGTGATCTATGGCATGAAAAATAGGTTGCACATAGATATAATTTTACAGAAAATTTAAATAAAAAATGGAAGGCTTAAGATCTGAAATTTTAGAGAACTTTCTTCATCTTTTTTACAGCTCTATTTTGACTCTTATTTGAGTTGTTCTTCCTTTGTATGACTGGTTCAGATTTTGAGCTGATTGGAACTAGATTTACTTCTGTTTTGAATCAGAATTTGGAACATATTGGAGTCAATTCTCTTTGGAAACTTAGGTTCAGGTTTTGAGCTTGTTTGAACCTTTAATTTCTAGCCTAATCTACCTACTGATAAGCCAAGATTAATCAGTTTGGCAAATCGAATTCACTATCCTATCAACAGTAAATTTAAAACTAATTAGTCAAGATTAGGCTGTTTGACTAACTAGAAGTGTGTTTTTGAGGAGTGGCATTTAAGCTTGCACACTTTCAGAATTTGTTTCCCTTTTTTGGTATGGGGCTATACCTTTCTTATTTTCACAATCTACCCTCTTTTCTTTCTTTCATTGTTTTTGTATTTTTTAATTTTTTATTTTTCTTCAAAGTAGAAAACAACAAATAACTACATGCTCAGAACTGAGCTTTGTTGAAATTCCTATCTAACCTATTATGAACATGGAGTATTTACATATTCATATGATACAAAAGTGCCAATGCAGCTAGCTGAGTAATGTCAAGATGAAGAAGAAACTTTGGCTACTTGCCAGAGGTATCCATAGTACATTTTGAAGATTAATCTTCAAGACCAAGACTATCACAGGAGGTGATAGCTTTTCATGTCTCTGGCTCTTGCAAAGGATCCATGCTTGATAATTTGAGCCACTTGGGAATTCCACAAACTCTTCCATAGGATCAAAAAAGAAAAGATGAATATTATCTTCTTTTTGGCCCTCCATGTCTAGTAAATTTTCTGCTTCCAAGGCTTTGGCTTTGAGGAGTACATCTTCATAGAGTTTCTTGGAAGCATCATCATTCTTAACAAAAAAGGAAAAATATTCTTCTTGAGAAGATGGTATATCCTCAATAGGACAGTATTCTATCTATTTCTCTCCCTCTTCTTCATCATCATCTGAACTGGAGGACTCATCATATTTGGCAGTGTTGTCCTCTTGTAGCGCCGGTATGCTTGGATTCAGTGGGCTGAACTCTATGAAGATATTATTAAATTCTTGTGTACGGGTATTTTCAATGGTTTCCTCTTGCTCAAAAATTTCTTCATTGCTCTTCTCTTCACCTTTTGAGTTGAAAGGCTGTTGATCCCCAATTATGTGAAAGCCATTTATAATGGATCGAAATGGATGATTGCGGATTTCAAGCTGAAGATGGTGAAACTCATAACACCAATCAAATTTTGGTTGCCATGTATGATTATTTTTTGCTTGGAAATAATCATCGTCATTAGACTGATTAAATTTTTAAAATTTATCAGAATAAACATTTTCACCAGTCAAACATATTGGGATATCAGTTTTCTTTTCTTCTAGCTGATCTACAAGTTTATTTCTTGTATCAAGAAAACAAGATGGAGTAGGTAGATGAGCAGAATAATTTGGTTCAAATGAAGGTTTGGATGCTGGCTGTCTGTTCAATACTAGATCAATCTCTTTCTCTGTCAAGAGAGAATGAGTTTCCTCTCTTCTTAGAACAGAGGTACATCGGTCCTCTTTGTCTTGTGTTGGATGTTTTTGAGGCTTGATGTCTTATTGAGCCTCTTATAGCAGAACTTCACTTGTGTCACTAAATTTTTTTTCATTTAAGTCATGAAGTTCTCTTATCAACATGGTACAAGGCATAGGCAAGCAATCAAGTTTTTCTTGACAACCTTATTCATTGCTTTTTTTGTATGTTTTCTCATCATCTTTTATAAAGCGTTGATCATAGTACATGTCTTGGTCAGAGTCTTGGTCTTGAGGTGATTGGGCTGGCGTTTGATCAAGGGAAAACCTAGCTTGCTCTAGATCATCAACATTCATATTAGCCATCAACCTATCCATTCTCTTCCCAACCATGTACATCATCTTTTCCATGATGATTAGAAATTTTTCTTGATTATTTTCTTCATATTCATCATACATGTCTTGTAGTGGTAGAGGTTTTTTTTTCTTAGGGAAAAGCATTTGTTCTTCTTGATAACAAATATTCATATTGGCTATAAACCTATCCACTCTTTTTCCAAGCATGTACATTAATTTTTCCATCATGAGCATATGTCTGTCTTCTAGATCTATATCTAAATCCATGTTTGTAAATCAGAAAAGAGGTCACTGTGTTTGGTCAACCAGTTCAGAGTCTTCTACCAATGGTGTCATTTGGTCTTTTGGGAGTTTCAGAGTGTGGAGTCGCCAGGTGGAAAATTTTTAGCTCATAAGGAGGTAAAAAATTTTATGGTTCCACCACCATATGACTCTTGTAGAGTTGCAAGATTTTCAGGAACTGAATTAGCTCTCAAGGGTGATATGAAAATAGTCGATAATTTAATCCTAGGAGACTTCCTAAGGATACTTTCTGTGTTATCAACTATCTCAGGTGGATCAGCGTCAGGGTAGGCTCTAGTGTGAATCTTTCTAGGAGCCACTATGTTGTTTTTTTAGACCCAAATAAACAAGAAAAGTTTAACCAGGTATGACAGTCTTTTAAAAGGTCAACTAATCTGTTTATACAAGCGTTAATCCTACAGTCCTCTAACTCAGTTTGAATGATATTACAATGATAAGGGTTCTTCCCAGTGGAGTCTTAAGGCCTTTTCAGGATTGTGGAGTCACCAAGTGGAAGTTTTTAGCTCATAAGGAGGTAAAAGGTTTTATGGTCCACCACCATGTTTATTGGATACCAATCTAAAATATTTTTGGGTTTTCTGAGTTACTTTTTAGTTGTGTGGTTTCTAAGAATGTCCTAACTCTGTTTCAAAAATTAGCTACGATTATGAGATAAAGACAGTCTACTCTTATGGCTTAGCCAACTGATTTTTCAAGGTTAGATAAAGCCTTACGAGAATCCTTGGGTTTGCCTAGCTTGTCACTGGTTCAAACAAGTTTCATCATGATTACCAATTTTTTGGTAGTTCTTGAAAAGGTTTTTTTTTACTCACTAAACAATATTTTTGAATTTAAAGGTATCTTCAGGTGTTAAAGGTACCTAGGCCTAAAAAACACTCAAAATCCCCAGCGGAGTCGCCATAAATGTTATCTGCTGGTGGCTCAGCTGGTTAATATACCAAATGTTCTTTGAACCAAATTTCTGATATCCTATGATTACCTTAAAATGAAAATTTCTCAGAAAGTTCCCCAGTGGAGTCACCAGAAATGTTAGCACCCTGTAATCAACAAGATTGGCAAAAGTATGACTGCAGGGAGAACATCATTTCAACCACTTTGGGATTCTAGGATCTAGCCCTCCTAAATCCAGAGAGGGATCTCTCCAATAAGTGCAAATATAGATTTGTCTTTGAAGTCTTGGGTAATGATATTAGGCTAGTTATGAAGGCCGAGGGTTTTGTTTGTTTTTATATGGTTGAGCATGATTACTGTTTGAGGTGGAGTGTTCTAAATGAAAATACTTTCAAAGTTGTGAAGTTGCAAGAAAATAGAATAAGTGCTGGCCAAAAAGATAGATAATTGCAGGTTTTATTCCATTGAGATATGGATTCATAATAGGGTTTAATTGAAATAGCAAGAGCCAAGAGTGGTTGATGGGGCAAGTCATCTATGTCTAAGGATCTATTAAAGTTTGATTTAGGGAATGAAATGATACAATAAGAAGGGGAAATAAACAGATGAAGAACAAAGAGTAGCCTAAGATCAGGTAAGTACTTCTAAACTAGCCTGCTTTTGAAATACACTTAAGAAAGACATAAAAGTAATCTAAGATCAGGTAAGTACTTCTAAAATAGCCTGATTTTGATTCACTTTTAATAGAAAACCATATTAAAACAAAGGGAAACTTGAAGGCAACTATTGGAGGAGAAACTAGCGGGCTGGGCTCTCTACAAATCCTCTCCTAGCTTTGCTCTACTTGGTAACTTTCAAGACAAACAAAAATATAACACAGAATGGCCTAAGATCTGGTTAGTACTTTCAAACTAGCCAGCTTTTGACACATTCCAAGGGAAACTTTCAGATAGACTTTTCGGATAAAACTAGGACCAAGGCACATCATATCTTCCTTAGTTCATCTCTACTTAACATGTACTGAAAATAACATTTAAGAATAAAAATTAGCAAAGGCAACATGATGAGCGAATGCTAGCATTCCTATGCTTAAACTGAATTAATTCATTCCTAAATAACACAAATTGGAAGAAAACATTCAGATAAATATTTTCAGTTAGAGAAGGGTACTGATACACAATAGGTCCTAACTCTATGCATGTTGTTCTTTATAAGAGAAGATGAACACAGTGAAAACAGAAACAAAACAACAATTCACAATAAGAAATAACATCACCGTTGACATAGACTAGGATCCCATAAATCAGCTTGTATTGATGGTCCAAACCAGTTACATCTTCAAGTCCAATGCTTTAGTTTAGCAATCATCTACACTTCCCAGAATAACTAGTCTATCACAAGCAGAGCTTCAAGAGCCAGTGAACACTATTTACAGGTAGAAGTCTCAAGCTCAATTACATTTCAAAGTTTAGCAACCAACTCAACCAACAATTTCTCATATTCTACAGAAGTATTTATAGAAGAATGAGGAGGTGAGATCTGATAAAATATCTCCAAAGACAATTAATATAGTCTTAATGGCTTCTCGGCCTTTGAGGGGCTTAATGAAGAAGCTTACAGATGTTCTGTCTGTATTAATTGTTTTACACTTAAGATTAAGCTTGGTGGGAGATTTTGTTGACTTTTGAGGCTCGGTGTCATGAATGTAATAACTATGTTGATATTTTTACATTAAATTCCTTTGGAAGAATTAACTCTTCGGCTGCGTTGACGCAAATATCTGATCTTGATTAATAACTTCGGCCTCTGTTTGAATGCTTTGAGGCATAGGTGGCATTGTGGTAGCTGGGAGGAATCAATTTGACTCTGATGTGGTGGTGGAGGCTTTTCCATTTGATAAAACACTTATGATTTTCTTTTAACTGTGTTTTAATTTGGAGGATTAGGCTTTTGATAACCAATCTTAGCCGTAATCCCCAAATTGTCTTCAATCTTCTGTTTCTGCCGTGGTAGGTCTTCAACACTGATACTCTTTTAATGGTGATTTAATAACACTGTGTCTTGTTGATGTGCAGGACGCACAGAGCTCATATGGCATCAATGCCTCATGAAACATTCACGAGACGTGGAGTTCGAGCCCTACGAATGGTTTCCTTTGATGAATCAAAGGCATGGGAATCGTCATTCCCAGCCTTCCACTTTTTCTTAAATATGACGGAAAAACTTTCAAACACCTGCACAATACAAAAATATATTATAAAATCCTGTGTTTTTTGGTTTAATTGCTTAGAAGGCTGCGGGGAGGAGCGTGGCCATTAGATGGCATCATCCGACGGTCAAGATTAATTAAGAGAGGGTTAAAAGGAGAGAAGAGGGAAGAATAAGTCAGAACCGTTGATTGCATAGAGATCAACGATGGATTACACGCTAAAAATCCTCTTGGTGGAAGGCGAAGGGTGATGAAATAATGCGGGAATGATCTAGGACCGTCTGATCTAGACATGTGGACAGTCCAGATTCAATCGAAGGATCGCAATCGGCAGGGGGAAAAACAATTGTTAAAAATGCACCCAATGAAAAGATCCAATGTGATTAAATGTGAACTGTCGATCTGTAGATCAGATAGATAGTGGGAGATGCATTGGGAGATCGCAATCGGTGGGCACCAGGTGCGGGCTTAAACCATTTGTATTTTGCCAATGTGATGGAGGAAGGCTGATGTGATGGTGTGATCGGGCCATCACAATTGGAGGCCGAGCCTTTTCAATCTAACCATTAGGAATCCTCCGATGTGATTAAGCACCTTGGGGCTTTAACCTTTGGTCCCGGGTGTTATGGCCTAAATCTACCTCAGGCTGATGAAGGCAAAGTCTAGGGTAACATCAAACCATGCTTAACCTGGTAGCTAGCCCTACTAGATCGAGAGAGGGCTCTCTCCTAGTCAATTTCAGCAAAAAATGATCAGTGAGGCTTGAGATGACTTGAATGAAGACTGATTTTAGGCTAGGTATATATGCAAAAGAGTTTTGATTTAATTTCAAAGATGTTATGTTGGATCAAGGGAAAGGCAGATTTTGGGTCTAGGAAATGAGGCCCAGTTTTGCAAAGATCTGAATGGGGAAAGGTAGGAAATTTATTTGACACTTTAATTTTGGATGAAATGGAGAGCTTAGATAGGTGAGGAGTTGAAGAGGGAAATAAACCTTTAAGGATCCTCTTCAGGCAGCTGAAAACATAGAAAATTAAACAAACCCCAGGTAGAGCATTGCAAATTCTAATGAATTCTACCTTTATCCTTATTTGTTTAACTTAAGAAGAAATAAGAGGGAAAAAGATACAAATAAAACACCAGTAGACTTACATTTACAGAGAGAAACACTCTATCAAAGCAAAGTACCACATGAATCCCATGGAGTTCTGCAAACCCTGGTCTATTCCTTTGCCAAACTACAGAGATGAATATACAATGATGCTCAAAGCAATCCCAAATGTCCAACCATGCTAATGACTGAAAAACCACAAGATATAGACAAAAAATAACTCATCCCCAGCCTCTAGGTGTTGAGCTCAGAATTTTAGGAGCTTTTTCAACAATATCTAAACTGAAAACTAGAAAATAGGCAGTGAAACAGCTTGCCTCTATAAGATAGGAAACTGATTCATTCAGTTGCAATTCACCTTTTGATGGATGAATCTACCTCCATGAGTAAAATTTAACAAAATTACATCAATATCCATCAAATTACATCCAATTACATCATGAGTTTAACATTTCGAAGTAAGAGAGTCAGAATGTCAAAAACTAGGTGAAAAGCAGACTTATTGAGTCAAAAATGAGCAAAATTCTCCAATGCGGTGCGCCTGATTTCTCTATGCGTCGTGCCAGTTTGAAGCTGATTTTGGAGGCCTTCCCAGTGTCCAAATTTGCTCCAAGTGGGCTTGGTGGAAATTTTTACCTGTCTACTTTCCAACACAAGTGGAATTTCTAAATTTTTCTTCCATTTGCCCCTCCAAAACTGAGTTCTCCCAACACTACTTCCTGTGTGTCAAAAAAGGGGCAGAAAGGTCATTTTTAGGGTGTTTTTCACCCTTCTAGAAGCCCAAAACCTATCAAAATATCTTGGCAATAGGTAGGCATGCATAATTTTCCATGAAAAATCCAAGAATGTAAATTTTTCACCAAGAGGAGTCTCCCATCAAAAGCGCGCGCCAAGTGGCGCGACGCATAGAGCTGAAAAGTCTGTTTTTAGGCCAAAAATTCAAAATTTGCAAAAAGTGTCCCAAATTTATTGAAATTTAGGCTGAGTGTCCTCCATTATGTACTATGCTGGGCCAAGGAAGCCTCGCCCAAAATCTAAAGTCTATCATGCCTTTTCCGATGCTTTGAGGCCTTCTTCAACTTGGCCTTCAAGATTTTGATTCGTGCCTTGCAAACATGATTTCTTGCCCAATAATGACTAGCCATGTGCCTCAACATGTTATTTTCCTTGTTGGACTTCTCCAACAGCTTTTCCAAATGAATATTTACCCTTTCAAGCCAAGTTTCACGATCAGCCTCAATCTCCTGCTCAAGTGATGTCATCTCGATTTTGCTCCTTTGGGCAGTTTGCCGGTTCTCACGTATGTTTTGCAACTCCATGATAGTGATGCAGGAGCATCAAGGGAATTTTTTTATTTGTAAATATGTTAGAAAAGGGTGTGTGACAATTTTTAATATTTTATTAATTAATTTGTTATTTTAAATAAAATAGGAGGAAGTGAGGATTTTGTAAATATCCTTTTATTTAATAAAAGGATATAAGAGAATTTGGTTAGTTAAAGATATGAAGGGATAAGATTCTAGATAATAGGATTTGTTGAGATATTCTAGTGGTGTTGAGATATTAAGGGGATTGAGCATTTAATTAGATCATTTTTAAAATTTTATAAATTAGAAGGCCTCAAAGGCAAATGGGACACTTGAATAGTTGGAGAGTGTGAGAAGTGAGCAAGGGTTTCTCCTTGGAAGCCTTTGGGCAGTTTGTAAGGGCCAATGAAATTGTAAATCAGGCCACGGAAAAATGCTACTGTAAGTAAGTTCATTTTTATGAAAGTGTTGGGTTTGAGTTTTAAGCCTTAACTTGGTCAATTGTGTATGGATTAATTTTTGTGTGAAGAGTTGAATGATGAACTTCTTAGTATTCAATTTGCTAGTTAATTGTTGTGAAAATTCCTGTGAATAATCAAATGGTGAAGGTGTTAAGCTAGGTATGAACATGGGTACTTTTAAATACGGTAATAAAAGAATCCAACTATTGTATTGATTGCGCTGGTAATGTAGAATGATAGTAGTTTTAAGTCGATATCATAAAGATTAATTGAATGATAATTTGCTGAAAGGATGTAGGAGAAGAATCGATCCTCCTGAAGAATGTTTGGATCGATTGTCAAATTAAAAGCAATGTTGGCATATCAACTTTAAAATGTCAAATTCATGGAGGCGCACTCAATTTGGGTGAAAATTAAATTGGATTGTTGTGAATGTTGTGTTTATGTTGTGAATGTTGGGTTTATGTTGAAACGTTGTTATTTGAATATGCATAGCACTGGTATGAAGATTTCAAGACACAAATAAATGAATTTTGATTATGGGATGTGTTAAATTGCTGAACCAGTTCTATTGAATGTAATCTATGACAGTGATTGCTATTCATGTAATCAATTGCTGAAATTCCTATTGGATGAAGTGCGTTCTGGACAGAACTATGGGAGGAATTAATTGGACGTTGGCTCTTAGTAAATCAATATCGATTTATATAAAAACTGAATTGTGGCAATGTCAAACCCAGCGTAGGAATTAAAAGACTGCGTTTCATTTTAAAGAACAGGTTATGAAGATTGAGCAGCGTAGCAGACTCTGAGAGATCGATTGCATGAATCGATTTTGTTTGTGAATCTCCATACAAGAAAAGAGGCGAAATTGTGTTGTGGAACGGTGTCTACTTCTAATCAAGGGCGTAGTTATACAGTCATGAAATATACGTAGAGATTTTGTAATATAATTTTGTTGTATTGCAGAGATAAAAGGCTGACCATTCGCAGTGACATCATGGCACAAGGAAAAGGGCGATGTTGAATCCTATGTAACTTGATGTTGGTCGAGTTTAATGAAAGTGCTGGCAATTGATGCAGAAAGCCAGAAAGGAAGCATATAATGGTTTGAAATAACAGTATTAGTGTTGTGAAAGGCCTGAAGAATGAATGCATTGGACAATTGATGAGTCAAGGTATGAAATAGTAAATTTGACAGTTGTAACTTGTTTATCAAAGGCGCATGTGTATTTGAACGGGAATTTGAAACTCAAATCAATTCAAAGGTTGTTCAACTATTCTATGAACATTTAATAGAAAAAGCATACATTGTTTGAATTATAGTAGTATGAATTGCCACGTCGAGCTTTTAAAACATGAGGGAATTCTTTTGATTGAGTCTAGTCATATATAAATGAGAGTTACAGGTTTTATTTGTGGGAGCATTCAAATGTTTGGCTGCGTTGAGGAATCATGGCGGTAATGAATTTCATGAGCATGAATTCAAGGTATCTGTGGGTGATTATCCTTGGACAGATTTGAAGTTTAGACATTAGGCTGCAAATACCTTTTGTTGAAAGACATATATGTTTGTGGTGATGACTCATGCCATTGGAAAGAAAGGATAATGTGAGTCTGAATTTTATTTGGGATTGTGGAAAACAAATTGGACATTGTGATTAAATAGTGAATGATTTGTTTCATTGGGTTCGATTGAAGAGTTCAAAAGTTATGAATTTGCCATGAAGGAGTAAACTCTCATATACAGAGATTGTGAAATGGTTTTATAACCATAAATTGAAAGATAACTTCCGCAATTGGGAAATGTATGAAATTGCCCAGATTGGAATCTTAATATGGCGGTGATTACAATGTATGCACATCAAAAAATGGAAGATCCTGGTTATTGCAGGCTAGCCCTGCATTATTTTTGGTATCAAAGCTTGGCTCTGTTGAAATGGAAGATGTTTGTTTGATTGTAGGAAGGTTCTGCTGAAATGAAAAATGTTTGTTTTTCTGAATGAGGACAGAAGGTTTGTTGAAAACTAAAGTGTGTTTTCTTTGAATGTGTGATGAATGAATGAAAGGAAGATCAGATTTTTAAATCTGATATGCAAGCTACACAATTGCAGTGAAGAAGATTATAGACGTGAATGGAGGATAAGAACATGCAAACTCTTAAAGGTGAGATAGTTTTCTGATTTGAAATTTATGATTGAAGTTTATGGTTGCAGACAAGATGATGGCAGTGAACCTGACATTCAGTGAAAGGCTGGATAAGGAGGAAAATTGCAGTGTCCTGAAGAAGAAGGTGAGTTGAAGAGATAGCCTAGAGAGAGAGCAGAGGAGATTGCTCAAGAGGTTCCAGAGGCAGTGAACCAAGTACTTACCAAAAGACTGAGTGAGGAGAGCTTGGTGAGGTAAGTGACGGCAGCAGGAGAGATTGTTGTTGCAGAGGCTAGTGCAACTCGTGATGAGTGAGAAACTCATGGAGAAGATGATCATGGAGGATCAGAGAAGAGGTTCAGAAGAATGCCACAGAGGTGAGATGACTGATGAAGTCCGAGAAAGAGAAATTGCAGTAATGAAGGTACAATTGCAGGTACTAGAAGAATGGCTGCAAGAGCAGGAAAACCAGAATAGAGGATGGATCTTTCCACTGAAGGGAAAGAGAGTGATTTGGCGACAATTGCAGATGAAGTTGAGGCAAATTGTGATTGCCTTATTGAAAAAGGAACTTAGAGTTCTTGAGCCAGAGTTGGAATTTGAAGATTCCACATGCAGATTTGTTCAGAAAGATGTGTTGGAGGAAGCAGTCGAGACTGAAAAGTCTTGTGATTTTAAAACTGATAAGTTGTGTATGTTTGCAGGTAAAGTACAGGAAGATGAGCAAGCTTTAGAGTTTGTTCAAGAGAGAGAATTGAATCTGAAGGCAGTTCAGATCGATGCTGAGATAGCAAGATCTCAGGAGGAAATGAAGACGAAGGAGTCTAATCAGAATGTTGGTGCAGAAAGAGAAAGACCAGCTGATGATTGGTCAAGAGTTGGTAAAGGTATGAATTATTGCCAGAGGAAGCTAGAGCAGATGATGGACATAAATTTGAGATGTATGCAACTCAGAGCAGCTAAGTTGGAAGAGGAGGTTTCTATTGATGAAACAGAGGCGGAGATCATTGATGATTTCTTGAGTTATTGGGTAGATCCAGATCAGCTGGATAATGTGAACTCTTGTATTTTTGTAGCTAATAATTTTGATGTGGTTACAGGTGTTGAGGAGGATGCGAAATCTTGTGAAGTTGTCGCAAGTGTGGAAAGGAGTCTTTCAGGAGATAAGTACTCTGAAGAAGAAAGCAGTGATGCTTTTGCTGTTACAGCACAGGATGTTCATGTGAATGAAAAGGAGATTCATCTTGAAGAGCTGGTATATGAACCAACAGTTGAGACTGTTGAAACTTGTAATTTTCAAACTGAAGAGTTGTGTATGAATGCAGGGATAATACATGATAAAATTTTTTCGAAAAGTGGTGGACAGATAACTGAGTTTATTGCAGAAGTTGAGGATCAGAATTATGTTCTGATGACAGATGAGGAGATGGTGACAACAAAAAGCTTGGCTTATGAAAGTATTGAAGATTGAACAGAAAGTTTCTCAAAGGAGATGACAGGTTTATGGCATGAGTTAAGTATTCTAGAGAAGAGACTAGAAGCACAGAGGGTAAGTGTTCAGAATATAAAGACAAAGATGAATGGAAATAAAGAGGTTCATTTTTATGAACCAGAACAAAGAGGCATTCTTGGAGAAGATGACGTCGAGGAGAGACTAACTGATAGTCTCAAGAATGATTGGGATCAGCATACTGAAGTGATGACAGTGGAAAGTAAGGCACTGAGGTCTTATGATTTTTATTCTAACAAGTGTTTTGTGAATGCAGGTATTGTTGCAGGTACTGGAGAATATTTGACTCAGGCGAGCAGTCAAATGAAGGGAGAAGAATTTTTCTGTTCCAGAAGACAAGAGGGCATGGATGATCGGGTGGCAGTCAGAACAGAAACAAGCAAAGAAGCAAGAAGTCAGCAAGTGATAGTACAGATAGAGAAAGTAAAAACTGAGCAAGCCATCTTAGCTCAGCAGGCAGTAAGAAATCAACAGCCGGGAGATTTATTGGACCGAGAGATTGAAAGTATCAGAAGACTGATGACGAAAGAATCCCGGAAGAGACCAGCAGCAGTAAGACAAAAGAGAAGCAGCAAAAGAAAGACAACAGAAGATTGTGAGAGAACAACAAGTGGAGTATTACAGCACAAAATATGGAAACCTAGAGGACAACAGCAGATAACAACAGCAGTAAAGCAATTGACAAGCAAGGAAAGATTACAAAATAAAATTTGGGATCCAGGAGGAAATAATTATCCAGACTTATGACCAGGTGGTCATGAATTTTCTTACATGGGGAGTCTGATGCAGGAGCATCAAGGGAATTTTTTTATTTGTAAATATGTTAGAAAAGGGGGTGTGACAATTTTTAATATTTTATTAATTAATTTGTTATTTTAAATAAAATAGGAGGAAGTGAGGATTTTGTTAATATCCTTTTATTAATTAAAAGGATATGAGAGAATTTGGTTAGTTAAGGATATAAAGGGATAAGATTCTAGATAATAGGATTTGTTGAGATATTCTAGTGGTGTTGAGATATTAAGGGGATTGAGCATTTAATTAGATCATTTTTAAAATTGTATAAATTAGAAGGCCTCAAAGGCAAATGAGGGACACTTGAATAGTTGGAGAGTGTGTGAAGTGAGCAAGGGTTTCTCCTTGGAAGCCTTTGGGCAGTTTGTAAGGGCCAATGAAATTGTAAATCAGGCCACGGAAAAATGCTACTGTAAGTAAGTTCATTTTTATGAAAGTGTTGGGTTTGAGTTTTAAGCCTTAACTTGGTCAATTGTGTATGGATTAATTTCTGTGTGAAGAGTTGAATGATGAACTTGTTAGTATTCAATTTGCTGGTTAATTGGTGTGAAAATTCCTGTGAATAATCAAATGGTGAAGGTGTTAAGCTGGGTATGAACATGGGTACTTTTAAATGCGGTAATAAAAGAATCCAACTGTTGTATTGATTGCGCTGGTAATGTAGAATGATAGCAGTTTTAAGTCGATATCATAAAGATTAATTGAATGAGAATTCGCTGAAAGGATGTAGGAGAAGAATCGATCCTCCTGAAGAATGTTTGGATCGATTGTCAAATTAAAAGCAATGTTGGCATATCGACTTTAAAATGTCGAATTCATGGAGGCGCACTCAATTTGGGTGAAAATTAAATTGGACTGTTGTGAATGCTGTGTTTATGTTGTGAATGCTGGGTTTATGTTGAAACGTTGTTATTTGAATATGCATAGCACTGGTATGAAGATTTCAAGACACAAATAAATGAATTTTGATTATGGGATGTGTTAAATTGCTGAACCAGTTCTATTGAATGTAATCTATGACAGTGATTGCTATTCATGTAATCAATTGCTGAAATTCCTATTGGATGAAGTGCGTTCTGGACAGAACTATGGGAGGAATTAATTGGACGTTGGCTCTTAGTAAATCAATATCGATTTTATATAAAAACTGAATCATGGCAATGTCAAACCTAGCGTTAGGAATTAAAAGGCTGCGTTTCATTTCGAAGAACAGGTTGGGAAGACTGAGCGGTAATGGCAGATCTTTGAGAGATCGATTGCATGAATCGATTTTGTTTTTGAATCTCCATACAAGAAAGAGGCGAAATTGTGTTGTGGAGTGGTGTCTACTTCTGATCAAGGGTTAGTTATACGATCCATGAAATATACGAAGATTTTGTAATATAATTTTGTTGTGGAGATAAAAAGCGGTTTTCAGTGACATCATGGCACAAGGAAAAGGAAACGATGTTGGTCTATATGGCAATCGTTGGTCGAGTTTAATGAAAGTGTGGCAATCGATGCGGCAAGGAAAGGAAGCATATAACGGTTTGAAATAATGGTATTAGTGTTGTGAGAAGCCACATGAAGAATGAATGCGTTGGACAATTGATGATTCAAGGTATGAAACAGTAAATTTGACAGTTGTAACTTGTTTATCAAAGGCGCATGTGTATTTGAACGGGAATTTGAAACTCAAATCAATTCAAAGGTTGCTCAACTGTTCTATGAACATTTAATAGAAAAAGCATACATTATTTGAATTATAGTAGTATGAATGGCCACGTAGAGCTTTTAAAACATGAGGGAATTCTTTTGATTGAGTCCAGTCATATATAAATGAGAGTTACAGGTTTTATTTGTGGGAGCATTCAAATGTTTGGCTGCGTTGAGGAATCATGGTGGTAATGAATTCCATGAGCATGAATTCAAGGTATCTGTGGGTGATTATCCTTGGACAGATTTGAAGTTTAGACATTAGGCTGCAAATACCTTTTGTTGAAAGACATATATGTTTGTGGTGATGGCTCATGCCATTGGAAAGAAAGGATAATGTGAGTCTGAATTTTATTTGGGATTGTGGAAAACAAATTGGACATTGTGATTAAATAGTGAATGATTTGTTTCATTGAGTTCGATTGAAGATTTCAAAGGTTATGAATTTTCCATGAAGGAGTAAACTCTCATATACAGAGATTGTGAAATGGTTTTATAACCATAAATTGAAAGATAACTTCCGCAATTGGGAAATGTATGAAATTGCCCAGATTGGAATCTTAATATGGCAGTGATTACAATGTATGCACAACAAAAAATGGAAGATCCTGGTTATTGCAGGCTAGCCCTGCATTAGATAGTTTTCTAATTGTCTAGATGTTTTTTTCTCTGCTCAAGGTAGTTGATTATCCACTGGGCTCTTTTCAATTTGAGGGACAAGGTATTTATTTCTGCCTTCTGCTCCTGAATGATCTCCCTGAACTTTGAGCTTGGTGAGCCCAAATCAGTGTCATCATCCTGAATGAGGATGAAATATGCCTTTTTTTCTCTTGAAATCCCCTCATCATGTATTGGCCTCTTACCCTTGTCCTATACCTGTACTGCCGATCAAGGAAGCGAGACCCCTTCTATCTCGGGTGGAGATAATACTTGGTTGGCTGCTGCAAACAATATTCTAGTTCCCTTTTGATAGGTGACGTAAACCGACACACTAGTGGTCTGTGTCTCATGACCCTCCTGCAGATATGAAGGTTCACCTGTCTCATGGAAAGCTTCCAGAGGAACCTGAGGTGCTGTGAAGAACTCATGAGAAATGAAATCCTCCCATGAAATATCCTGCAAACCAAGCTGATGCATAACCACAATTTTGATGAGTGCAAAGTGATAGATACTGTTATACTTCTACTCAGGAGTTTTCCTTTGCACTAGGGTAGTCATCTTCTCAATATTTCGGCACATGAATTAAGGGAGGTTCATCATTCTCACCCTAGTAAAATGTGATAGGCATAGAGGTGAGAAAACCGGCCCTCACAACTGAAATATTTGATTATGAGCTTCATCAAAGGAGCGTATGAATATTTTAGGAACCAGAAGGGAAAACCTTTGTTGAGTTGTCTCAAAAAACCAGGCTTGATATATGGCTCATAGTGTTCCCTATCAACTTGCTGCCTTTTGTTCCATTGCTCTCCAACATTTGGAATATCGGTTGCTAGAGAGATAGATTCAGGTGTCAAGGTGAATGTCACACCTGCAAGAGTGACTTGGCCATTATGTAAATGAAGCACAAACAATCTGGCAAACTCATGATGGTACTGGACTCTAGCAACCATCTCACAAAACTAGTAACAAGAATGTTGTTGAAAACATGTGATAGCAAGAGGGCAGGCCTGCAGCTCAGCAAGTGAAGTAGAATCCTCCCTCACATGTCTGCCACTCTTGTGAGGTATCCTTCATGCATGCAATTTAGTTGTAGAGTCACTGTCTCGGTCATAAGAGGAATCTATCTCCATGTTTGCCAAATTCTGTGTTGTCTTAGATGAGTATGAGGAGTTTTAGGTGTTTTTGGCTAGCTGCCAAATGTATGAAAATGTGTGAGGGACTATGAAGGGAGAGGATAAGGGGAGTGTTGGGAATATTGTCAATTGAAATTTGGGGAATTGAAGGGTTTTAGGGACAGTCTCTAGGCTTTTTGGGATAGTATTTGGGGTTTTGGAATCTTGTATCTAGGGTTTGGGATAATGAAAATATAGCATAGGGGTAGATTAATTTAGGGATATGGGGGATAGGGAAATGGGCTGATGGAACTAGAAAAGTAGTGAGGAAACAAAAAGTGAGGGAGTGATGGCCACACAAAACCAATATATAAACCCTAAGGAAACATTTCTTGAACAAGGAAATATGGTTTGAATTTTTTTTTATTAAATCCTCATAGACATCATAAGACACAGGTTTCTTGGCATTGACAAAGTCATTTGACTTTCTTGGACCGGAGGAAACCGAGCAAATTTGAAGTTTTGATGAAATCGTGGTTCAAAACGAGTGGGAACTCTACGCACCATGCCACCAACCCAACGTGCCGCTCCAGTCTTATGCACCGCGCCCGTGTTTTTTTGCCACTGTAGAGACCGACCCAGTGCGTCGCACCTGTCCAATGCGCCGCACCACTCAGCCTATGCGTCGCGCCCACAAACTTGCATGACTCTGTTGTGATTTTGCTCTCTTCATTCTACACGGCCCTTTCCTTTGCTCACTCTCTCTTCTTGGAATACAAATGAGCCCTTTGAAACATGAAAATGAATTATATACCAAAGGATTTTAATTTTCCACTCCTAAAACCCACTTTTGTAATGCTACCTTTGACACTTTTTTTTAAACTCTGTTTTAAACAGCTTGCTTCATTTTGGCTTTGATTAACTGAATGATGTGCTTTCTGTTTTCCTTGCAGGGAATGGATTTACTGGAGCTTGAAAAAGGTGACCAGGGTTGCTAGTAAAATTATTTACAAATGAGAAAACTTGAAATTACATTAAATTTATAAATAAAAATATGAAATACTCTATTTTTCTTCAAAACAGAGTTTTAAAGAAAAATACATTATTAAGCATATGATGATGAAGTTCTTAGTACTGAAACTTTATTCAAACTCCTCATGCGCCTATTGACCATTGTTGGGCACCTTGAAGACCTTATTGATGAAACCCTAGACCTAATGGGACTGAAAACCTAAACAATGACTCTTACAAATTTAAGGACAAAAGGTGAGTGCAGATGATCTTGATGAAAGAAAATAGGCTAGTAGGTAAAGGACATGAGGGAAAATGAACAACAAGACACTACCGTCAGATGATCCATGCTCCTAATGAAATGCCGCTGACTGAGTGAGACACCTAATATGAAATGCAACAAGAGGATTTTGATGACTAACGAAGGGATGAAGATACCGACACTAACACCGAGCATGATTTATATGAATGAAGTGGAGGGTGCGGAGTTTAATATAACAGGCTAATCTCATCGGAGTTTTTGTAATGGAAAAAATACTTGCGCACTTAGACTTTTGCAATGTGATAAGCGCTGTGAGGGGTTAGCGCTTGGTTCCAGCACCAAGGCGTATGGAGGGGAAGTGGTTAGGACTTAGCCCAAGGGGGCTTAAGCCTGTGGTAAGCAAAACTTATTTTTTATGAATTTTTTTCAAGTTTTCAATGGATTTTGGGGATTTCGGCAGAGTTCAAAGAAGAGTTTTAAATTCCGCAAGGTGGATTTTATGAAGGGAAGGAGAGGAAAAATGAAAATAGAGGAAATTTATAGGAATGAAAGGGGAGAAAAATGGAGGTTAGTTTTTAGTGGAGAAAGGGGAAAAATGATGATTTTGCAGCAGTTTCTTCTCATGAAATCAGCAGAATTTATGAGTATAAAATGGGAATGGCAGTGAATATTTAGACAAGGGCATGAGGCCTTCAAGAGTCTTCAAGAGAACATTTTTTAGCAATAAAAATTGTTTCTTGAAGGCTCCAAAAATGATTTAGCCAACATTTGATATAACAAATTTTATAGCTGGCTAACAGAATTATTTGATATATAATATATATATATATATATATATATAAATTTCATATATATATATATATATATATATATATATATTAAAGTTTTTAAACCCACTATGACGGGGTTCAACTAGATTTGGAGGGTCTTCTAACCATTATGCACCCAATAATTGGGGTTTGGAGGGGGACAAGCCCCTCCCGATATGGCTAGAACCTAGAACCATGCACTAATTTGACGAAATGGTGGAAAATTTAAATATGTTTAATTAACGTTTAAACGTGCTTTAACAATGATAAGACGTCATTAGTGCTAAGAATGTGCTTATCATTAAACAATGCTTGTCTTAAACTTAAGATGTGCTTATCTATGAATTAAACTTGGACTATGTTGGTGGCATGTTTGGTGGAGCGCACCAGATTCAACTGAGTTCCACTTTTAGTGGACTTAACTAGCAGCCCACGAAATTTAGTGGCAGTTTACTAGGCCTGAAGTAAATCAGGCATATCTTGGGCAATATTCAACCAAATTGGGCCCAGTAAAAGTCATTCTTAGCATTTTAGAATGTTGGGAATCCATTGGAATAGGTTTCAAATGCAGAGGATTAATTCTTGATGGATTTTTTACCACTTGAATATTTTTGATGCCCAACACCACCAAGAGAGGAGGTCATGTCTAGAGGACTTGAAGTCCAAATGAAGAACTGGAAGAGGCTACTCAGAGGTTTAAGAATGTTATGGATCCAATGTAAATTTTTTTTGTGTGTTTTTAACACATATTTAAGGTCAATTTGTAAGTTTGACAAGAAGGGTGTATGGATCAAACAACCATTTGAAGTAGTTTTGGTAGCTATGGATCAAGGAGCAGACATTGTAGGGGTTATTATCATTTACAAAACTGTTGTTGCAAAATTTATGGCTAGCATGGTTCAGTTTTGGATTTATTTCTTTATTCATTAATTTTATGAAGATATTTTATGTATGCTTCAGTGTGGAATTGGAGTGTATTTGTGAGGGGTTTCTAGCACTCATTGGTGAGGTATAGATCACCTCTATAGGATATTGTTGTATTATTGTTATTTGTGAGAGTTCTTTACAGGGGAACATCATCTTGAAGTGGTGATAGCCACATAGTAAAGCAATATACTGATATGTATCTTTGTTCACCAAATAGAAGAGTGGTCTAGTCATGTTCACAGACCAAGGAGATGTAGCCCAGGTGAGGTGAAATCCTTCATAAAACTTCTTGTCTTATGGTTCGATGTATATATATTTTCCAGCTGTTGATGTTGGCATGTTATTTTTAAGACATTTTAACATTTAAATCCTGGAAGAAACCTGCTCATTACACATAAAACCATGCACATAAGAAACACATTTCTTGTACAGATGAGGGAGCTTGCATATCATTAACAAGTTTGCCCTCATTTTAGATCAACAATAAAGGCTTTGACCTATGTTTCTCACATCAATATTTCAGTTCTTGAATATATATTTTTCACGAGGTATTGTGTGTGTCAAATGGATATCATATGCCAAATTTACATCCTCGGGAAGTTGATGTACCAATTTACCATAACGAGGCCCTTAGTTTTGGCACTCCATCTCTTAGGGTTAGGTTTTTGGATATTTAGGGGTTTCCATTATTTCTTAATAATAAATAGGCATTTGAGCCTCATTGTAAAATAGTTTAGAGGCCCATAGCCGCCACATATCTTCTCAGAGATAAGCTAATAGTTCCCTAGCTATCTTATTTCCAGTATGTCTGTAAGCATATTCTAGTTATACGATATTATTTAAGAAAAGTCTCATTTTTGTTGCATATTTGCATTGATGTGTATTATTGTGTTCATGAATAATTATGGATCAGTGGTATCAGAGCGAACTTCTCTTTCTCAACCATTCTTTGCATGTCCCCAATGATTTCGGGGTATAATGAGTTAGGGGTCTATCTGGTTGAACCTTTTCAAGATCATCCTTGCAAACCCCAACGACCGCCCATGGGGGATGAAAAGAAACATGAGGGAGTAGGAGATCATATCAAATTATTGCTTTAGGAGGCCCTTTAGAAACAAAGGAATGCGATGATGGATAACTTTTCCCAGATCCTTAACTGAATTCCCACCTGTGGCACACATGCATCCAATAACCACTTTGAAGGCACAACTCCTTTTAAGGTACAAGTAAACTTTAACATTCCCATATTTGAGGGAAAAATATATGCAGACATCGTAAATATATGGTTGAATCTATTCGAATTGTATTTCTCAGTTCATGACTTTTCCAACCAAGAAACGATTACTTTTTCACTCCTCAAAGTCGCCCCCCATTTCAAGGACTTGTGGGAAACCTATTGTGGGAAAAAAGATGAGAGGTAACCCTCTGTATTTTCAGTCTTACCCACTTGGAATTATTTCTAAGATGCCATAAAAGAAAAATATTATCTCGTGGGGAGCTATGAGGACAAGTACATCCAATGGACTACACTGTGGCATAAAAGGGATCAAGATGTGCATGAGATGACAAATATATTCCATACCCTTCACAAAAAATTGGGTATCAAAGTTTCAGAGAAAAAATTGGTGGTAAAGTACCATAGTTGTCTGCAAAGATACATTCAAGAGTAAATGGAGTACCTCAACATCTCCTTGCTTGGCACAACATATCAGTATGCTTCGAAGATTGAGTAGAAGTTAAAATAGAAGAAGCGAGATTTTGGATCTATGAATTAGAAGAAAGGGAAAGGTTCCCCCAAACCACAAAAAAATGACAAAGCCAAGGTGGGGTGGCCCAGGATAATCTGCCAAAGCTGCGAGCAAAGAACAACACTATGAAGCCAAATAATGACATCAGAAAGTGGTGTGCATTCCATAAGGGCTCTAATCACAACACATGTGAATGTCAGGCGAAGAATTCACTCATGGCTGAGCTGAAGGCTTATGAATCAGCTACATGCTCTGAATCTGAATCAGAACTTGGCAAGGGGAACGATAAAGGGAAGCAGATTATCAATGCAGAGACCAATGCCATTTTTTCCACCACGAAGATCCATAAGGAGGAATCAGATGATCCAGAGGAGGTGGAGCACCTCTTCCATTCCTAGATGTTGGTAAAGGGTTCCTTGTTGCAGTTCATTATCAACAACAGGAGCCAAATGAACCTCATTTCAGCAGAGGTCGTGAAGCGGTTGGGACTGCCAACCACAACACACCCACAATCATACACCATCAGGTGGCTTAACCAAGTTCGGGATCTCCACGTCAGCCAGCATTGTTGCCTTCAACATCAAGCCCTTCACGGATGAGGTACTATGTGAAAATTATCCTTTTAATGTTTCTTATGTATTATTAGGCCAACCATAGTTGTGGAAGCGACATGTTATGTATCAGTCCCAGCCTCATGCTATTATTTTTACTTTGGGAAATAATTTTTATATCATACAAGAGGTAGAACTGCTTGCCTCCATCTCTTTGGTTACTGCAAAAGAATGCAGTAAGCTTATTTCCAAAACTGGGAATTTTTTTTCCTAATAATCCACCCTTAGGGAAAGAAGAAGAATCTGACCATGACCTCCAAATAGAGATCCTCTGCACAACAAAAATAGATGGACAAGGATGTGGAGGATTATGGGGACATCTTCACCTCACCCACAGGGGTGCCTCTGTAATATTAGGTGAAACATACCATTGATCTCACCCCAGGTGCGTTGCTACCCAATGGAGCAATTTTTTTGTTCTTTATTCTAGAGAACGACAAAATCAAGAGGAAGATTCAAGAGTTTCTGTAGAAAGGTCACATCCGGTCAAGTTCATCACCTTGTGGCAACCCGATCATGTTGGTGCAGGAGAAAGATGGGACTTGGAGACTCTTTATTGACTACCAGGCATTGAACAAGATCATTGTTCGAAATAGGTACCCAATCCCATGGATTAATGACATTTTGGACTGACGCAAGGGTGAAAAATATTTCGGCAAGATTGACTTGAAGTTTGGGTATCCCCAGGTACTAATTCAACACTCCAACATGTGGAAAACTACCTTCAAATCCAAGGAGAGCCTTTTTGAATGGTTGTTCATGCCTTTCGGGTTGACTAATTCTCCTGCAACCTTCATGAGGCTGATGGTTGACATCTTGTGGCCATTCACTAACTCATTTGTAGTAGTGTACTTGGATGACATCCTCATCTTTAGCAAGACTTGGGAAGAGCACCTCAAGCACATCTGACAGGTCCTCCAAACACTATGACAAGACAAGTTGTCGGCCATGTTAGTGTTAGTCTTTGCAGCCTTCCTCCAGTGATAAAACATGCTCTTACAAAGTGATTTCAAGGTGTCAAGGTCAAATTTTGTCATTTCAGTGAATCTTCAAGTAAAATTTGGTCAGTAGGTATTAGGTCTAGGGTTTGTTTTCACTCTTTTCAAAGTTATCCAAATGTCATTCCATGTCACCATTTAGCTAAGTGTACCATCATTCATAGGGTTTTCATCATCATTTCAAGTTCCACTGGGTCATTTTACACCTTGTTCATGCTTCAGTTGTGCCTAGGTAAGGTTCATTTCCCTCTCCTAGTGTTTTGGAGGTAATTTCTCTTGGATGCTCAAATCATCAGCAAAAATTGTATCCTGATGTTCATACATCTTCCCCTATCCTTAATGTACCTTATTAAACACTTCCCATCACTGAGATCCCCCAAATTCCTCATTTTCGCACAAACCCTATTTTCTTGCTATAACTTGGCAATTTTCTAGGCTAGGCCCGTGTTTTGTCCTTTTGGACCCCTTCTCCTTACTAAATCTTTGAAATTCCACTTTCCCATACTTTCTAACATCCCTCCCTACTTCCCAAAATTTTCTCAAGAATTTATAAGCCCCTTATCCCCTTCATTTCTCTTCATTTCGACAAATCCCTTATTCCACATATCGGGATAGGGTTTACTCCAATTATGTTTCTGAGCAATAAAAGATGAATTTGGGAAAAATGAGAGAGGTTTTTGTCCAAAATAGGCCAAGGAAAAAAAAAATCCTTCAAGTTTTACACAGGTGTCATGGTTTTAGATAAATTTAAGAAGTACTGTTGCCTTAGGAGAATTGATGCGCCTCTGAAGTGACCTTGAGAAGATCAAGATTTCTCCTATCTTGGTTGGCCAAACGACTTTCTTGATGAGTCAAATGATAACTAGACACAAATATATTTCCAATTCTCTATCATGAGCTAAATTTATAGTTGAGGAAGACCTTCAAAAGTTGACTGCAACAACACTCTGCCTTGAGGCAGCCTCATTTTTCACATTTTCACTAGTCTTGGGAGATTTGATTTTTGACAAGGTAAATGAACTCCAAATTGAACAATTCTAGGTGGGTTGGAAATTAGACTCAACAAGATTTCCAAAGAGCTATCCTATGCCTAATTTGGACACCGGGAAGGTCTCTATAAATCTCCTGAAAAAATGTGCCATGCATTGAGATGGCGTGGCGCATTGGGCAACCCTCTATAGTGCAAAAAATGAACTGGCGCGACGCATTGAGATGGCGCAGCGCATTGGGATAAAAAGCATGAAATCCATTCAAATATTCCTCCAAATACTCTCAAATTTCTAAATTATTCATTGCCCAAGTAAGTTAACATCCCTCCATGACCAATGAATGAATTTCTCATGGTGCTTATGGTGATTTAATGGATATAAATTAAAACCCTACCTCCTTGCATTTTTTGTCAAAAAACAATTACATAGGGTTTATGAGTTATATTTATTGCTGTTAATTCCACTCCTAGCCATTTCTCACTCCCTCACTCCTTCATTCCCTCGATCATTTTCTCCCTCTCTTTACATTCTCATCTACCCATTCCACATTTCCCATATCCCTAATCAACTAACCCTAAATCCCTAATCCCACTATCCCAAACCCTAGTTAAATATCCCCAAACACTAATTGCCATCCCAAACCATAGACGTCATCTCCTAAACCCTTTCATTCGCTAAAATCCTACAGCTAGCATCAAACCCTGCCCTCATCAGTCCCACTCATCCATGGCGCTAAAAAACATGAAGGCAAAATCGGTAAGCTGCCAAGAGGAGGAAAATCAAATTGACCACATTTGAGCAAGAAATTCAAAGCTATTCGCGAAACTTGGCTTGAAAGGGTAAATATGAATTTGGAAAAAGCTAACAAGGAGAAAAATATGTTGAGGCACATGGTGAATCATTATTGGGCAAGAAATCATGTTGCAAGGCACGAATTGAGATCCTAAAGGCTAAGTTGAAGAGGGCATTAAAGCGTCGGAAAAGGCAAGATAGACTTCAGATTTTGGCCGAGGTTTCCTTGGCTCAGCATAGTTCATGATGGAGGACACTGAGCCCAAATTTCAAGAAATTTGTGACACTTTTTTCAAATTTTTTTTTTTTTGGCCTAAACACAGATTTTTCAGCTCTACGCGTCATGCCATGTGGCGCGCGCTTATGATTAGGAGCTCCTCTTGGGTAAACTTTATATTTTTGGATTTTTCATGAAAATTTATGCAGGCCTACATATGGCCAAGAGATTTGGATAGGTTTTGGGCTTCCAGAAGGGTCAAAAACACCTTAAAATTGACCTTTCTGACTCTTTTTTCACACACAGGAAGTAGTGTTGGGAGACCTCATTTTTGGAGGGGCAAATGGAAGAACAATTGAAAAATTACACTTGTGTTGGAAAGTAGACAGGAAGAGATTTCCAACAAGCCCACTGGGAGCTAATTTTGACACTGGTAAGGCCTTCAAAATCAGCTCCAAACTGGCGCGACGCATAGAGAAATCAGGCACGATGCATTGAGGATATTTGCTCAGTTTTGACTCAGTAACTCTGTTTTTCGTCTAGTTTTGGCCAGATCTTATCTCAAAATGTGAAACTCATGATGTAATTTGATTTAATTTGATGGGTCTTCTTGTAATTTTGGAAAAAAATTACTCATGGAGGTAGATTCATCCATCAAAAGGTGAATTGCAACTGAATGAATCAGTTTCCTATCTTATAGAGGCAAGATGTTCCACTGCCTATTTCCCAGTTCTTAGTTTAGATCTTGTTGAAACAGCTCCTAAACAAGTGAGCTTGACCCCTAGAGGTTGGGGATGAGGTAGCGTTGTCTATATCTTGTATTTTTTCAGTCATTTGCATGGTTGGACACTTGGGATTGTTTTGAGCATCATTGTACTTTCATCTCTGCAGTTTGGCAAAGGAATAGACCAGGGTTTGCAGCACTCCATGGGATTCATGTGGAATTTTGTTTTGATGATGTGTTTCTCTCTGCAGATTTAAGTCTACTGATGTTTGATGTATACCATTTTCTCTCTTATTTCTTCTTAAGTTAAACAAACAAGGATAAAGGTGGAATTCATTAAAATTTGCAGTGCTCTACCTAGGGTTTGTTTAATTTTCTATGTGTTCAGCTATTTGGAGAGGATCCCTAAAGGTTTCTTGCCCTCTTCAACTCCTCACCAATCTAAGCTATCCATTTCATTCAAAATTGAAGTGTCAAAACAATTTCCTACCTTGCCCCATTCAGATCTCTGCAAAAACTAGGCCTCATTCTCCAAACCCAAAATCTGCCTTTCCCTTTGATCCAATGAACACCATCAAAATCAAATCAAACTCTTTTACATATATACCTAGCCTAAAATCAGCCTTTATTCAAGTCATCTCAAGCCTCACTAATCATTTTTTGTTGAGATTGACAAGGAGAGAGACCTCTCCTGATCTGGTAGGGCTAGCTACCAGGTTAAGCGTGGTTTGATGTTATCCTAGATTCTGCCTTTCTTAGCCCGAGGTAGATTTAGGCCATAACATGCCAATTTGGAGAACTGAAATTTTGACATGACCTAGGTTCAGTATCTAAGATACATTATTTATGAGAGGGGGGTGCATGTGAATCCAGTGAATATCCAAGTCATTTGATATTGGCCAGCCCTAACAACTCTAACAGAGCCTTGCAGCTTTTTGGGTCTTTCCAATTTGTACCATAGGTTCGTGTTCGGATTCTCTCATGTCACTTGGCCCTTGAGCCAAGTCACCAAGGGAGGAGTGAAAGAAAAATTATTTTTGACTAAATCTCAAAAAAAAATGGTCATTGAGTTGAAACATCACCTCTGCTCTTCCCTAATGCTCACATTACCAAACTTGCAACAACCATTTGAGATCGAGATAGATGCCTCAGACTATGCTATTGCGGAATTTCTTACTCAACATGAACATCTAATGGAATATCACAATGAGACACTGTCTGACACAATCTAAAAGTATCCCACTTATGACAAAGATATGTATTCCATTGTACAGGATTGTCGAAAATGGAAGCATTACATTTTGGTGAAGGAAACAATCATTCACACAAACCACCGACCCCTGCAGTTCAAAAATACACAAGGTAAGTTTGAGAATGATTGACATCATAAGTGGTCCACATATCTCCAATAGTTTCATTTAAACATCAAGTACAAGAAGGGAAGAACCAATAGTTTTTCAGACTACCTCAGTCGACCACAGACCATGGCGCTAACGATTGTGCTAAACTCTTGTGTGCACAAGTCTTCTGATTGGCTGCTTCTCTACAAAAGTGATCCAGAATTATGCCACACATAAAATATGATCTTGGAGGGTAAGAAACTTCCAAATTTTCACCTTCAGGATCCACTGCTATTTCACCTGTGACACCTTTGTGTTTCTTTAAGAAAGAATTCTAAGATGATTTGGGACGCGCACTATAGTGTAGTCATTGGGCATTTTTGGGTGGAGAAGATAGTGGCAGTAATGTAGAAGTATTTCTATTGGCTGAACCTTCGACTAGATGTCGTGAAGTACATCAGATCCTACACTTCCTGCACCATTTCCAAGCCATTCATCAAGAATCAAATCCTCTATACTCTGCTACCTACCCCTAGTCGAGCTTGGGAATCCATCTCCATGGATTGCATGTGGGGTCTTCCTTCTACTAAGAATGGAAACGACTGTGTTTTCATGGTCTTCGATAGATTCTTGAAGATGGCCATTATGGCGGCCTGCAAGAAGAATAGCACAATAGAAACCGCTACTAAAATCTTCTTTGAATGATTGTGGGTACAATTTGGTATCCTAGAGTATACCATCTCAGATCGAGACAACATGTTCCTCGGTACATTTTTTTCTAGCCTCTGGTCAATGTTGTACACCAAGCTCACCAAGTCCACATCTTTCCATCCCCAAATTGATGGACACATATAGGTCGTCAACAGGATGATTGTGCACATTCTACACATGTACAACTCAAATCACCCACACACATGGGATGATAGCCTCCCCTATGTACAAAATAGCTATGACCAGGCTCTCCAAATCTCAACTGGCCATAACCCCTTTCATGTGGGCTTGGGATTCCAACCATTATGTCCTATCAACATAGCCATACCATTTGTGGCTACTCAAGCCGATTAAGCTCATGTACAGTCTGAATCTCACAAAGAAAACAACTTCATTAAGCGTATTCAACACTTCCTCCAAAAGGTTCAATAAATAATGGATAGATCCAATGCCAAGTACAAGAAATGACATGATAAACATCCGGTGGCACACAACTTCTAGGTGGGAAAGAAAGTGTGGCTACATTTGCAGAAGGAGCGCCTTGCTATACCCCACTGTAAGCTTCACCCACTCCGATATGGGCCATACACCATCACCAAGGCTGTTAGGGAGAGTGCCTCAAGCTTAATATTCGACCATTCCTTGGTATTCACCCAATGTCTACTTCCCACCTCTACTAGACACCTTTGAAATTGTAGAACAACTGACACCAACAGAGTTAAACCAAGACTACATGGAACATGCCACCATGGATTGTATCATGAAAACACAAATCAATAACACTCGGCAACATAAGATTCAACTATATTAGGTTTTCAAAGTTGGCCAACTCCTGGACCAAGGCAAGTGGCTCACTCGGCACCAAGTTCAACAGAAGTTTCCTCATCTCATGGAGGAATTCAATGCAATGGGGATCATTTCTTCCTAAGGGTGGAGGAATGATCTAGGTGGATATTGGTGGTCCCCTACTTATTCCACTTGGGGCCCCACCATTATTTCTTTCATTTTTTTACTTTCCTTAATTGTAGCACAATTTACTATTTTTAGCAGTTTTTTTCCTGGTCCTAAACTTCCAGAGCCATTTTGAGGCCCTAAATGACATTTTATTTTAAACCAAGAGCAACATTGGTCTTTGAAAGATGTTTCTCACATAAAAAGTTATAGTCCTCAGATAGATATTTCTAACGAGGTATTGTGGGCATCAAAAAGAGATTGTATGCCAGAGTTTCATCCCCTCAAAGTTGATGTACCAATTTGCCCAAATGGGGCCCATAGTTTCGGTGCTTCATCTCCCAGGTTTAGGTTTTTGGATGTTTAGGGTTTTCCATTGTTTCTCATTAAAAAAAAGGCCTTTGTGCCTCATTCTAACATAATTCAGAGGCCTGTAGCAACCACATCTCTTCTCTGAGATAAGCTAATAGCACCCTAGATAGTGTATTTCCATTCTATCTCCAAGCATATTCAGTTATGTGATATTAATGAAATTAAGTCTTATTTATGTTGCATCTCCACGTTTATGTGTATTTCTATATTATATTGCATTCATGCATAAGTCTGGATTAAGTTCTTTGATGTTTAGAGAGGTTTACTAATGAAATCATCACCTTATTTATAGGTCGTGCTTGGAGTGAGATTCCATGTTATTTCACTCATTAGCTTCGTTAGCTTTTGGTAAGGATTGTTTTATTTCGTGTTCACTGATTTCATTCGTTTCAGTAAGAATTGGAATTAAGTTGGGTTTTCTGCAGCTATGGAAATGGAGTATGTTTTTTACCCTCTCTCCAATTTTTCCATGAATTGCATTATCTTCAATACAAAAAGAGTTAATTGATTTTGGGCATTTCCCTTTAGAAATTTTAGGGGTTTCCATTCCTTTACGTTTTTATTATCTTTCTATCAAGCACCCTAATGCCTAAATAAGCCACGGGCATCAATGTATAATGCCCATGGACATCTTTCGAATGCCTGTTCTTTTTGTTTTTCCTCCTCCTTTAGGGTTTCTCGTTAGAACACCTATAATAGTTATCAATTTGTTGAATATTTTTTCACTGACATTATGTCCAATTGATTTATCTTCTGTTTCTAATTTTCAATATTTTTTTTCTCCCTGATACCGTATTAATGTTCATTTTTGTGTATTTTGACATCTCAAGTTGTGGGAAGTACGGGTCGTCATCCAATATCATGTATATTTCCATTTCATTCGTATTTTATCTATGTAACACATCTATTTTAATTTTTGAAATAAATAATGAGTTCTAACCCTCATATATATGATTTTGACAAGAGGTATGGCATTCCAACGAAAAGGTGGTTTGGGTAGTTCACCCTCAAGGAATTTTTCCACATTCTCGAGTCAAATTTTGAATCCCTATTCTTATAGGTTGAAATCCTTAATTTTCTTCAACCTTCCTGAAGTTCCATGGCACACAGTGCTATAAATTTGCTTGTTAATTATAACCCAAATAAGGGTTTTCTTTTTATTCGATGTTATAACTCTATGGGGTTAGATTTGTATATTTTTACCTTAGGCACTACTAATCTATAAACTTGGGTTATTTATTTAACTATTACCCTGTATAAAATTTATTATTGGTCTATTCCCTTCATGGTTTCTTTACCCTCTCATCATGGGATCTATATGTAAATTGGACCTAGGTTTTGTGCGTAGATTTTTAATAAAAGAAGTTCTTTCTCTTATTCCTTTTGTACTAGTTATATTTCAGTTCATAATTACATTTCTTATATGACTCGTTGGATGAAAAGAGTACTTGACTTATAACTGATTTTGAATGGTTATATATATATATATATATATATATATATAACGCTACTAATTTTTATCGTTACATGAGTCATTTTCATCATCCTTACTACATATTCTATAATTATGAATTACCTATTATGTTCTTATATTCTTCCATGTTCAATACTTTGAACCATTCATATAGTTGCTTTAGTATGATGGTGCTAAAACTTGGGTACGGTAATTGTAGGATTCTCGTTGGATCACATCCTTAATAATTTTGCATTTTATATTATTTTATGTATTCACGGTGTTTAAAGACCTTTAGCATGAAATACTCATATTTCTAGTCATCAATAAACTACTACAGTAGTAATATTCTTAAATTATTTTCCATACATAATTCTTAGAATTTTTGTTTGAATGTTAATTACACAACTCCGTACCTTTCCTTTCTTAGGCTATGCATATTTACATAGTATTGTATAGGAAGCAATACGGTTTACTAGACTCACACACATAATGATAATTTTATTTGTTCATACCTAAATACATTATATATTCGATATTTCCCTAGATGGAAGAGTAATTGAATTTTAATTATTTAGAACGTCCCATCATATTTATTGAATAGCATTTATGTATGATCCGAAAAAATCTAACATAGGCTTACCATAATAAGTTTGATTCCTTTTATCCGCAGTATACTAATCCACTGAGCCTTATCTAATCAACTGATTTTTATTTCATTAGACATCAATCCAAATGATAGATTGGAAAATAAAAATCCTTTGGTAGATACATATATAACTTCTTTGTATTGATTCAATAAACTATATAGTATAACCAATTATATGATCTATCATAAATTTATGTTCTTTCATTTCTATTAAATACTACTTCTAGCATAATTCATTTAATTCTTATATCCATGGATAATTCAAAGCTTATGCTAACTAGCTCAAATTTATCTAATAGGAGATATTCCAACTATGAATGTATGCCAATTTATCTCATCCTTGAATATAGACCTTAATTAACAATATAATATCATAATACAAACCGTAATCAATTTCATTGGTAATTACTCTCTCTAGGCATGCATACCTTAATTCATATACAAAAAACTATTTTCCTCTATATTTATCTACTAGTTTTCAAAATACATTAGACATTACAATAGTTTGAATATAAGAATCACTACAATCACATATCTCAAAATACATTAGATATTATAATATTCTAATTATTTTTTTTCTTAGAAAATAATTATATATGCATTCAAAAATGATAACATATCCAAATGATTATTTCAATTCCAAATTGAATTTGTATTATCACTATAACAACCTTAAAATATTCCAACGTTAGTTTATAGAATACAAACATAAATATGTCTATTTGATATTAAATGATTGGGGAATGTTTAGGAATAGAGCATGTTCCATCCAACCATGAACTGTCTCCACCATTCCCTCCTAAGCTCAAACCTTATCACCCTCAGGAATGAACAACTTTATTGGGTTTTTGAGCGTTTTTTATTAAATATTCTTCCCAACATATTTTTCCTTGTAAACGTCTTTATTTAAGGGTATGCATCTCTTAGTTTCCGAGGCCCTATGTTTTAATTTAAGAAAAATATATTTTCTTTTTCTATAAAGCACACCTTTATCTCTAGTTGTTCTTTATTATATTTTTTCAACCCAACTTAACATTTCTCTCCAACGAAGTAATTAATTTAATATTTTTCTCTCATTATGTTAACAAATTTAGTAACTTTCTCTTGGGAATTTTTACGATACTTTTTGGGAAGGTCCACATTGTGAAGTTTGTAATACTCAAGTACCCTTTCCTGAATACTTCCAAACAACTAATTTATGAATTCAATAAAATGAAAGATAATTACAACATGAAATAGTTTCCATCTTTACTTCCATATCCATTAAGTACAAAAATAATTTAAAAGTCTAAAAATAGTCATGCCTCAAAAAGAAAAACATAGGATGTCACATATTCCCATTTTAAAATAAACAATGTCCTCAATGTTTCCTTTCAGTTTCTTTTCTTTTGGAATAATGTTAGATATTCCAGATAAATAGTGCCCTCTATCTCCTAGGTAGCATCCTCTAGCATAAAGTGTTTCCATGGCACTTGAACATGGATGATGGCTCGAGTCTAAACCATGGTTTCTCTCTGATCTAATATTTGTAGTGGTTCTACTTGGAAATATCCTTCCAAATCCACCTCTACCAAATTCCAATTAATGCCATGTTAATTTTCATGAACATACTTTTTCAATAAAGATACATGAAAAACACTATGCACTTTTATATGACTTGGTAATCCTAGCTGGTAGGCCACTTGCCCAACTCTAGCTACTATCTCGAAGGGTCCATAAAATCTTGGTGTTAGTTTAGCATAAGTTCCTAGTATCAAAGCTTTCTTATTTAGTTTTACTTTGAGGTATACGTGTTCTCCCACTTTGAATTATTTTTATATTCTCTTTTGATCTATGCAACTTTTCTTCCCATCTTGGGAAGTCAACAAATTATGTATCATTTTCTTTACTTTGTATTCCATTTCTTGAAGGACATCAAAGCCTAACACCAACTTATATTTTGAATAAATACAACTTTAAGTAGTGTGACACTTCCTCCTATACATATATTCAAATGGGTTAATTTTTGTAGATGCTTGATAATTGTTATTGTATGCAAATTATGCTAAGTTTAAATAATCTTCCCACGTAGTGGGATGGCCCATAAGATATAATCTTAAAATTTCTTCCAAAATTTGGTTTGTACTTTATGTTTAACCATTTTTTTCAGGATGGTAGGTTGTACTAAAGTTTAGATGCATACCCATTTCTCCAAACAATGCCTTTTGGAAGTTGGAAGTAAATTTAGTGTCCTTATTTGATATCACTAATTTTGGTATTCCTTGCAACTGAAAGATTTCATTTATGAATATATTTGTAATTTTTGATGTTCCAAAAGTAAAGAGAACATGCATAAATTTGTCTTATTTACTTAATTTTTCCATAATGACCATAATAGAGTCATTTTGTCTTCTAGTTTTTGGAATAATAGTGATAAAGTATAAATAAATAACCTCCCATTTCCATTTTGGAATGGGTAAATGGTTTAGCAATCGAACTAGGTGTTATTTCTCTACCTTCGCCTGCTAGTACTTTAAACACTTAGCCAAATACTCAACCACTTCATTTTTCATGCTTGGAAGATAAAATTTCTTTCTTAATGTTGTGATCATTTTTTTATATCCATGATGTCCTTAGAAGGGGTATTGATGATCGTTCAGAATAAGATTTTTAAATGCAGTTTCATTTGGAAAATAAATTCGGTACATGAAAGTTAATAATTTATCTTTATTTTATGCATAGCTAGGTATATTTGTATGTTGTAATGTATGTTGCAATTGGAAATGAAATTCTTCCTTTTATGATGAAATATTTACTTGGTTTGTGAAATAATTCTTAACACTACTAACAAAATTTTCAATTTTTTGGTTTTCACTTCTACTTAGGGTTCCTGCAACTTTGTTTTCTTTACCTTTGATGTGCTTGATGGAAATTTCAAATCCAATTAAGAATGCCATCAACCTTGTCTGTCTAGCATTCAAATCATATTGACTAAAAATTATTTTGAACCACTGAAGCTTGAAAACCATAATGTTGTCTCTTGTTATTATACATAAATGTGGCACCAAAGTGCCAAAAAATCCATAATATTCTTTATATTTATAAGTTTTAAACCCTAACCTTCTTTTGATATGATAGTATAATCATATGAGATGCATAATCAATCCATATTATGAATCCATGCTTTTTTCTATTCATATGATGTTTAAAAGTCCCAAAAATCAATATTTTAAACCTATGATGTGAATTACTTATTCATCCACATGGGATATATGAATATGGTTATTTTTTTTGCACCAAAAAAATACAAACGACATTATTTGAGATGGCCATGTGATCCTAACCCATGTGAACCCACATGGACTCTTGGGTAAGTGCATAATCAACATTTGAGATTTCGGTTTTTGATTGAAGGTGGAGAAGGACTAGGGTAAGATAAAATGAATCACCCTGCAATTCCTAGCCTCATTCTTCATTTTTTTATCTATTCACATAACCAGAGCACTTCTATGTTGTCTCACAAGGTGTCATGATTATCAGTCAGATTCTTGGCTATCTCACCTCCATTACACCTGTAATACTTCAAATGTGATGCGTATAACAACTAGATATTACTTTGGTTGCTTTGAATCACATAGGTAACTTTTAATATTCTATAAATTGTCCAGATATTCCTATTTAGTTTACTCTGTTCAATGTGTTACATATTTATGTTTAGAAATGGTAGGTTCCATGTGATATGGAGTGATTTATCTTGAATTATGGAATCTCGATGGTTCCATGATGAACCATTTGGGGTTTCTCATTTTCTTTCAGAGGTAATTCCAAAATTTACCCTTCTATTGAGGCCTCAGAATTAGCTGCCACAACATGGGGGAAAACAACATGGTCCAGACCTTAAATCAGCTTCATTTCCGTTTGCTGTGGTGGCTCCGACTTGGGATAATGGGACCTATTTCCCAATAAGGATGATTTTGGGGTGTGTTTTGATTATACAACATGTAATGGAAAAATTATTCTCTTCTATCACATGCATCGATCTAACACTATTTCATTCTACTATATTACTGGGGTTTTTCATCCTTTATGTGATCTAAAGAGATATCCTTCAAATATTAGTAATGTAGATTTTTTAGTAGTTGAAAGACTTGAAAATTATTTAAGATGATTTTTCTAACAAAATAGTTTGATTAGAAGAATTGTGAAAAGTGTATCACATTCATATATGTTATTATATATCTAATAATAAACAACAGATAAATATTAGTACAGAAGTGAATTTAACATTCATCTATAATGATGTTTCAAATATATAATGCAATAAAAAAATGACTGTCAATCTAGAAAGTAAAAATTAATATAAGTGAATAGAAGTACCATATGTACAAAGTTCTATTCATGTAAAATAACAATAGATTTTTTCTCCTCTTCACTTTAAAGAAATTTAAAGAGTACAATAGTGCAACATCAGTTAAACCTTCAAATGAAAAAAAGATAACAGACTCTGTTCCATTAATTTATGAAAGAATTCACAAACTTACAAAAGTGCATTCTTTGAGAATGTTTTTGAAAAATTTCTAGACCCTTTTCTAAATGCATGAGAGGGGTTTAAGTACTAAAATAACTATTTTTAAAAGTATATTATTACATAAAAATAGAGGATGTTTCAAACAACCATCCTCGTAAGACAAAATTTAACTATAATCTAGCAAACTAAAGTAACAATATGACTATGAATTATGATCTTTCATTTGTATTTGATCCCAAAGTTGAAAAATATCTAGCATGTCCTTGAGCCGAGCTGGCTGCGAAATTGTCTATCTAACTTGTCCCTTGAATACCACATTTGAGAGTGCTCGCTACGAGCTTTTTGTCAAATATGTTAAATATTGCAAGGTATGGTATTCATGATAAGGTTTGATCAAAAAATTCAAATAATTTTTTTGATCCAACTTATTTACTTTTTTAATCATTTCATCCTACATTTCTGCCTTTTGTTTCCATTATGTTTCTAATTGTTTGACACTCGAGAGCACTTCTGACGTGCACTCTTTGATAATTTTTTATTTCAAAAGCTGTTCACATACAGATTTACTAATATCCTTTGTCAACCTTGATGCTTTTGTTGTTGCTTTCTCTACATGCTTTATGTTTTCCTTCCAATCCTTGAATATAGTTTCCTTGTGGAATTTCTCTACCTGAGATAGATTGGCTTCCTTACCCGAGTCTGATTCTGGCCATTGAATGTGTTCATTAATTTTATTCTGGACCTTCTCACATTGAATTTTTTGGATAGCTACTTGTTGGATTAGTATTTTACTTGAGCCATAATAAGAGCTAATGATAAAAGCTTGTTGGAAAAATTATTCTTGTTGTTGTTTTCATTTAGCATTCACAGCCAATGCTTCCTTTATGAATTTCTAAGTGAGTTGTACTTGATGTTGCAAATTAATAATTTCAAACTCCTTTTGAATTTGGGACATCTTTAATTCCATTTTATCACTAGAGTTAGTCTTTTCTTATTCTAACAGTTTCTCTAATTCGTTTATTCTATCTTCTCTTTACTTCAGTAACATTTTAACCTTAGTGGCCTTATAAATAGTGGCAATATCATATGTACCTAAAAACTGTGATAGTTTGGTTAAATTTTCGGTAGGATCAGCTAGAGGATCCTTCCACAAAACATCAATAGAATCATTTGTAAGGTTTGATACTGTATAATCAATTATTCTCCTTTTTCTTCTCTTGACTATAGCCTTATGAAAAGGACTGTAGAAGACATCGAGAAAAGGGATTTCGTAAAGATGTAACACTATCTTCTCTATAGAATAAGCCAGAATGATCTCTCGATAATGAGTTTCAGGAACTTCCTGTAGTGGAGTAACGGTTTCCACTAGATTCTGGGAATGTTCTGGCATCTGAAAAATGATAGCTTGATCAGTATTGGGATTTGTTTGAGGAGTTTTTATTGCCTTAGAAAGATTATCTCATTCACTCTTCGAATCCTATGGTTGATGCTTTTCTCACTGATCAAGTGTATCTTGACTGTACTAAACTTTTTGGGAAGATGACTCTATTCCATTGCTTTCTCCTTTCCCTTGCATCTATATGCTTGGAAGGCTTCCAAGTCATCTTCATTGAGTTGAATGGATGAAAACTTAAGTACATCTGAAAATTTTTCAATACCTTGAACTAAATCATCAAATATATCTATCTCTTTAACACAAGGCTTTAATTTGAGCTTTGTAATGTCATTTTCAATCAAATCATTGGGGTCATATGGTCTCTTAGGAATTACTGCCAAATTCAATAGATTAACATTCGAAAATTCCTTGTAAGCATGACCAATACCAAAAAGTGCAAAAGTACCGCATTGTAAAGGAAAATTAGGACAAACGACCTTCTTAGCATCTTTAAGCTGTTTAGAAATACCATTTACAACAAGCTGGTAGGCAATTTCCCTTGCAAGTAACTTATCAGGAACATAATATGGTAGGACATAAGGAGAAGCTTAACTACCAAAAACTCTGACATAAGTGAAACTTTCCTCTAGGAACCATCTAGCAATTGACAAAATGTATATACTAGCCTCTTTAGAAACCCTAGGGGCTTTCTTATTGAATATAATCTGGTACATAGTCAACATGGCTCTATGGAAAATTTTGTAAAAATGCAGATGGAAGTTTGATTCCCAAATGGATCTGTGGTGAATGAGGATTAGATTAGGGTCTTGGCTTGTCTATTTCCATTCCATAGTAGGAAAACTAAAAGAAAAGAAAATTGCATCCATGACATAGGCACTCATGTAAAAGGGGGGTATTTCTCTATATGAAACACTTCTTTTACTCCTATACTCCATGCTGTTTATGGCTAAATTATTAGATATAATATTTTCCCAATTTAGAATTAAGTAATTGACGATTGCGTCAATTAATGGGACCCAATCTACAAAAAAACCTAGTGTTATTAGGTTTTGCACATAATCTACACAACATACCGACAACATAATAGTAAGGGGAACAAAATTATGTTATTGGGTACATACCAAGTTTATCTCTTTTAAACTATCCTTGATATTCCTTCCACACCTTTATGCCTTTCATCAGGTTTGGATGTCTTACTCTAAATCTTTCAAGAAAAGCTTCATCATAGTTCTGTTGCAGGATGGGTAAGTGGTACATTGTCCTAAAATTTTCTGCCCTGAATGAACCGATAATATTGCCCTTTGAATCCTTTAATGTTATATATTCTACGTTCATGTGGTTAATTACCCACTTAACCATATCTATATATGGGAGAATATTTGGCCTTGCTCCTACCTTATGGATGAATGAACATGCAACATCGAAAAAGATCGGGTCTGAAGGAACTGATGCACCTACTGTAGCAACTATGACTATTACCCATGGATTTTCATCTCTGAAAAACTTATACATTTCCTCCCATGAAGAACTTCCACATTCCTTGTCGTAGGCAGTGTCTGAGAATAGGGGAGACATATCTGAGTCTTCGGTAGATGACGCTTGGGAAATTTCTTTGCCTTTATTGCTCATCTCTATTTTCCTTGCTCCATTAAGTGGTTTCATGATTTCAGGAAAATAGAGAAAACATTAAAAATATTGAGAACATAGAAGCGGAAAGAATTAGAACAATTCTAGCATTTAATCACTTCAAAGCATACTCAAAGTAGATATTGATCTTTTAGAACCTTATTTCTATTAAATGTTATTAATCACCAATAGTATTTTTAAATCAAATCTCTTACACCTTCATGTGAAATGTCTATCGATCAATTCAAGACATTTTCTCTCATATTCAATTTTATTTAAAATGACTCATTTCTCATGCTAGATAAATTAACAACCATTCATCACATATCTCAACTTATAACTATTTCCATTTGTGATGTTACTCATGAATCTCGCGAAATGAAATCCGCGCAAATCATACATCGCAGTTTTTATGATGTAATGACTTTGCTTTTAGTTATGTCTTGCGAAATGAGAAATATGCATTAAGAAATCGAGCCGTTTCACTTTATTGGACCTTGGAGTTTTTTTTTTATTTCTTTATTGGCTCGTCGGGTCAGTCTAATCACAACTTTCGTCGATTTTCTTATAAGTTGATTGTTTTATTAGGCACGAAGCGATTTTGGTTTATAACGATGTTTAAATTGTTTGCAATAAGATTTTAATATGACTTTGGAAAGGATTTAGTGCATATCATAGCCCACCTGACTTAGTGGATTTTAATTCATTTAATCTTATAAGCTATGCGAATTGCGATGTGCACTAAGGAATGAAAGCAAAAAAGAAAAAGAAACTTTATTTCCTAAATTTTTTTTTTTTTTGAATTAAGCTAAAAAATAAATAAAATAGATTTCCTAATTATTTTTAAAGGGTCTCCATTTAGTAAAAATAAATGAGGTTTGTTTTATACAACAACAATTACCGATTCACCTAGGAGAACCAACTATATCTGACTAACTTTTTGAAATTTCTAAAAAAACTTCTTTGAAATAAAATAGTTGCAGGAATGAATTTCAAACAAATAATATCTCACTAAGCAATAAAATATGTCTTAATTATAATTCATAAGGTTTCGTCTTTTAAAAATAAAAGTCTGAGAATCTATATAAATCTTTACTCAACTAAAAAATATAAAGCAGGTGGTTCTTTTTAGATTAGGTTTATAAATATTTACTCTTTTATCACAGGTAGAGCCTCTGATCCAATAAAAAATTTAAGCTCTTGGCAGGGTTACCTTTTACCCAACAATGAGTGATTGTCCCATCCAGTATTTATTACAATTTTTAAAAATAAATTCCATCCTTATATACTTGATCTTTTTTGAAACTTATTTTTTATTTTTTGTATTATATTTTTATTTACTTAAAAGCCATTCTCTTGGCTTGGCAACCAAATAAAAGTAATGCCATTCACTAGTTGTAATTAAACTGATCAATTTGGCTCTTGATGAGACCCTTGTCCTCTTGATAGAATCTTAAGTCATTACCCAATTTTGGTACACATTATTGGTAATGTCAGTTCAACTATTTCCCTATTAGCATGGTAAACAAGCTCATGATGAGACTTATTATCTTTTAAACTTTTCTAGTGTAATATTTTTTGAATTTATTCTAAAAATTGAGAAGTTTTCCTAGATGGGGTGAATCATTGGTCCTTTTAAAGGTTTTGGATGATAATTTTTAGTTTTAGATTGATTTTTTGTAAAAGAGTCTTTACTATGTTAAAGATTCTTTTCTTGATTGATAATAGGATAACCATGCTTTATAAAGATGAGAGTTCATTAGAGAATAAATAACTTCAGTGAAAGTGCATCTTTCAGTGAAAATAGAATCTATTTTTCTTTCAAATATTTTGACTGTTCCTTAAAATTTCTTATTTCTATAGGCAATAAATCAAAAATATCATCTGAGATGTTTATCTGAAAAGCCAAAAATTTATATTGTGCAACTTTTATTTTCCCAAGAGAAATGAAAAAGGCACCAGTATATAGAAATAAAAGGGGTTACCTCCTATGAAAAGTATTTCTTTAAACATTGTCCATTAATAGGAAAAGAATCTCTTTTGCATAATAGATCTTGCAATAAGAATGTTGATGGGCCTATTTCTTCATTTATTTGCAATGGACCTAGCAAATGTTTTTGAAATTTAGCGTGTTCACCTTTTTCCTCATGCGCTTTGTCCCTTTTCAATACCCGATCACCAATTTGAAAGTTTTTTGGAGTAACAAAAGTTGAATGAAATGAAGCTTTTACTATCCGTTGATGATGTGCATGAGTATTCTTGGCTTTTTCTCTTTCTTCTTCTACCTTAATAATTTGAAATTGTCTTAGTTGTAATGAAGAAGAAGGAGATTCATCAATGAATTGAACTAAGACATGGGAAGCAATAACTACATTGGTAGGAAGAAAAACTTATTTTCCATAAACAAGATTGAATGTAGAATTTCCAATAGAAGCTTTATAAATTATTCGGTTTTCCCAAAGAGAAAATATTAATGAATTATGCAAATTTCATTGGTTTTGATCAACAGTTCATTTGATAACTCTAATAATGTTTTTGTTCATGGATTCTGCTAAACCATTTCATTGTGAGTAATCATTTGTAGAATACTTAATTTTAAAACCTCTTTTAATTGAAAATTATATCATATTAGTACCTGAGATTTAATATGGGTTATCAAACATTAAAGCAGTAGGTAAACCAAACCTAGTTGTGAAACATTGGTCAATGAAATCAATGATATTTTCATAGTTGTCTACTTTAAATGGAATTTCTTCCACCCATTTAGTAAAATAATTTATAGTTGCGAGCATATACCTATGATGTTTGGAAGAGTTATGAATGATCTCACCGATTATATCTATTCCCCATTGTTCAGGTGTTTTTTCAATATTAACGGGTTGTAATGGGAAGGTTGTTTTCCTTTGTCTTCTAGATGCACTTTGACACACTTTGTTTTTTCTTGCATATTCATGGGCATATTTTAAAAGTGCGGGCCAATAGTAACCTATATGTAGGATTTTGTGTATTTTCGTATTTCCTCCAAAATGTCCTCCAGCTGTTCCATCATGGAGTTCCTCAAGAATTTCTTTGCTTCATATTTTTCTAAGCATATTAATAGTGAAAATTCAAAATTTCTCCTAAGCAATACATCATTGATTAATTCATATTTCTTGGGCTTTAACCTTAAAGGACGTTTGGTTTTATAACATAGTTTGGTTGGGGCATATCCATTTTTCAAATAAAATATGAGATCAATGTATTGAGATTGCACATCCTTGAGGATTAACTCTAATATTTGTACATTGTTACCTGAATCTTCTTCTGATGATAAATGGGATGCTCCTGTTAGCATTCTGGAAAAACCTTGACCTCTAAAAATTTTAGAGGGTCTAATTTCTACATCATGTTCTTGTAAAGAGGTAACCTTGTTAGTCCTTTTCTCTCCTATTTCTCTTTTCATTAATAGTTGTCTTACTGTAGAGAATGAAACTATTATTTTGGTGTGAGTTTTTAGGAGAAAAAGTCTGAAATGTTTTATATCCTTAAATATAGCGAACGCTTGCTTCTCAATAGATGAATAATTTAGTTTTGCACCTTGCAAATTAGAACTCAAAAATGGTATTGGTGCTTCAATTTGTTGGTCATTATGTTGTGTTAAAACATCAACGCTTGATGTATCTGATGAAAAAGTATATAAGGTAAACGGATTAAGAAAATTGGAGGTAGTAAATAATGGAGCATTGATAATGGATTGTTTGGTAAAATCAAGTTCTTCTCTTTCATTATGTCCTGATTTAAAGACTGAATTTTTCTTAGTCATGTGTTGTAATGGTAAAACTATTTGTGAAAAGTGAGTGACAAAACATTTTTATGAAATTAATTTGTCCAAGAAATGACTTCATATCTTTCTTGTTATGAGGGAAAGGAATTATTATGATCTCTTCAATTCTTTCAGGATAAATATAGATACCTTTCTTTGACACAAGGAATCCTAAAAGTTTTCCTTCATCTAAAGAAAAAAATGATTTCTTTTGGTTTAATGATATCCCATACCTTTTACATCGCTCAAAGATTTTCCTTAGGTCATTCACATGATTTTTTGTTTGTTTAGAAAAGACTGTATTGTAATATTAATAAATAGCCACTGATTTGTTGATGAATCCCCTAAGAGTTGTTTCCATAGCTCATTGAAAATTGGCACTTGCATTAATTAATCCAAATGGTATCTTTTGATAGCCGTAAGTTCCCCACTTAGTCCTGAATGTAGTATTTAATTTTTCATCTGGTTATACAAGAATTTGGTTATATCTCGAGAATCCATCTAGAAAGGACATAAGTTTAGAACCAGGTATTGTTTGCAGTACTTTTTCCATGGTTGGTAATGGAAATTTGTCATTTTTACATGGTTTTTTTAAATTCCAAAAATCAATACAAATTCTAATATCACCATTTTTCTTCCTGATGAGAACCAAATTTGAAACCCATTTAGAATGTGTAACTGGAAATATGATCTTTTCTTTGAGGAGTTTGTCTAGTCCTGTTTTGATTTAATTTTCAAGATTCAGGTGAATCTTCCTCAATTTCTGTTGTATAGGTTTCTCATCTGAAATCATACGAATTGTGTGTTGAATCACATAAGTATCATATGTTTTAAGATTAGTGTAATCCCAAGAAAAAATATTTTTGTACATTCTAAACAACCTTATAAATGATAATCTTTCATCAGAAGATAGACCAAGACCTAAATTGACATTTTGAGGTTTATCGTCAGTTACAAAATTTACTAACTGAAAAATTAAGGTAGAACTTTGAGTTTTTTAGTTAGTAACTCTTTTAAACCTATCTTTCAGATCATAGAGGTATTGTAACTTGACAACTAATTTAGGAATTGGATTTTCATCTTGCTCTTCCTTAATCTGAATGTCATGTTCATTCTCATCCAAAATTTGACTATCATAATATCCTTTAGAAGTTAAGAAATCTATGATATCTGAATCATTATTGAATACTCTCCAATTGGTAATATTATCATGAACAGATGGTCTAAAAATTAATTCAATAGAAAATCTATCAGGACTAAACTATTGAGATGGTATTAACTTCGATGCTACATTATCCAGTAGATCTGCACTAGCATTACGCATTATAGGCATGGAAGAAATATTGAAGGCTAATAAATGAGTGGTAAATTCTTGGAATAATGATTGGTAATTCTTTAAATGTCCAGAATTACAATGAATGGTATTTCTTACTTATCTAGCAATGATTTATGAATTGCCTAGGACTCTTATATATTTGATGTTAATATCAATGACTTTGTACAAACCTTGAACTAATGCTTTGTGTTCAACTATATTGTTCATGCAATTGAATTCAAGTTTGAAGGCTAACATGGTTTTTTCTCCTTCCGGGCTTATTAAAATATGACCAACTCCTGCACCATCTTTAGATTTAGAACCGTCGAAATAAACAGTGCAAAATAAAAAATTAACTATTGGTTTATCTACAAAATTTTTACATTTTGAAATGTTTGTCTAGGAAATATTCTCGATCTGAGAAATAACTGAATTATCGAAAAAGGGCGATGGTTTAGTATTAAAATTTCCCAAAAATGATTATGCCGAGTAATTTCCAATAATGTTATTATTGAATGATACTTGCTCGTTTATTCCTTCAAGATCGATGACTGTATGTTTCATGAACTTTTCATGATCTACCCGAATTTGATTTGGCTTTCCATTGTATGGTATCCACATATGTGTCCAGTCTGTTGAAAAATATCCATGAAGATTTTTAGACTTATCTCTGCTTAATACTAAACTGTAAAACTCACCAATAGTAGCCAAAAATATATTTATTATTTGAGAAACCTTGGGATTTGATGAAAATCTTATATAAACTGAGTTTATTTCTCCCACAATCTCTACTCTAGTTCTATAAAGTTGTACTATATGAACATGACAACTCTGAGGAGTTGTGTTCAACCTAGCACAAACTGATTTTTGGATTATATTAGAGGAATACCCTGAGTTTATTAAACAATTATGGAATTTTTTGTTATAGATCTCATAGTTTAAGACTAATGGAGGAATATGAGAGATGGATCAATTAATCAATTCCATAGCATCTATTTTAGTTGAAGGAGAAGGTGGCTTCCTCATTTCATTAGCAACTTTCACTACTACTGGAGTAGGTACGACTGAAGTAGGAACTTCATTCATGTCTCTGAGTAAGATTTTATGTTGCTAATTTAATTTATTAAGTTCGTGAATTGAAATGTTGGCCCTGGCTTTCTTCATGTCTTCAACTACATTATAATCAATAGTGTCTGAAACTACCATTGTCTTTTATGTAGGTGGAGTATCTGAAGTAACATGAGTTGTTTGTGTAGCCTTTGAAGTATATTTTTTACTTACTCTTTTATCCTTAACAAGCATTGAATTATTTTGTTACTGATTTGGTTGCATTGCTTCAGTAGTCTTTTTTCTCCTTGTACTCATAGGTAAAGCTTCTTGTTGTTATTCATTTCGTAGGATGAAATCCCACATTCCATTTTGTTCAAATTCTTCTGATTCTTCATTTTCATCTTCTCTGTATCTTGATCATACTTAGTGTTAGATATGATATTCTATGTTTGAGTATTAGAGGACTCGTTTTTCTTGAAGGATATAAAAGTCTTTTTTGAGCTAGAACTTTTAGCGACTTGATTCTTGATATCTGCCATCTTAGTTGTCATAGTCTTTAAAAGTTTCTGAAGACCTTCTACATCAAAAGGGTCTTTAGATGGCTTCATTTTAGAATCATATTTGAAAGATATCTTCTTTGATTTTCTGTCTTCTTAAGAATTATTCTTCTTAGGAGCGATTATGCATTTCTCTACAGGTAGAGATTCCTTCATGTTTTTTGCAAGTGTAGGAAGTTTTTATCTATAAAAAAAATCCCTAAATTGGATGGAAGAGATGAAATATACCACTCAATTTTAACTTTTTCACTAGGAACTAATGTAACGGGAATTTTATTGAGAAATTTATTAAATCTTGAATTAAAATCTTTTATTTTCTCCCCCGATTTAGCTTTTAAATTTGATAAATCATTGATGAGCGTAGCAGTGGTCATGTCATCTCCAAAATTAGCTAGAAATTGTTCTTTGAACATATTGGAGCTAGTTATAGAGATGGTAGGCAGTGAAAAATACCAGGATAATGCAGATCATGCGAGAGTGTATGGAAATAATCTTGCACACAATCCTCTTCAACTACTCCTTTTAAATTGATGGCTATCATATAATTATGAATGTGTTCTTTTGCTGGAAGACAAAAATCAGGATTAAACTTAGGTAACCATATTTCAGGCTATTTTTGTATAGCATGAAGAGGAGCGGGCATATTTATAGCCCTTGTATTATTCCATGGGTGGCCTACCATTAGTCCTTTGGTGGATGTGATGGATTGAGTTTGAGTTGAAGAAGAGGAAAGCTGAGTGTTCAAACTAGTTGAAGGGATAGTAGTCTGAGTAGTAGAACTAGTTAAAGTAACACTCATTGTTGGAGTGGAAGTGGTGGAAATGAATGGAGGTAATGGAGGTGAATAAGATAACATCTTGCTGGATATTGACTCTGATAGAGTCCTATTTATTCTCTTTCGAGTACTATTGATGGGAAATTCAAAAGGAAGAATTCTTATCTTTTGAATTTATGATCAAGTTAATATTCTTCGAGGATGTAAAGAAGACAAAATACTAATCTCAGATGTTTGATAAGTTTTATGATTTTTAGCAGAAATGGATATTGTCTCTAATTTTTCTATCAAAGACTGAACTTTAGGGGAATTTTGATAAAACTTTAGAGACAGTATGGGTTGAGTACCACTAGGAGACTTAGCAGAAGGATGATCAACTTCATATTTTGAAGATGAAGATCTAGATAATTTTCTCGAAGTTGATGGGGTTCTATAGGGAGAGATACTTTTAATTTTACCTTTAGATTGATCAGACCTTATTTCCATTCACAAGGCCCTCCTTCTAGTGCCAAAATGTTGAGGCCTCAGAATTCACTACCACAACATGGGGGAAAACCACCCCGTCTGGACCTTAAAGAAACTCCTTTCTTGTTTGGTGTGGTGGCTCTGACTGGGGATAGTGGGACCAGTTTCCCAATAAGGATGATTCTGGGGTGTGTTTTTATTATAAAACATAAAATGGAAAAATGATTCTAATATGTCACATGCATCTATCTAATATTATTTAATTCTAATATATTCCTGTGGTGTTTCTTCCTTTATGCGACCTAAAGAGATATCCTTCAACTATTAGTAATATAGACTATTTAACAATTGAAAGAGATGAAAATTATGTAAGATGATTCTTCTAACAAAATAGTTTGATTAGAAGAATTGTGAAAGGTATATCACATTAATATATGCTATTATATATATAATAATAAATCACAGAGAAATATTAATGCAAAAGTGCATTTAACATTCATCTATAATGACGTTTCAAATATATAATGCAATAAAAATATGACTGTCAATCTAGAAAGTAAAAGTTAATACAAGCTAATAGAAGTACCATATGTACAAAGTTCTACTCATGTAAACTGATAGTAGATTTCTACTCCTCTTCACTTTAAACAAATTTAAAGAATACAGTAGTGCAACACCAGTTAAACAACTTCAAATGTAAAAAATATAATAGATCGTGTTCCAGTAATTCATCAAAGCATTCAGAAAATTACAAAAGTGCATTCTTTGAGAATGTTCTTCACAAATTTTTGGACCCTTCTCTAAATGCATGAGACGGGTTTAAATACTAAACCAAATATTTTTAAAAATATATTATTACATAAAAATAGAGGAGGTTTCAAACAACCATCCTCATAAGACATACTTTGACTACAATATAAGAAAATAAAGTAGCAATATGACTATGAATTATGATATTTTATTTTTTCATGATCACAAAGTTGAAAAATATCTAGCATGCCTTGAGCTGAGCTGGCTGGGAAATTATCGATCTGACCTGTCCCTTAAATACCGCATTTGAGAGTGTTGGTTGCGATCTTTTTGTAAAATATGTCAAACACTGCAGGGTCTGGTACTGATGATAAGGTTTGATCAAAAAAATCCAATAATTTTCTTGATCAAACTTATTTACTTATTTAATCATTTCGTCTTGCATTTCTACCTTTTGTTTCGATTACGTTTCGAGTCTTTTGACTTCTGAGAGCACTTCGAACTTGCACTCTTTGATAAGTTCTGATTTCAAAGGATATTCACATACAGATTTAGTAAAATCCTTTGTCAACCATGATGCTTTAGTTACTGCCTTCTTTTCTTTCTTTATATGTTCCTTGTAATCATTGAATAATATCTCCTTGTGGAATTTATCTACTTGAGGCAGATGAGCTTTCTTTCCTAAGTCTGATGCTTTCCATTGAATGTGTTCATTAATTTTCTTCTCAACCTTCTCACATTCTAGTTTTTGGATAGCTACTTGCTAGACCAGTATTTGACTTGAATCACAATAAGAGCTAGTAATAGAAGATTGTTGGAAAAATACTTCTTATTGTTGCTTTAATTTACCATTCACATCCAATGCTTCCTTCATGAATTTCTCTAGCTGTGGCTGGCTTTGTAATATGTTCATTGCTACTTCCAATTGTGTTTGTTTCTCAATGAGTTGTACTTGATGTTGCAAATGAATAATTTCAAACTAATCTTCAATTCCATTTTCTCATTGGAGTCACTACAATAAAAAATGACATTGGTGAGGGTCATTCTTGTGACAGACCTTTAAGTTCTGTCACCAATGTCACATATGGTGATGGTCCATAAAAAAACATCGTTGTAAGTGTATATAGTGATGGTCCTTTAAGGTCCATCCTCAAAGCCATTTTCAATGACACTTTTGGTGAGGGTCGTTAAAGTCCCATCACTAATTTTGTCTTTAGTGACACTTCTAGTGACGAACTTTTAATGACCCTCACTAATGTTATTTTTGTTACTTTTGGTGACGGTCAAAAAAATTTCATCACCATTGATCATTCCAATGAGTTTTTGATGATGTTATGTTCTTGTTAATATATATTTTTCTCAAAAGATAACGATTAATACCATTATTTTGGAGTATTTTTTATAATATTTCAAAGGCCATAGTGGTTAGATTAAACCATTTTTTTAAGAAGTAATTAGTGTGTATCATTTCCCTCAAATAATGACTAGTCGCACGAATAGAGTTTTCCTAGGAGTCAACACATGATTCATATATATTAAGTTTATTATCTAGAAAATTCCCTTTAGATAAAGTCCCACTAGTGTGTGTAGGAAATATATTATTTAATACATAATCATTCTCTATCAATTCTATTAATGAGAAAGACCTAACACTCTTCAAAAATCCAGGCAAACCTTAAATTAATGCTTTGGCACATACTAACATCTCGTAGAACCTCGCATGTCTTGGAACATATTTTTACCTAGAACATCTTGCCATTACACTGATGCCCAAGAACATGGTGGCATGTGCTAGCACAAAATAGAACTCTCCTATCATGTATTAGCATGCATGTACTCCTTAGCATGCCCGAGAACACTTTGGTTGAAATCATTGACATACATTAGCACTTGGAACACACTGCCACTTGGCATTTATTGGGACATATTATTAGTATGGTTAGCATGACCCTTTTGAAAAATATAAATTCTTGAACTATTAACCCTCTTATTGTTTCTTCCTTTTGTTTCCTTGAAACTTCTTGACACATATTGACATACCCTAGCACCCAGCACATCCTTCGCACATGTCATGTATTGGCATTATTTGACACATATAATTAGCACACCCTAGAACTCCCAAGCACACTTTTTGACTTCTTTACATGTCTTGATATTTTTTAGCATGCCTTACCAATCCTTAAAGTAACTTGTCACTCCCTCCTTAGCATGACAACTAGCACTCATTAACACTATTCCCTAGCACATGTTCCTCGTATTCACTAAATTCCATGAATTTTGACCTAGTTCTCCCTTAATGTTTTGTACTAGTACTCCTTAAAACTCTTGAAGATGCATTAGCACTCTCTAGAACACCTTATCACTCTTCAACATTCCCTTCCACTTCATAGCATGCATAACATTCTGTGACACATATTGGCACTTGGCACATGTTGGTGCTTGGAAAGTCTTAGCATGTACGAAATACATTGACATGTCTTGGTATAATTTGGCATGGTTTAATATTAAATTTATTTCAGATTAACAGTTGGAAATTAGATGAAAATCAATAAAGGAAGACTTGGCACTTAGAATGCACTAAGAATTTTCACTTGGAACTTATTGGTGCCTAATGTTGGTGTGCCTAGCATGCCCCTCTTGGAAAAGGTAAATTGATAACTTATTAAACGTCTTATGTGTTCATTTCCTTATAGTTTAACTTGTTTCTCCCTTTTGTTTCCTTGAATGTCCCTGGCACACATTGACACACCCTTTCACATCTTGGCATGCCTTGTCACTTGGCACATCTTAGAATGTTTGACATGCCTTCGCACTATCTGATACATCATAGGATTCCCTAGCACGGCTTGGCACTCATGTCCTCACAAGTAGCCTTTACATTTTTTCATGACTTGGGAACCCAATCAATTCCTTAGCTACTGTAGTTCATGTGACAATATTAGCGTGCTTCAATCACAAAAACTTGACCAATTGCACCAACTATAAGTAGAATGTGCCTTGTACACCCAAGAACTGACTATAACTCATATTATGCCACTCATTTCCAAGCTCAACTTGTCCCACTTGACTATTTATGATGAAAAGGATCACATTATCTAGCCATGGCCATAATGGAACTAAGCAACATAGATTACATAGGAAATATTTCACATGTATGTTCAGTTGGTATAAATAGTAGAACATTAACTGAGAGTTTGAAAGAACCACAAGATGCACAAGTGACACAAGATATAAGGCGACACACGTTGAGTGCCCCAAAAATTATACACAACAATGTACAATATGCAATTATCTAGAATAGTTTAAATCATGAGTATGTAAACAAAGTGTGCCACATCTCATATAAAAAAATAGCTAAAGGAAAAACAATGTTGTGCCTAGCACAAAGTGATATTCCTTTGTCTAGAATTACTATGTCGAGCCTCGTATAACAATAGTAGGCTTGCCTCCTATAAATATTATTCTGAACTTCTCCTAACACACTTCATCCTTAGCACACTTGAATTCACTCACACTCCCTGTCACACACTCTTATTCATTCCTTTCCATGCATTTTGACCTAGTTATCCCTTGATATGCCCCGACACTCCCTAAAACTCTTCAACATGCATTAACATTGTCCAACATGTGTTAGCATTTATTTTCATTCCTAATGTGTATGCCCTGACCCTCCCTAGATATCATTCCCTTACAACTACCCTTACTTAATTTGAAACTTGGGAACCCAACAAAGCCCTCGCTTGACTACAAGAGCTTGACCAATTTATTCTTACTACAACTAGATGATGTTTTTTAATTGTGTAGGTTGGGAGGCACTCCACAAGCCTAGTGATATGGGTTTGTGTGAGTTTGGTCACAAAAGGATTTGTGGGCAAAGTAGCCAAGAAAAGGGATTTTTGGCCCAAGATGGGTCTTAAAATCTAAAAGAAAAATAATATTTCCTAATGTATAAGTGGATAAAACTAGTAAGTTCTAGAGGGTTCTTAATAGGTCTAGGAAAAACTATTTAAGGATTCCTTAGGGTGAAGGAAATAACATCAAGTGATAAGGATCTCATTTGATCAAGGGGGCGAAGAGAGATGTAGTCATAAAGTAGGTCGAGTAAGGGTTTCTAAAGGGATGCCATGATCATCCTCCAAGAGAAAGATCATCATGTGAGGGTTCACAAGAATGTTGCATACCTTAATGTCAGTTCGAGCTAGGAAGTAGGATGGCATATTGTTGGTTCTCTTATGGCAGATCGAGCTTAAGAGAGGTTGATCATGAGAATCTAGGCATGTTATTTCAATGGTGTCTTTGTGTGAAGGCCACATCAAATTATAAAATGTTGAAATTTGCAATAAGAAAAATTGAAATTGGAAATCGGAAAGGAAAAAAAAAATACACCCACACTCGTGAGGAATTTTGATGCACAGAGAGTGAGGAATGTGGGGCGTCTAATTTATTTTTCCCTTAAAAAAATTGGACAATAAATTTTAATTTCATCTCATAACAACTTCTGTTAGTTAACTAAGTCATGTTGACTGAGTTAGCTCAACAAATACGAGTTGAGGGTCTAATATGAGGCATGCAGAGGTATTAATCTAATATTTTTGGAGTCTAGTTGCAGTTGATGCATTAGTGGGGTGCAGGTGTGAATTAGTTAACTCAATTAGATGAGTTAAAATAATTTTAAATAGTTCTAACTAACTTATGAGCTAGAGAGAGGTCATCCAGTGAATTAAATTACATTTAATTCAAAATGAATGATCAATTAGATAGCTGATAATTCACTATTAATACCGGCATGCACGTCAGTTCCGAGGAAGCCCTAGTTGAGACAGAGGTTAAAGGGAACATAACTATCAATTGTATTTATACTAAATTTCCCATGTGAAATTATAAAGTCATTTGGATGCCATGATGGATTTCAAAATCAAGGAAGATTGGTTTTCCTAATTAATAGGGGGATATTCCCTAGGAATTTCATGAGTAAGGTAGGTTGAAGGAAGGCTGAGAATTGGCTAAGTACTAAACCGAGTGTGCCTAGATCAGCGAGAGACAATTGGGATAGTGTTGGAGAATATAATGAGAGATTAACCATTGTATTGTTTCATGATTCCCTGAATTAATACGCAATAGAGGTAGAGGGGTTTTGAGCAGTTGCTTTCCCCAGATACATCTTATGCTGTGCAACTCATAATTTTTTCTCTTACTTAGATGTTATGTGCGATCATGTTTTGTTTCTGAAAAGTGTAGGAAGGATTCGACATCTTGTTTTAGTACATTATGTGATTAGATTGAATCTTGTTGGTTAGATTTTCTACATGGTATCAAAGCAGGAATTTTTTGGGTGGCATGTTTGTAGAGAATATCTGAAGATTTTGGTGTAAAATTTTCAAAAAAAAGCATATAATTTGGATTCCTTGTGAAAAAATACCCAAATGGAAAATCAAATCGGAGCTCGAATGAGGGAGATATTGCCGATTTAAAATCAACTATTTTTGAGAAACTTTTGTAATGACAGGAAAATTACAATGTGTTCGAGTAAAGAACCTTTATGCACTTGAGGTACCAGATGCATGGAAAGCTTTGAGGAGCAAAGAAGAGGTTAGAGACTTGGTTTTTTAGAGGGAGTACAAATTACCTCTCAACATGCAGCCTTAGAAGCAACTTCAGAACATTGTGGACCAACGACAATTGGAGAATCAGAGGGGAGACCAAGTGGAATCGTCCACTCAAGTAGAGACCTCCATGAGGAGGAAATTTCGATCTAGATGGGAAGAGGGAGCAGATGCAACCATACCTCCAAGTGAAAGGTGGGGTGATGTGTAGACATAATCCGAAGGTAAGAAATTTGGGCAGGGTCCATTGAGATGGTGTGTCTCATGGATCGAACCTAGCTACAAGGAGTCCACAGTACAACAATAGCAGGAAGGATCAGTTATATTTATGAGATCAGATGTCAGGAAGACATAAATTAGAGTGACAGATGTCAGATACTGGAGCACATATTAGAGTTGGAAATAGTGCAAAGGGCATGGATGCAGATGCTAGAAACAACGTGGAGAGTCCAGTAGATAGGTGCAGTAGTTAGCAGCACTCAGAATAATCTAATGAAAAATGCATTATATTGATTTAGTTGTTCAAAGGCTATTTAGTTTCAGGATTTGTAGGTGAAAACAACGCTAGATAAGTGTTGTATGCAAAATTAAAAAGGTACTGGATGCGATAAATTGAATTCCTTTCTTGTTGAGAGGGAGTGTTGAAATTTGCGACAAGAAACAGTGAAATTGGCAACCATAAAGAAAAAGAAAATGGAGCCACATTGGTGAGGAATTTTGATCTACTAGGAGTGAGGAATGTGAGGCGTCTAATTTATTTTTCTCTTAAATAAATTGGACAATAAACTGTAATTTCATCTCATAACAACTTGGGTTAGTTAACTAAGTCATGATGAATAATTTAGCTCAAGAAATTCGATTTGAGGTGATCGAGGTGGATATTGGTGGTCACCCGCTTATTCCACTTGGGTCCTCACCATTGTCCCTTTCATTTTTTTAGTTTCCTTAATTACAACACAATTTACTATTTTTTCTAGTTTTTCAGGTCCTCAACTTCCGTCATAGTTTTGAGGTACCAAACAACATTTTTTGGTCATGGAATTTTTACTGATTTCATAGAAATCACATTAGTAGTTGTAGTCCTCAGAGATATATTTCTGATGAGGTATCATGTGCATCAAACGATGATCATATGACCAAGTTACGACCCGAGGAAATTGGTTGCCCAACTACCCTCAATAGGGCCCATAAACTCTTGGTGTTACATCTCATAGAGTTAGGGTTTTCTTTTTTCAATAATAAATAGGCCCTTGAGCCTTACTCTAACGTAGTTCAGAGGCATGTCGCCACCACATCTCTTCTCAGAGATAAGCTACCATTGCCTGAGCTAGTTTGTTTTCCATTATGTCTATAAGAATTCTTCAGTATTTGATATTAATGAAATGGAGTGTTATTCCTACTACATCTCTGTGTTTATATTTATTTTTGTATTTTATTGTGTTCCTGCATATTTTTGGATCATGAGGGTCTAAGATGAGGAATTTAGATGGACTCTAATATTTTTTGGGTCTAGTTGTAGTTGATGCATTAGTGGGGTGTAGGTGTGAATTAGTTAACTCAATTAATTGAGTTAAAATTAGTTTAACTAGTTCTAACTGAGTGATGAGCCAGTGAGAGGTCCATTGAGTTAAATTAGATTTAATTCACAATGAATGATCAATCAGATAATTGATAACTCACTATTACTAGTTGCATGCATGTCAGTTCTGAGGAAGACCCGATTGAGACAGAGGTTAAAGGGAGCATAACTATCAGTTGTATTTATAAAAAAATGTCCATGTGAAATTATAAATTCATTTGGATGCCAAGATGGATTGCACAGTCAAGGAAGGTTTATTTTCCTAATTAATAGGGAGCTAATTCCCTAGGAATTGTGTGAACAAGGCAGGCTGAAGGAAGGTTGAGAATTGGCTAAGTACAAGACCATTTTTTCCTAGATTAGTAGGAGACAATTGGGAGAGTGTTGGAGAATCTCATGATAGATTAAGCATTTTATTTTTTCGTAATTCCTTGACTTAATACATAATAGATATAGAGATGTTTTGAGTAGTTTCTTTCCCCAGATACATATTTTGTTGTGTTATTGATAATTTCTTTCTCTTACTTATATGTGATTGTGTGATTGTGTTTTGTTTCCGAAAATTGTAGGAAGGATTCAATATCTTGTTTTAGTACATTACAAGATCATATTGAAGCCTATTGGTTATATTTTCTACATGAAATAGAAGAGAGGGTTGATACGATCTCGTCTTGCGGTGGTTATAAAGACAAACATAAATGGAGGAGGGCTTTCACTGTTATTTAGAGCCAGAATGGAAGTAGATGCAGGCATAATATTGACTGAGCTAACCCTAGTTTGAGGATTGACATTGAGATCTGAATTTCATGTCAAGATTCAGTCAAATAAATGCCCAAAATCTATGGATCCATATGAGCTAGGTTGAGTATCTTATGGAGCCAAGTGTCATGGTTTTTTATATTGGTTGATACGGTTTGTTCTACAACAATTAGAAGTAGATAAGTAGAGTGCCCTAGTTAGGACAGTTTCCTAGCATGTTTATTTCATAAGGTATGCCTTCAAGACTGTGAAAATTTTGTGTAGAAGAAGAGCAGTTGTGACCCTTAAAGTGAGCTTTATTTCTGAAATATAGATCGCAGATCTGGAAGATGGTTTGCAGATTCAGTATGTGTGGAGATAGCAGATCCAAAGGACGGTGGAGCCTGAACAGAAGATTGAGCTTGCAGAAGAAATGTGCCATGTGAAGAATTGATTGACATGTAGGGGAGTTGATTTAGTTGACTATCCATGGAGTTTTAGACATATATCTGAAGCAACCTATAAAAAAATAGTCAGTGGACTATTAGTGGTTGATTTGTGACCCTAGTTCAGTCATCTACAGATTGTTAGAGGGATGATAAGAGGAGTAGTTCAGATTTATTCATAGATTGGACAACAAAGATCAAATTTTCAATACAAAAGAACAATGATTTTGAGAGGACTCAAACCATTGTTAGGTGGAATATTTGAAGAGCCATAGATGAAGAAAATATTGTGAGCCCTAGATTAGTAAAAATAATTGACTGTGGTTGGGCAGATTGATGGTAGTCCAAGTATAGTTGGAGGGTTGTTAAGTGACTGTCAAATAAGAGCCCTAACTCTTGTACTTGTGAAGGAAAACATTATTGGTAGAAGGGAAGGTGTATAGGGCCTAAGGATGTGAAAAAATTGAAGGACTAAAGTAGCAGTCAAGTGGGCCAACCAACTAGCCCTAGTTCACTATATTGTAGAGGATCAATTTAGTGAGAAGAAGGAAAAACTCCATAGCCCTAGACTTCTCATATTGGATCTGTAGTACGGAAAAAATGAGAATAATAAAGAGTTGTTCACAAATGGAGTTCTGAACAACTTGTTACCACTCGAAATAGTAGTGGACCTAAAAGGCGTTCCTAAGAGGGAAACAACTAGGACAAGGGAAATGGTGGAGGCTTAGCCCATTGTCACCACAGCTAAGGATCCTTTCTCCTCACAAAATTTCACCTATGGGAGGAGTCCCGGTAGTTTCAGAATTCACTTATATATTATATGTTAGTGAATAGGTGGGAAGTGACCCTAGAATCCCTTTCCTTAAGATAGAATAAAGAGTGGGACATGCTTTCCTTTTAAGCAAGGGAATTTATCTTCTAGGGAGAGAGGAGGGGGATTGAAGGGTTGAGGGAGAAGAATAAGACTTATGAAGGAAGTTATCAATCCATAAAATCCTTTGGGAACTTGGATTCCAAAATGGTCCTAGATGAAAGGCCTTTGACACCAAATGGGACCACATGGGGCCAACTGGACCCAACCCAAGTTCAGGGATGGAATTTAGAAACCAATGTTGTTCCTATCTTGGAAAATGTGAGGGGAAAGGATCAGGCAAGAGTTTTTACTTTGATGGGTCAAATTGATCCTACTAGGTTATAGCCTTCGGAACACGTATGAAAAACATGATCTTAGAGCGAGGGCTTGAGGTATTCAAAGATGAAGGGTAGGTGGATTGGGCATAAGGATGTGCAGAATTTGAAGGACTAAAGTGGCAATCAAGTGGGCTAGCCAACTAGCCCTAGTTCACTATATTTTAGAGTATTGCGTCATTGAGAAGAAGGGAAACCTCCATATCCATAGACTTGTCATCTTGGAGCACCAGTATGGAAAAATTGGGCAGACCAAATATTTGTTCACAACAGAGTTGTAAACAACTAGTCGAAAACTTTAAGTGTTGTAGACCTTAAGGGAAAAAAGAGGTACTTAGGGGAATTTTTTTTTTGAGCCGAGTTTAGTAACATAAAGGAGTTTAGTTCATTGAGAGAGGTATATTGAGGAGTTTCATAATGGGAGGAAAGACGATCTGCCAAATGTTTTCAAGACATCTGGATTGAAAGGGCTATGTGTGTCCACAATAAAAAATTGGGTTAAGTGTTGTCTTGTTCAAGGTATATTGGTTTTCAAAGGAATAACACCAAGCCCTAGTTGTATTCCTTGTATTAGTGTGATTGTAAAGGGCCATAATCTCTGGTACAAGAGTTATAGCTTATTCTATTACAGTTTGTAATTTAATGAAGAAAGGTTTGAAAAAGTCAGTGGACAGAGATCTAAAGCAGCCTATAAATAGTTATTCAATGGACTGTAAATGGATGATTTGTGACCCTAGTTGAGTCATCTACAAATTGCTGGAAGGATGATAAGATGAGTAGTTTAGATTTGTTCATATATTGGACAACAAAAAATTGGTACACAAGAATAGTGATTTTGAGAGGACTTAAATCACTATTAGGTGGCATGTTTTAAGAGCTCTAGATGAGGGTAGTGTTGTGGGCACTAGATCAGTAAAAAAATTTACTATGGTTGGGAAAATTGATGGAAATCCAAGTACAATTGGAGGGTTTTTAGGTGACTATCAAAGAAGAGCTCTATTTCATGTACTTGTGAAGGAAAACAACACTAGTAGAAGGGTAGGTGTATTGGGCTTAAGGACATGTAGAATTTGAAGGACTAAAGTAGTAGTCAAGTGGGCTAGCCAAGTAGCCCTAGTTCACTGTATTGTAGAGTATTGCGTCATTGAGAAGAAGGAAAACCTCCATATCCCTAGACTTGTCATCTTGGAGCAACGGTATGGCAAAAGTGGGTAGACTAAAGAGTTTTTCACAATAGAGTAGTGAACAACTAATCGAAAAATTTAAGTGTTGTAGACCTTAAGGGAAAATATAGGTTCTTAGAGGGAATTTTTTTTTTATCCGAGTTTAATAACATAAAGGAGTTTAGTTCATTGATAGAGGAATACTGAGGAGTTGCATAATGGGAGGAAAGAGGATTTTCCAGATTTGTGCAAGACATGTGGGTTGAAAGGGCTATGTGTGTCCACAATAAAAAATTGGGTCATGTGTTTTCTTTTTCAAGGTATATTGGTTGTCAAAGGACTAATACCAAGCCCTATTTTTATTCCTTATATCAGTGTGATTGTAAAGAGATATTATCCCTGGCACGAGAGCTCTAGCCTATTCTATTACAGTTTGTAATTTAACAAAGAAAGGTTTGAAAAGGTTAAAAATTCTCATGTGCACTAATTGATTCTCTAATGTGTGTAGATTTCACTGTGAAAAGTTGATGTGTTGTGGCACTTGAGTGTGTTTGCATCACATTTTCATTTTCATGTGCACTAATTGATTCCATGATGTGTTGTGGCACTTGAGTGTGTTTTCATCAAAGATTCCAAGACCAAACCCAAATTCCCATTTGTCATGGAAATTAAACATATGCCTTGTTCACCTAAGAACTACATGTAACTCGTATTAGACTACTCATTTACAATCTCAATTGATCCCACTTAACAAGTTACCAAGACAAGGCTCATCACATACAACTGTGGTAATAAAACAAATAAGAAACATAGTTTACATCTTAACATGCCATAACAACTGACATGTCTTAAATACCTTGGAATTATGTGGCATGTGTTAGCATCACCTACATTTCCTAGTATGCCTTGTCAGTCCCCCTTTGCCACGCTCGACACTCGCTGAAACCCCCAACACACCCTCTTATTTATTCATTTCCATTATTTTTTACTTGACAATTTATGTTTGATGGGGTGCATGTATAGAAAGAGTTCCTTTAAGAGAATAAAATAATTATCTCACCATTAATAACATACGTAATTGAGATATTCTACTTGAATGACATTAGGAAAATACTCAATAGATTTTAAGAATGACATTTTTATGGTTTTTGGTTATGGTGTGAGAATGGTAAGAATTGAGTGGTCAATAAGGTGTGTGAATTCTTAGAATACCTTCCCAATCCCTCCTTGGCATGACAACTATCATTCATTGCCACTCCCTGACACACCCTCATGTTCATTCACTTCCATGTCTTTTTACCTAGTGCTCCCTTGTATTATCCTAGTACTCCTTAACACTCCTCAACACGCATTGGTACTCTCTACTTAGCACTTTTTGACATACCCTGCCACTTCATAACATGCATAACACTCCCTGACACACTTTGGCACTTGGCACATGTTAGCACTTGGAAAGTCTTAGCATGTCTGACATGCATTCATGAGATGACTTGGTATGATTTGGCATGGTTTAATATTAAATATATTTGAGATCAATTATTGGAAATTAGATGAGAAGAAATAGAGGAATATTTGGCATGTAGAATGCACTAACACTTGGCACTTGGAACCTATTCACACCTAGTGTTGGCGTGCCTAGAATGCCCCCACAGGAAAGGTAAATTGATGACTTATTAACCCTCTTATTTGTTCATCTCTTTGTAGTTCAACTTGTTTCTTCGTTTGTTTCCTTGACTGTCCCTAACACGCATTGTCACATCGTTGCACATATTGGCATGCCTTAACACATGGAAACACCATGGTGTCATGCAATGTCATGCAATGTCGATGAGACTATCCTCTTAGAGGCATAGGTTAAAAACAAAAAGGGGGTCACTTTCTTGCCAAATTATGTTTCTCCCAAACCCTAGTATAGTAAAGTTAAGGGGAGCCAATAATGAAAATTTTCTTGTCCACATGTAGTGCTTCTGTTGGTAGCGATACATACTTGGGAAAGGTAAGTTTTGAAGTCATGGGAGTCTTTTGGAAAATCATGAAAGAAACACCTTCAAAACACTAATGTAGTCTTAAGGTCAACATATGAGGCAACACATGACGTGTGTGGGAAACATGTAAAGTGCTAATAGGAACAACATCAAAGTTCCACAAAAAGGGGGAAGTAAGATTAATCAGTTAAGAGTCTCATTAAAACCCTAATGGGTTGAGCGAGAAAAATACCATAATGATAAATCTAAGAAATTAGCCTCATTATGATAGGTGTAAGCTTAGACCAAAAAAGATAATAACTATCAAACCTTAAGAGAGGGAATTTTATCATACCTTTTTATGTCTATATTAAAACAAGAAAATGCCACATAAATTTATTTTTGAGTCTTTTAATTTAAGTATTATGGGTTTCCACAATGCATTATATTAGAAATTATAATGGGAAATCATGACAAATTAGTAAGTTAAGAATACCTCTAATGGAAATTGTCATAGATAAATGACTTACTTAACCTACTTTAATTCCAAAAATAATCTCTAATACTATTTAATTATGTTTTTAAATTTTACCTATTAAATAATTTATATGCAGCTTACTATCTTATTTATTTATATTGAATTTTTAATTTAATACTATATATAATTAAAAAATATATATTATTATTGACGTTTTATTTTTACTTTCATTTTTAATTAATAATTAATTTGGATTCCCGCCTCCAAAAAAATTCCGCCCTTCACCCTGTTAGAAAATTAAATATTACAGAGCAATGCAACACATAAAATATGCGGAAAATAAAAGGACACAAAACACATAAAACTAGAGAGACACAGATATACATGGTTCACCTAGTTTCGGCTACGTCCACCCCGAACAACCAGTCCTTCCTTTCTATTATCCACCGAAAATGAAGAGACAAAACCTACAACAGATCCATTGTAATATCCTATGTTCTCTCTCACAGTCTCCCTCTCTATTTCTCACTCCGAGAATACACATACAAAATACACAGCCACAATACAATTCCCTCATAAAAGCGAGGGGTTGCCTTCTAGGACAGAAAACCCTAATCTAAACATAAATTCTACCATTAGATCATTTGCCTAATGAACGGCCCAGATTGACTAGAAATTACTATACTTTTACAAGGCAATTTTACATCCGTTTTTAGCTTCGGGGGCTCCGAAAAGCGCTGTCGCCCCCCCTGGACCCCCCACGGAAGCGATTAATTATGGGCAGCGTTGCTGCCCCTTTTAAGGTACAGGGGTCCAATGCTGTGATGCAAATTAAACAAGATAATCAGGCTCCACACCCAACAATATCCCACTTGGAGACTGATTGTAGCAACTCCACCACTGCTTCATTTTCTAGACAATGACTCCTCTTTCGACCTGGTTGTTTCTCATCTTCATCGTCATCCTTGAAGACCAATTGAAACTGAGCACATTCTCAGTTTCTCCCTAGTTACAACTTTTGTTAGCATATCTGTAGGATTCTGGCTAGTGTGTATCTTTTCCAGCTTCAACTCTCCATCTTCCAATACTGACTGTATGAAATGGTACTTAAGATGTATGTGTTTAGTCCAGGAATGAAATGATGAGTTATTTGCAAGATGAATAGCACTTTGGCTATCACTGTATAGTGTGCCCATATCATGCTTCTTACCCAATTCATCCATAAACCTTTGTAACCAAATCATTTCTTTACTAGCCTCTGTAGCAACAACATACTCAGCTTCTGTTGTTGAAGAATTGCAACAACACTTTGGATTTTGAAACCCAATGACAGGTTGTTCCACCTACGGTAAATACATATCTGTAATGTCCTCCCTGTATCTCTGTCACACATACATATCTTGCATCAACATATCCTGGCAAGCAATGTTTGAACCACGAATCATAATGCTTGATTTGTGGTACCTCTCAAATATGCGAAATTCATCTGCACTTGTCAATGTTACATGCACAGATTTTCATGCACCTTGTAGGCCTTACAACTCACCCATGTGCAATATCAGGCCTTGTGCAGACCATTTCATACATTAAGTTTCCAATTGCTGATGCATATGGAACTTTAGACATATAATCCATGTCTTCTTGGGTCTTTGGGCACATCTCCTTACTAAGTTTGAAATAGCTAGCAAAAGGTGTACTAACTGGTTTTGCATTCTGCATATTAAATCTTTTCAACACCTTCTCTATGTACTCATTCTGAGACAGTGTTAATTTGCGATTTTTCATGTCTCTGGTTATCCTCATACCACGGATTTGTCTTGCAGCTCCCAAATCCTTCATTTCAAATGAATTTGCCAATTTTCTTTTGAGCACATTTATTTCCTGCATGTTAGACCCTGCAACAAGCATGTCATCTACATACAATAACAATATAATATAGCTGCCATCATTTTGTCTTTTTTTAGATAAACAAAATGATTAGAGTGACATCTAGTATAACCTTGTTCAGACATAAACTTGTCAAATTTTAGATACCACTGCCTTGGAGCCTGTTTTAAGCCATACAAGCTCTTCTTTAACCTGCACACCAATTTTTCTTTCCCTTTGACCTCATATCCTTTTGGTTGCAGCATGTATATCTCTTCCTTCAAATCTCCATGGAGAACTGTTGTCTTTACATCTAACTGTTCAAGATGTAAATCTTCCACTGCTACAAGACTTAAAATAGTTCTAATTGAAGTTATCTTAACAACAGGAGAAAATATTTCATCAAAATCAATACCTTTCTTCTGTGCAAACCCCTTCACCACAAGTCTAGCTTTGTACCTTGTTTTCCTCATCTTCTTCCTTGACTGTGTAAGCCATCATGAGGCTTCTTGCTTTACCTGAGGCAACTTGACTAAGTCTGATGCAGATATCCCGTTAGGGTCATATCTTCTTCCATGTTGCTCACTTCATTGTCTTCATAACATTAGGTTCACCAGAATCGGTCAAAAATAAATAATATAATGAAGGAGAGTATCGTTCAGGGGGTCTACTTATCTTGGTAGATCTTCTAACACCACTTTTAGGTGTCTGAGGTGCTTGTTGCTGTTGTGGTGGTTGCTGCCGCTGTGAATGTTGATTATTATTATTTTCAGGCACCTTTACTTTTTCAGTTATCTCATCAAGAACCATGTATTCCTTGCTTTATTTTTCCTGTTTATTTTCCTGCAACTGATTCTTATACAATACCTTTTCATTGAATATTACATCTTTGCTCCAAATGATTTTGTGATTTTCATAATCATATAAGCGATAACCAAATCATTAGCACCATATCCAATAAAATTACATTTCTTTGATTTTGCCTCAAGCTTTGTTAGGTTTTCTTTATTAATATGGACAAAGGCCTCACAACCAAAAGGCTTTAAATATTAGTTTACCTTTTTACTGTCCATGCTTCTCACAGAATACCTTTCAAAGACTTGAAAGGCCCTTCAATTTTATTAGGTAAACATTGGTATCTACAACATCTACCAAAAATTGTAAAGGCAATCCTGCATGCAATCTCATGCAACTTGCATGCTCCATGATTGTTCTATTCATCCTTTCTGACACACCATTTTCTTGTGGTTTTCTTGGAACTATCTTCTCCTGCGAATTCCATGCTCTGAACATTACCTATCAAACTCTTTGTTGCAATATTCACCTCCATTGTCTAATTTGAGACACTTCAACTTCTTTCCTATTTCAATCTCAACCAAAGCTTTCCATTTCTTGAAAGTATCAAATACATCATATTTATTCTAAATTCAATAAATTCAAGTTTTTCTAGTTGCATCATCAATAAAAGTAACATAATAACGAGAGCCACCGAGAGATGATACCTGAGTAGGTCCCCATACATCTGTATGCACAAGCTCTAATTTTTCGCTCTTCTTTTCTTTCCCAACTCTGAGAAATCTGACTCTCTTTTGTTTCCATAAATGCAATTTTCACAAAAATCCAAATCAACATTCTTCAAACCTAGCAACAAATTTCTTGAGTGAATAATCTTCATCCCCTTCTCACTCATGTGTCCGAGCCTATGATGCCATAATGCTACATCCGCTCCTTTGGAAGTTAAAGCATTAACAGAGTTAGAAATACCATTGCATAAATACAATGTACCAACCTTTTTGCCTTTTGCTATTACCAGGGCTCCTTTGGTGACCTTCCAGGTTTTATCTGTGAAAGTTGTCACACAATCTTCACCACCTAACTGCCCTGTTAAAATCAGATTTTTCTTTAGATCTAGAACATGCCTTACCTCCTTTAATAGCCATTGGTTTACATTCTGTTGTTTTACAAGAACCTTACCCATTCCAACAATTTCACAGGGTTTATCATCAACCAAACGGACTTGTCCAAAATCTTCTTGAACATAGTCATGAAAATATTTCTTATCAGGTGCCAGCATAGAATGACCATGAATCTAACCCAGAATGATGTGATTTACGAAAAAAAGAAGAATAGCTCGTCTAATTGTCTTGTAACATCTGTCACATTTGCTTCATGATTGTTTTCTTTTTTGCACGTTTCCTTCTTTTCCCTTCCGAGATTTACATTATTTCTTTAGGTTTCCTTTCTTCTCGCATTTCCAGCACACTATCCCCGATTTGGACTTGGATCTGTGAATAACCCGAGCTCTTTCCTATTTCCATTCTTCTTCCCCTAGACTCTGCACTCAAAGCATTACCCGATGTCTCACCAGAGCTTTTCCGTCGCATTTCCTCACTAAGGATAGCACTGACAACATCATCAAACTTTAAGGTACTAGATCCAGAGACAGAGTTACTAATGGCCATAACTAAACCATTCCAACTCTGCGAAGTGAGCTTCCACCAAGAATAACGAGCTCTAGAATTCATCTCATCTCGTTTACCCTACGAACTTAGCGGCCAGAAGCGTATTAGAATTCATTTTAAATGATGCCAATGATCCATGTGAGCATCTACATATTAAATAGTGGTTTCATAAGAAATACCTTGTTTGAGGGGGTAGGGTTTTTCATATAGTTCATAACGTACGCATCAAACCCTGTTGTTCATAAAGAAATATTCGGAAAGACGTGTACTTGTAAGACATAATCGTATTGTTCCAAGTGCCTTTCTATCGAGAATGTTCCATTCTGCGTCTGTCATGGCCACCAACTTCTTTGTTTTTCCGCTCAATGGTAGGTATAGATATTTTTGATAAAGATAATCTTCCATCTGCATCTTCCACAGCGGAAAGTTTTGGCCATTAAATTTCTCGACCCTAAACTTATCATCTTCCACCATTTCTCCCACTTGAACCAGGAGCCCTTCTTTCCTGCGAATTTATCAGCCAAATATACCTTCGGCTCTGATACTAGTTGTTAGAAAATTAAATATTACAAAGAAATGCAACACATAAAATATGCGGAAAATAAAAGCACACAAAACACATAAAACTAGAGAGACACAGATATACGTGGTTCACCCAATTTGGGCTACGTCCACCCCGAACAGCCAGACCTTCCTTTCTATTATCCAGAAAAAATGAAGAGACAAAACCTACATCAGATCCGCTGTAATATCCTCTATTCTCTCTCACAATCTCCCTCTCTATTTCTCGCTCCGACAATACACATACAAAATACACAGCCACAATACAATGCCCTCATAAAAGCGAGGGGTTGCCTTCTATGGAAAAAAACCCTAATCTAAACATAACTTCTATCGTCAGATCATGTGCCTAATGAACGGCCCAGATTGACTAGAAATTACTATACTTTTACAAGGCAATTTTACATCTTTTTTTAGCTTCGGGGGCGCTGCCCCCGAAAACCCTCACCAGGGGGGGGCTTCGAAAAGTGCTGCCGCCCCCCCCCCCCCCCCTGGACCCCCCATAGCAACAATTAATTACGGGTGGTGTTGCCGCCCCTTTTAAGGTACAGGGGTCCAATGCTGTGATACAAAGTAAACAAGATAATCAGGCTCCACACCCAACAATTTCACCCTCACTCTAGCATTAGTTGAAGATTCAATTTGAATACTATTTGTTACAGGAGTCAAAAATTTATTTTTTTGTTACCTTTTGATGGACTTTTGCATGTATGGCATGCCTAAGGTTTAAAGAAAACAAAAATTGCATGATGAGGCAAAAATAGTCGATAGGGAAGGTTAAACTACAGTTGAAGTGAATGATTCTATTTTTAATTTTTTGATAATGTTTTATTTCCACGTACAAAAGAATTCACCCTTCAGGATCAGGAGCAAGGGGAAAGAAGATAGTTGCATAGCAAGAGCAGAAGGGAAAATGGCTCAAACCAAGCAGAATGCCCATAAATCCACCGGATGGAAAGCGTGAGGAAGAAGCTCACAACAAAGGCTGCCCAGAAATATGTGCCAGCGACGGGTGGAGTGAAGAAGCCTAATAGATTCAGGTTGGGAATTGATGTCGTGCGTGAGATCCGAAAGTATCACAAGAGCATAGAACTTCTTATAAGGAAGCTGCCCTTTCAGCGTCTTATCAGGGAAATTGCCTAGGAGGACTTCAAGAGAGATATGAGGTTCCAGTCCTCTGCCATGTCGGCTCTACAAGAAGTGGCAGAGGCATATCTTGGTGGTCTCTTCGAAGACATGAACCTGTGCATGATACATGATAAAAGGGTCACTATTATGCCCAAATAAATCCAGCTTGCTCCCCACATTTGTGGAGAGAGGGCTTAATGTCTTTGTGCCTATCAAACATAAAAATGTTTTTTTGATCAAGTTCACTCGTGGGATTTTGTTGTAATTGTTTTGATGTATTTGCAGAGATTTTGGCGCATTGTTACTAGGTATAGGAAGTTACGAAACATATTTATACATTATAGCTTTGTGGAATGTTTTGGCATGAATGTTATAATTTATTGTATTTTTTCCCTAATGTTTCATTGTGAAAGTTGATTAGTGGTGTAAATCAGTGACTGTAAAATGAGGATTGCCTTAATATAACACCGTCTGATTTATGACTGAAAATTGTGATTTTTTTATGCACCATTTTCTAGGGTATTTCTAATAGATCACAATTTCTGTAAATGAATATTGATTTTAAGCTTGTATAATTCTTGTTTCAATTTCTATACTACTTACCTTGTTTACATGTTAATGATGCTAGGTTTATTTGGTCAAAATTAGGGTTAATCCTGTATTTTTTTTGTTTGATAGCTCAAACATTCTTTTGTATCTTGCAGCCAAACTATACCTTACGTACTTTTTCTGGTCATAGTATGTCTGTAATGTCTCTTGATTTCCACCCAAAAAATTAAGTTATTATTTGATTTTGTGATGGGGAAAGTGAAGTCCGTTACTGGAGTGTTGACCAGGGTGCATGCACCAAATATTTCAAGGTAGCTTTCATTGAAAATATTAATTGGCATGACTCTGAGCAATGCATTTTATTATTGAAACCAATGTTTGAAGCATGAATTTGTTTTGACTGGGTAAACTGTGGCGATTTACAAGGTGGTATGAGTCAAGTGTGATTTCAGCCTCGTCTTGGTAGGTACCTTGCTGCAACGGGTGAGAGTGTTGTGTCAATATTTGATGTCGAGATTGGAACTTGCTTGCATTCTCTACAGGTTTGTTTATTGTTCATATGCACTCTACTTGCACTTCTATGTGATTCTTAATGCTACAATTATGCTTAAAGCATGGGAAATAGGAGAGATGTAGAGGAAATATTGATGCATGAAATTGCTAGTTCCCTACTTCCCTCTAGACTAGGCAAAAGTTCTTTAGAGTATGTTTTAGGCAGTGACATTTTTTTTTCTCCATTCACATTATTGTGTGCAGAGAAAGGGCCTAAAAACTCAGCCTACTTTATTGGGGTGGAAGGGCAGCTAGACATGCGACAACTTTATTTCCAGGTTGGTGCTGGAAAAATATTTAAATCTATCATACATTAATTATCTACAAAACAAATGGACGATAAATAGCTCTGCTGAGTGGACACACACATTTTATTATTATCCAGCACACAATGCAGGAACATCACATTGCATCACTAAATTGAGGCTGGAAAGTATAAACTTCGTAGCAAATTATATTTTTTTAGGGTTTTTCAATGGTCTGAAACTTTGAAAGTGATTAGAATGGTATAGTCTATTCCCAACCAACCAAAGTGATTTGTAAGCCAGCCTAAATACTGGCAGGCTTGTACATTTCAGAGTCACATCCTGTCATACCACAGGGCTTCGAATTGTCTTAGAGATAACCATAGACCTGGAAATTTATGTTCTAGCCTCACAAAATCAGGTTTTTTATCGAACTCCATTAGGCTTGGTCCCTCTGCTTAGGGCTAATATTAACCTTAAAGGCTATGGCTGGCTCATACTTCTAAACAACACTGCACAATCACCCTATAAAATGTAATCCCATGCTTTTTTCGATCTCTTGGACAATACTGCACTAATAACCTACTTGACCCAATTATGTTTTACTTGTTTGCAAGGTCTATGTAATTGAGAGTAAGATGCAACAACCATAAAGATAAGTAATTGTGGCATTTGTGATACCAAATTGACCCCTATTCAATAATTGTTTGGGCCAACATTGATCCATGTGAAATACTTCCAAAATCCAATTTTCATTTCTCAATCTCATGTCAAACACTAAGTAATTTTAGAGTACAAGTGCATTGTATTTGTCTATTAGGATATTTTAATATGGTTTCCACATCATAATTGACTGTTGGTTGACCACCCTTCCCTTCTGTGCTAAAAATGAAAACTCTAAATCGTTTAAGCTTAAAATGCTTTTCATTCTTTTATTATGGACAAGGTACTCAAAGTTATGCAAGGGGTTTGGGTCCCATTGTTCCTCTAGATAAAAAATATCATGGGAGTTAGCTATTCTTCTGCTATCACGAAGAGAACTCTTCAAAAACATTTCACATTGATCACCTCTACCAATTCTTGTTTATTTTTGAATTATATTAGAACTATTCTTGTCCCCTAGAGCATGAAAAATGGTGTTTACAAATTCATTCATCTATTGTATAGGTAGTCAGGTACATGTCTACAACTATAACTATTTGTGGGATCACGTCATATAAGTTTCACTTAAAATTTTGGATAAATATTTCATTTTCTTGACTGGGTTGTACAGGGTTTCTGGCACTATATTGTGCATTGGATTGTTATCCTTTAGCTATATTTTCATGGTACTCAATAGGCCTATAGTTGTGAACCACTGGTTTCTTGGTTCCAACATGTTTGAGTCGAATATTTAACTTGGCATCAGTCCTTTCACTCATTGTGTTGACACCAATGCAATGATGCAAGAAAATACTCCACTCAGGATGAACCACATCCTCAATGTGCTAGAGAACATACTTCCTATGAAAAATATTATAAGGGTCATGAACATATCCAAACTTGTTAATCCTGATAGTAGCCTTTTTTCTAAAAAAAATTATGCAATTCATGTTTTTTGTCACCTTTGCATATATATATCTTATTTATGTGAATCACACTTTGAAAGGTACCCCATAAGCTATGTGGTGGGAGCAGCCAAATCTTGTTTATGAATACGTTGAGAAAATTTCCTCTTGCCGTTTTCAAGATAATTTTGACCTATATCATTGATCATTACAGAGTGCACCTTTTCTAGGCCCCAAAGTTGTCCCTCAGTGTCGACTTCATGTGGATTTGTTACATGGTCGCTGTCTACATTTCCTTGTAAAAATCTAGTGCATGAATTATTGTCCACATGTTCATGGAGAAGAGAATATCTTTGCATTTGATGTGGTCTAGAGAGAATTTTTGTTTGGGTCAAGGCCATATTCTTCATCAATGATTTTCTTCAAATCGCTTTCATTCTTAGCACTGTAGTTGTAAACATCAATGAGGTTTTCATTATAGGTTTCATCAATCTTGTAGGGTTGTCCAACTTCATTATTGTCAACAATAAAGCCATATAGAGGTGGAAATGGATCTGTATGACTGAGAGCTTCATTAATTGGATGTTTATAACATACCTTTTGTTTTTCTACCATGGAATATGCATGATATATGTCAATAGATTTGTCTTTTAGATGAGTATTGACAGTAAAAGGGAGAAACTTCCCTATCCCATTAGGATTGAGGAATAAATTTATATCATAGGCATCAAAAATAGGGGGACCATCAGATTCCATGATATAGGATATTTTAGGGTTGAACCATAAAATTAATTGATTCTTCACTTAGATGATCATGAGGGTCACATTATTACTTTCATGGTTTTGAAAAACCCGAGTTTATTGACCTCAAACTCTAGGAAACCATGATTACTTCTGTTTATTTCCTACAGGATAATTATTAAAATCGAAGTGCAACGTGTGGGTACATTACTGCTCTACTCAAACTCACAATGGAATGTCGAGGTGCCAAGTATATTACCATGAAAGTCAGCAGCTCCCTTTCTTTCATTGTTTGACAAAATAGGATTAGTGTGATTGAAGTATAATTCTGTGAACTCAAAAGTGTTTTTAGGATTTAAATTATCAGCAAGGGAAGCATGATCTTTATAATAATTTTTAAATGGTTGATCCTTTTGGGTAGAACCATGGTTTCTACCTGACTATAATTGCATACATCTTGTATCATTGGTGGAACTATTCAAAAAAAATTCATTTCCTATTTTTATTGCTTTGTCATGTTGGACATCATGACTAGCCTCCTCACAATGGTGAAAATTATTATCATGCTCCTTTCTCTCATGAAAATCTTTCATAGGATCTAGGACACATACATCAACACATACCAGTTCTTTGATGAGGATGTGGTCTGCTGTGGGGCTATGTTGGTCACAAAGTAGCCTGTCCATGATGAACTAATCTTGTGAATTTGGAGGATCATCTTCAAGAGGGGTGGGAGCTTCTTCTTCTTGTATGGCCGACACAAGGTCTTGAAAGGTGTTTTCATCCCATATTTTCTTTGGATCCCATGTATAGCATAAAATTTATTGAAACCTTTTGAGTAGAATTACCCACTAGTATCATATATAAGAGAGGCAATATGACAACCTAAATGTTTCTCTATTAATGCTTTGAACTTTTGAAATTCATTAAGCACATCATATTTTAATTATAGAAAATATACCCACATTTTTCTACTGAAATAATCAACAAAGGGAAGGAAGTACCTAGCACCAGTGGTTGATGTCATGTTCATTGGTCCACGTATGTCTAAAAGTACCAACTGAAGGAACCTCTATGCTCTCCAAGCTTGTCCTTCATAAAATGGTATTCAACGTAGCTTCCCTGCCTGGCAAGCTCTGCAAATCCTATGGATCTTCTACAAAATGTTCGAAATTCCATCTACTACTTTCTCTCATGCCAACTAAGAGAGATAGGTCAAGTTGATGTGCCTATACCTATGATGCCATAGGGGTGATATATTTTACAATAAAAATTACCTTTAACTTACAATTTCTAATAAGGTCAATATTCAAAAATCTTAAGATAGTGAAAGCTAAGAGATTCATCTAAAATAGATAATTATAATCTTGGACATAGAAAACACTCATCATTGCAAAGTTTCCCAAAAGGTCAAATAACCTGAATTCTATGTTGAACCTAGCAGTTAATTTGAGTTTCAAATCCTAAGCCATCAAATTCTCAAGTGCAAAGGTGAAATAAGAATGGTACAAGTCACTATAGGAGATCAATGTTTCTTTTCAAATTTCTTCTTCCTTCAACTAGAGGGAATGATGAGATCCTAGGAGTTTAAAATTTAATGTTTTCAAACCTTGGGAACATATGACATGAATCATATGAAATTTTTATTTCCATTAAGCATGGTGGTAGAATTATTAACTTAAATGGTCTTTAACACAATCCCTCTAGATTTGTCTCTTCAAATGTGTGGGCACCCACTCTCATAAAGGACATGTTGGGAGTTTAAACTTTAGTGTTTTCAAACCTTGGGCGCATATGACATGAATCATATGAAATGTTTATTTCTATTAAGAATGAGGGTATAATGATTAACTAAAATGGTCTTTAACACAATCCCTCTAGATTCGTCTCTTTAAATGTGAGGCCACCCACTCTCATGTTCACATTTACTAATATTAGCCTTTAGGAAAAGATAAGAAAATATAAATTGGACTAATGTATCAATCCATGTGAACATGATACCCATTCGCTTTCTAACACACTCAATGTGCAAAATTTGTCTCCTAAAGGACATGATTTGGGCAGTATATCAGTTTCCTGAAAAACTTAGGTTCGATTCAATTCTTCATGCAACATGATACTAAGAAGTTGCTAAGTTGTCTCCTACTAATATGCTAAATTGGTCAGCATCAGTTCAGAAATTATAGATGACTCTCATGGTGTTGCAATGTTATTTAATCTTACAAGTTGGCATACTTTCTTAGTCCCAAAGTGCTGAAAATTCCTCAACTATTAATCCTAAAAAAGCCCAATAATGGGTGAACATGGATAGGCCAGCTTGAATTTTCTCACATGTCTTCCATCTAACTTAGACACTTATTTTGGGAACTCTTATACATTTGCTATGTTAGCTTGCTAAGGCCTAAGACGGGAAAAATAAATAACAAGTGTGTGCAAGAAAAAACACACTTGACTAGATTGAACTCAGCATAGTCTTACGATGGATGTACATTTTAAGGGCTTCTTTCCTAATTAAAAATTACTGAAGATATATAAAATAACCATTTCATTTGTCCTACAATTCCAATAGTGCACATGGAAATATTCTCTACAAATCCATTTTGTTGCATATGGTAGGCCTCTGAATAGACTAAGCTTGTATTGGCATAATGCAAACATGACCTGCAAGTCAGCACTGTTTTTTGGTTTCTAAAGGCTGCTACATTATTGACTGACTAGTGAAGTATCAACCAGAGTATAAGTTTCAAGATTTGGATAATTCACAATATATATTATAATTTTGTCTTTAAAATTGGCCTCTTGACCAATTTTTTCTAGGAATGCCTCTTATTTAAAAATAAGTTATTTCCTAATAGGTTATGACCCTCTTAAAAATACTAGGTTCACTAGAACATTGGAAGAAAATATCTAATTCACGCATCATGCTACCACTACAATCCATTGCAGAAAATAGAAACCAAGGTGAAAAAGGATCTACAGCTACATTGTAGACGTGTTACAGTGACAAAATTTCTTGAATGTCTATTCTGCAACATCCATAGCATTACCAAAAATAATCATATTTTGTATTTAACTCCAAATAATATACATTCCAATAATAAGTTGTCAATCGTATTTTTACCTTGTGTCAATGATTTTCCTTATGCCTTGCGCTCATTTTCAGTCAAAAACTAGATTTCCTATATTGATGACATTCCTACTGTAATATGACCAACTATCGGACAACTATCTCACTGTAATTCTAGATAAAATGAGCAGTGTACCCAGATAATAAAGAAACTAAAAATTATAGTAGATATTGCAGGGTAAGCAACTAAATAGGTAGTACGCATGATATGCTATTCCTTAATTCACTACCTTTCCCATTTATAAAATAGTTTCTACAACAATTCCGCTACATATTAGTTCTTTATGTTTCTATTTATTGAGATTTTGGCTCACGCGGGGATTACAATCATCCTTTCTGCAAGAGATACATATGGCTTATGCAATTGGCATACCATTTTTATTACTGTAACTAACATTTATTGATAAGAAGTTACAATTGAAACATTGAATTTACTTGTTTTGTCTTCCTAATTGCCTTGTATTTCATATATAATACCAGCGGTCCATTGGGATTCATACGTGACCAAATGAAAATGGCTTTAATTTTTGCTAAATGCCAAAATGTGTCTGGCTAGGATTGGAGGGATTTTATGCAATTATAATGAAAAATAAAAAAGTGAAGGCCTACACCTCCAGTGCAGTGACATTAAGGTTTCCTATTTATAATCTTCTAGAGTTATTATTATTATTATTTGTCCGTTTGTTTCTGATTGTTTCTCCCTAGTCAAGGTGTTTCTCGAGTTTGTCAGCTTTGAATGCTAAACACGCTTCTTGATTTCTTGCAATGGAAACACCTCACATCTTAGCATAGGTCCAAGATCTAGTTCTGGTACAATAGCGCAAATTGTGGAAGATTTGGTAAGTGTCTGCTACTGAAGGCCTTTCCATTGTGACCCAAGTGCTATTTGGCCAAAACTAGAAGGTTATTGCATTGGACAAAAGAGAGTGTTGTGTGCATTGATGCTACACACAGGGCATATTTTTACAAGCCCTTTTTCCCATCATGTGCAAGAACAGTTTACATCTACAAGATGAAAATAGCATTCTCTTTTCCCAATAAAATAACCTCCTAGTGTTTCATGAGCTTCTAGCCTCTTTAGGCTAAGGATCTGTAAAGAACTTTGTCACTCTTAGTTCGTATTTATCCTATAAGTTTAGTATGATAGAAAGACCTTTTCCTTCACATTCCTTCTCAATGTTTCTGCCATAGCCTCAAAGCTACTCGGGTTTGGGGTTGTTCCCTAGATATATCTTGGGGTTTGGACCAACCTCCTCATATGTTGGCAGCCTTTGTATACCTCCAGTAGGTATATCTCTTATCGTAGGCATTTTTGTTTCTCCAAAATGTTGTTACTCTCGCAAAAGCGTGCATTCCAATTTAAGATTCTTTCTCCCACAACTCAACTTATTGTGTGAAATGTGGTACGTGTTGGGTGATTTCAATGGCTTCTACAAAGTAGTTATTAGATAATGTTTCTAACCTCTTAGGAAAGAGCTACTTAGCGGTGGCTTCCTCTCTGACAATTGATCATATTGATTGCTCATTAGTATATTGAAAAATTCATCATCTGGGATTAATGTTTCAATTTTATCAAGTGTATCTTGTTTCATATTCAACACAATATGGAATTTGCATGCACTCAGTTAATTCGAGCAAGGCTTTATGGATTTCCTTGAATATTGAAAGAAATTTATAGAAGTGATCCCTAAATATGGAGCACCGTTTACAACAATTAAATCTCCTCTCAGTGGATGTTTTCGAATCCCTCTTCTTCTGCTCCTTCCCCTTTTCATCTACATTTGTTTACAAGGCATGACAAAGATACCCATAAGTATAAATTTTCGTCCAAAATAAATTGTAATGATAGTGGAAATTTTACGAGAATATTTTTATTATCATTAATGTTCTGCCCATTCTAATGAGGGATGTCTTAAGCAAAGAGTTCTCAACAGATATTTCAGTGGCTGAGCAAAAGGAAGGAGAAGGTTAAAATGATTATAGTCAACAATCCCAATTACATAATTGGTGGTTGTGGACTTCCCAATCCATGGTGGGAATGCCTATGCTACTAAGTATAGTCTAAAAATTCAAAAAAAAAAATGGAAAAACAATTCTAAGCCCATAATTAGTCTTAATCATCATGACTACTTCACTTTAGACAAGGATGCTTTGTTTGTGCAAAACTATTGCATTATAGTTAATGGTAATGATAAAAATATTATTTCACAAGATCATGTCACTTTTCTTAATTTTCCTTCAAAATTTTAACCTCGGTCTAAAATTTTAGGGTTGGATGAAGGATAAGGAACCAATGCAATTTATGAAGGTCCGTCAATTCACTTTTTCTATTGACCACTCTTTGATAGTATTAAGTATGATGACACTCTTATTGAATTTTGTGGTATTATTCCTTGGAAGGTTTTATCAACTTGATTTCCATGCAAGCTATTATACATTGTGTTGAAACTTCCCTATTTTTGCAGAGAGGTTAGCATCATGCTAGTGATTAATTTGAAACTATATTTTAGTGGAAAAAATCACTTTTTTTTTGTGGAATAGTTCATAATTTATTCTGATATTTTTTTGCAAGTGTACTAGTCACGATGATAAATGTGTGGTTTACTTCAAAGGGTTCCCAGTTATTTCTAGATACGCTTTTCAACATTTTCTTTGAATACTTCTCTAGTGCTCCTGAGGTCCATGTTGTTATGTTTATTGGTTGTTTATGTGGAAACTTTTTCCTGAGGTTCTGCAAGGTAAACCCAAATGCAAAACATATTGTTTTACATATTGATATTTGTTCAAGACATTCTTGTGTGATACTTGAATTTCATAAATCTAGATTTCTATTTCGTTATCTATATCGATATATAAGAACAGACCCATGGATTTTTCATATTTCTCAAACTCTGGAGTTGTTCCTTTCCTGTTGCACATTCTTCTATATTGTTATGTTGTGATGCAAATTTTTAGTTGTGATTTCCGGTTATTCTCCTACGCATTACATGCTTTGTTATATTATATCAAAAGTTATTCTTATTGTCTTTTTATGATGTATATTGAACATACTATTTCTAGAAACTTTTGATCTTCCTAGATTTTCTATTCCTTTGCTGTATCTTTGCAACTTTAGGGGAAATTTCTAGTTTAAAGTCTAATTCTTTAAAGGGTGCTAGCTCAATGAAAGAGCCCCTACTTTACAAGTATGAGGTTGGTGGTTCAATTCCTTCGTGCCATGATATTCATAGGGAATGAAGGCGATCATTTTTTGGTGACGGATGCTCTTTTGACCATCACCAATGAGCTGATGGTGAGATTTTTTGACTGTCGCCAAAATATGAAATGGTGATGGTCAATGAATGCCACCATATATACGCATCAATAATGATGACCATTAAAATTCCGTCACCATAAATATTTGTCATTGATATGAAACTATGATGGTCATTATTTATCATTATAGTCATTATTCATGATAGACCTTGATGTCAGTAATGAGTTTATGGCGATGGTCAATGAACATCGCCATATATATGCACCAATAGTGTCAGCCATGAAAGGTCCATCACAAAAAATCATTTTTGTTCATATAAAATGGTGATGGTCACTATCTGTCATTATAATCAATATTCGTGATGGACCTTGAATATCATTACAACACATACTTTCAGCGACGCCACCTTTGGTGACATTCAATTTTTTGGTCACAGAGGCTATTGTCCATCACCATTGCTGATATGAAATGGTGACGGTCACTATCTGTCACTATAAATCATTATTGGTGACAGACCTTGAATGTCACCAAAAAATCTATACTTTTGGCGATGCCACCTTTGGTGACGAAGGCTCTTTTGACCCTCACCAATGAGCTTATGGTGACCATTTTCTCCCCTCAAAAATGTCCTTTTTTCTTGTAGTGAGTTTCACTTTTCTTTCTCTAACAATCTCTCTAATTCATGTATTCTATCTCCTGTCTTCTTCAGTAACATTTTTACCTCAGTGGCCTTATCAATAGTGGCAGTAGCATATGCACCTGCAAATATTGATAGTTTGGTTAAATTTTCAGTAGGATCAACTAGAGGATCCTTCCACAAAACATCAACAGATTCATTTGTAAGGTTTGAGATAGTATAATCAATTCTTCTCCTTTTTCTTCTATTGAATACAACCTTATGACTAGGACTGTAGAAGACATAAAAGGAAGGGATTTTCTCAACTTGTAACACCATCTGCTCTGTAGGATAAGCCAGAATGATCTCTCGATCATGAGTTTCAAGAATTTTTTGTAGTGCAGTAACCGTTTCCACTAACTTATGGGAATGTTCTAGCATCTAAAAACTAATAGCTTGATCAATATTGGGATTTGTTTGAGGAGTTTTTATTGCCTTAGAAAACTTATCCCATTCACTCTTCAAATCCATTGGCTGAGACTTTTATGAATGATCAAGTGTATCTTGACTGTACTGACCTTTTTGAGAAGATGGATTTGTTCCATCACTTTATCCTTTATCGTGTATCTCTATGATTGGAAGGCTTCCAAGTCATCTTGATTGATTTGACTGGATGCAAAATTAAGTACATCTGAAAAATTTTCAATACCTTGAAAGAAAACATCAGATCTATCTCTTTCACAAAAGCGTTTACTTTGAGCTCTGTGATATAATTTTTAATCACATCATTGGGGTCATATGGGAACTTTGGAATTACTTCCAAGTTCACTAGATTAACATTCAAAACTTCCTTGCAGTCATGACCAATATCAAAAATTTAAAAAGTACAACACTATAAAGGAAAATTAGGCCAAACGACCTTCTTAGCATCTTTAAGCTATTTAGAAATCCCATAAACAAAAAGATGGTAGGAAATTTCTCTTGCAAGAAAATTATCATGAACATAATATGGTAGGACATGAGGACAAGCATAACTACCAAAAAATCTGACATAAGTGAAACCTTCCTTTGTGAAACATCTAGCAACTGAAAAAATGTCTGTACTATCCTCTTTCGAAACCCTAGGGACTTTCTCATTGAATATAATATCGTACGTAGGCAACATGAATCTATGGAAAATTTTGTAAAAATTAAAATCGAAGTCTGATTCCCAAAGGGCTCTTTGGTAAATGTGGATTGGAGTAGGGTCTTGGGCCATCCATTTCCATCCCATAGTAGGAAAACTAGAAGAAAAGAAAATTGTGTCCATGACATAGGAACTCATGTAAAAGGGGGGTATTTATCTAGATGAAACACTTCTTTTACTCCTATACTCCATGATGTTTCTAGCTAAATTATCAGATATGATATTTTCCCAATTCAGAATTAAGGAATTGACGATTGCATCAATTAATGGGATCGAATCTACAAAAAACCTAGTGTTATCAATTATTGCAAATAATCTACACAACATACTGGAAAAATAACATTAAGGGGAAGGAATTTGTGATCTTGGGTGCATACTGAGTTTATCTCGTTTAATATTTCCTTGATCTTCCTTCCATTCCTTTACGACTTTCATCAGGTCTAGATTTTTTGATCTAAAGCTTTCAGGAAAAGATTTTTCATAGTTATGTTGTGGGATGAGTAAGTGGTACATTGTCCTCAGATATTCAGCCTTGAATGAATCGATATTCTCGCCCTTTGAATCCTTTAATGTTATAAATTCTACGTTCAAGTGGTCAATTATGAACTTAACCATATATGTATATGGGAGAATATTTGGCCTTGGTGCTACCTTATGGATGTATGAACATGCAACATCGAAATAGGTTGGGTTTGAAGGAACTGATGAACCTACTGTAGCAACTCTGACTATTACCCTTGGCTTTTCATCTTCAAAAAAATTATAGATTTCCTCATACGAAAAACTTCCACATTCCTTGTTACAGGCGGTTTCTGAGAATAGGGGAGACATATCTGATCTTTGGTAGATGACGCTTTGGGAATTTCTTTGCCTTTATTTCTCATCTCTATTTTCCTTGATCCATTAAGTGGTTTCCTGATTCCAAGAGAATAGAGAAAACATTAAAAATATATACAACGGATAGGCGGAGAGAATTAGAACAAATCGAGAATTCAATCACTTCAAAACATGCTTCAATTAGATATGAATCTATCAAAACCTTATTTCTATTAAATGTTGTTAGTCACTAATAATATTTTTAAATCAAATCTCTTACACCTTCATGTGAATTGTCTATTTATCAATTTAAGACATTGGATCTCATATTCAATTTGATTTGACATGAGTCATTTCACATGCTTGAGCAATTAACTACCATTCACTGCATATCACAATTTATAACTATTTCCATTTGTGATGTTATCCATAAATCTCATGAAATCTTATCTGCGCAAATCGCACATCACAATTTCTATGTGGTAATGGGTTTACTTTTAGTTATGTATTGAAAAATGTGAAATGCGCATTAAGAAATATAGCCACTGCATTTTATTGGAACTTGGAGTTTTATGTTTATTTATTTATTGGCTCTTCGGGTCTGTTTAATCGCAAATTTCAACGAATTTCTTATAAGTTCATCATTTTATTAGGCCCGATGCCATTTTTCTTTATAACGGTATTTAAAGCGTTTTCAATTAGATTTTAATATGACTTTGGAAAGGCTTTAGGGCATATCGCAACTTGCATGACTTAGTGGATTTTAAGTCATCTAAGCTTGTAAGCTATGTGAATTGCGATGCGCACTAAGGAATGAAAGTGGAAAAGAAAAATAAAATTTTTTCCCTAAGGTTTTTTTTTACTTAAGATAAAAAATAAATAGGGGTTTTTGTATAGCACAACAATAGGTGATTCACTTGGCAGAACCATCTATCTCTCACTAAGTTTTTGAAATTTCTAATTTTTTTTTTTGAAATAAAAATAGTTACAAGAATGAATTTCAAACAAATAATATCTCACTAAGAAACAAAATCTCCCTTAATTATAATTCATAAGAATTCATGTTTTAAAAATAAAAGTATGCGAATCTATATAAATATTTACTCAAATAAAAAGGATAAAGTAGGTGGCTCTTTTTAGATTAGCTTTATAAATGTTTACTCTTTTATCATAGGTAGAGTGTTTGATCCAATAAGAAATTTAAGCTCTTGGTAGGGTTAGCTATTACCCAACAATGATTCACTATCATATCCAGTCTTTCTTACAATTTAAAAAAATAAATTCCAACCTTATATACTTGATCTTTTTTTAAACTTAATTTTTATTTTTTGTATTATATTTTTATCTACTTAAAAGCCATTGCCTTGGCTTGGTAACCAAATAATAAGAATTCCATTTACTAGTTGTAATTACACTAATCAAGATGGCTCTTGATGAGACCCCTTGTCCTCTTGATATAATCTCAAGTCATTTCCATGTTTTGGTAGCCATTATTGGTAATGTCAGTTCATTTTTTTCCCTATGAACATGGTAAACAAGCGTGTGATGAGACTTATTATATTTTAAGATTTTCTAGTAAAATATTTTTTGAATTTCTTCTAAAAATTGATAAGTTTTCATGGATGGGGTGAATCATTGATCCTCTTGAGGATCCTGAATGATAATTTTGAGTTTTAGATTTCTTTTATGTAGAAGAGTTTGTACTATGCTAAATATTATTTTCTTGACTAATAACAAAATAACCATGCTTTATAAAGATGAGAGTTCATCATAGAAATTCAGTGAAATTGAATCTTTCAGTGAAAATAGAATCTATTTGTATTTCCAATCTTTTGATTTTTTACTTAACATTTCTTATTTCTAAAAGCGACAAATCAAAAAGATCATCTGAGATTTTTATTTGAAAAGCCAAATATTTAGACTATGCAACTTTTATTGTTGTAAGAGAAAAGAAAAAGACACTAGTATACGGGAAAAATTGGGGTTGCCTCCTATGAAAAGTATTTCTTTAAACTCTGCCCATTAACAGGAAAATAATCTCTTTTGCATAATAAATATTGCAATAAGAATGTTGATGGGCATATTTCTTCATTTATTTGAAATGGACATGGCTAGAGTTTTTGAAATTTATTGTGTTCACCTTTTTCCTCATGCCCTTTGTCCCATTTCAATACCATATCATCAATTTGAATGTTTTTTGGAGTAGCATAAGTTGAATGAAATGAGGCTTTTACTATCTGTTGATGATGTGCATGACTATGCTTGGCTCTTTCTCTTTCTTCTTCTAGCTTAAGAATTTGAAATTGTCTTAGTTGTAATGAAGAAGAAGGAGATGCATCAATGAACTGAACTAAGGTAAGGGAAGGAATAACAATATTGGTAGGAAGAACAATTTATTTTCCATAAACAATATTGAATGGAGGAGTTCCAATAGAAGGTTTCTAAGTGATTAGATCTACCCAAAGAGAAAAGATTAATGACTTATGCCAATTTTGTTGGTTTTGATCAACAATTCGTTTGATAATTCTAATAAGGTTTTTGTTCGTGGATTCTGTTAAACCATTTCCTTGCAGGTAATAATTTTCAGAATAGTTAAGTTTAAAACCCCTTTTGATTGAAAATTCTATCATCGTAGTTCCTAAGATGTAAGATGGGTTATCAAAAATTAAAATAGTAGGTAAACCAAACCTAGTTATGATATATTGGTTAATGAAATCAATGATATTATAAGAGTTGGATACTTTCAATGGAATTGATTCCACCCATTTAGTGAAAGAATCTGTAGCTGTGAGAATATATCTATGCTGTTTGGAAGAGTTAGGAATGATTGCACCGATTATATCTAATCTCGATTATTCAAATGGTTGTTCGATATTAACTGGTTGTAATGGGAAGGTTGGTTTCCTTTGTGTTAAAAATGAACTTTGACACTCTTTGCATTTTATTTCATATTCACGATCATATTTGATTGTTTAGGTCAATAGTAACCTACATGCAAGATTTTGTGTGCTATTGTATTTCCTCCAAAATTTCCTCCAACTGGTCAATCATGGAGTTCCTGCAAGACATTCTTTGCTTCAGATTTTTCTAAGCATCTTAATAGTACAAAATAAAAATTTCTCTTAAACAATACATTTTTGATCAATTCATATTGCTTGGCCTTTAATCTTAAAGCACGTTTAGTTTTATAAATAAGATGGGTTGGGGAATATCCATTTTTCCAATAAATATGAGATGATTTTATTGAGATTTCACATCATTGAGGCTTACCTCTGATATTTGTACATTGTTACTTGAATCATCTTCTAATGATAAATGGGATTCTCCTGTTAGCATTCTGCAAAAACCTTGACCTCTAACAATTTTAGAGGGTCTAATTTGTACATCATATTCTTGTAAAGCGGTAACCGAGTTAGCCCTTTTCTCTCCTAATTCTCTTTGCATTACTAGTTGTCATACTACAGAGAATGGAACTATTATTTTGGTGTGAGTTTTTATAAGAAAATGTTTGAAATGTTTTATATACTTAAAGACAACAAATTATTGCTTTTCAACAGATGAATAATTTAGTTCCGTACCTTGGAAATTAGAACTGAAAAATGGTATCGGTGCTTCATGTTGTTGGTAATTAAGCTGTGTTAAAAGAACAACGTATTATGTATCTGATGAAAAAGTATATAAAGTACAAAAGTTAAGAAAATTGGGTGTAGTCAGGAATGGAGCATTGATAATGGATTGTTTGATCAAATCAAATACTTCTCTTTTATTATGTCCCCATTTAAAGACTGAATTTTTCTTAATCATTTTTTGAAAAGGTAAAACTATTTGTGAAAGGTCAGGGGCAAACCTTTTTATGAAATTAATTTTTCCAAGGAACGACTACATAGATTTCTTGTTATGAGGGAAAGGAATTCTTGTAATCTCTTCAATTCTTTCAAGATCAATATATAAACATTTATTTGGCACAATGAATCCTAAATTTTTTCCTTCATCTAAAGAAAAAAATGGTTTCTCTATGGTTAATGAGATTCCATGCCTTTTAAATAGCTCGAAGGTTTTCTTTAGGTCATTCACATGATCGGTTTTCTATTTAGAAAATACTGTAATGTCATATAAATAAATAAACGCTGCTTTATTGATGAGCCCCCTAAAAGTAGTGTCCATAGCTCTTTGAAAAGTGGCCCTTGAATTAATTAATCCAACTGACATCTTTTGATAGGCATAAGCTCCCCACTTAGACCTGAATGTGGTCTTTAATCTGTCATCTGAAGGTACAATAATTTAGTTATATCCCAAGAATCCATCTAGAAAGAACATAACTTTAGAACCATATATTGTTTGCAGTACTTGGTCCATGGTTGGTAATGGAAAGTTGTCCTTTTGACATGCTTTGTTTAAATTCCTAAAATCAATGCAAATTGTAATATCACCCCTTGAAACAAATCATCAAATCTATATATCTCTTTCACAAAAGGATTTACTTTGAGCTCTGTGATGTAATTTTTAATCACATAATTGGGGTCAAATGACCGCTTTGGAATTACTACCAAATTAAATAGATTAACATTTGAAACTTCCTTGATGGCATCATCAATATCAAAAAATGAAAAAGTACCGCACTGTAAAGTTTAATTAGGCCAAATGGCCTTGTTAGCATCTTTAAGCTGTTTAGAAATACCATTTACAACAAGCTAGTAGGAAATTTATCTTGCAAGTAACTTATCAAGAACATAATATGGTAGGACATTATGAGAAGCATAACTTCCAAAAACTTTGGCTTAAGTTGAACTATCCTCTGTGAACAATCTAGCAATTGGAAAAATGTATGTATGGGCTTCTTTGGAAACCCTAGGGATTTTCTCGTTGAATATAATGTGGTACGTATGAAACATGACTCTATGGAAATTTTTGTAAAAATGTAGATGGAATTTTGATTCCCAAAGGGCTCTTTGGAAAAGGTGCATTGGAGTAGGGTCTTGGGCTGTCCATTTCGATCCCATAGTAGGAGAACTAGAAGAAAAGAAAATTGCTTCCATGACATAAGCACTCACGTAGAAGGGGGGTATTTCTCTAGATGAAACACTTATTTTACTCCGATACTCCATGATGTTTCTGGCTAAATTATCAGATAAGATATTTTCCCAATTCAGAATTAAGAAATTGATGATTGCGTCAATTAATGGGACCCAATCTACAGAAAACCTATTGGTTTCAGGTTTTGCATATAATCTACATAACATATGGGAAACATAACAGTAAGGGGAATGAATTTTTGATATTACATATTGAGTTTATCTCGTTTAAGCTTGACTTGGTATTCCTTCCATTCCTTTATGCCCTTCATAAGGTCTGGATGTTTTTCTCTAAAGATTTGAAGAAAATCTTTGACATAGTTCTACTACGGGATGAGTAAGTGGCACATTGTCCTCAAATCTTCTGCCCTGAACGAACCAATATTCTTTCCCTTTGAATCCTTGAATGGTATATCTTCTACGTTCAAGTCTTCAATTACCCACTTAACCATATCTGTCTAGGGGAGAATATTTGGCCTTGGTCTTACCTTATGGATGAATGAACATGCAACATCGAAATAGGTCGGTTTTCAAGGAACTGATGTGCCTGTTGTAGGAACTCTTAATATTACCCTTAATTTTTCATCTTTGAAAAAATTATACATTGCCTCCCACAAAGAACTTGCACATTCCTTGTCGCAGGTGGTGTCTGAGGATATGGGAGACATATCTGAGTCTTCGGTAGATGACGCTTGGGAAATTTATTTTCCTTTCTTGCTTATCTCTATTTTTCTTACTTCATTAATTAGTTTCCTGATTTCAAGCGAACAGAGAAAACATTAAAAATATAGAGAACATGGATGCAGACTTAATTAAAACAAATTGGGTGTTCAATCACCTAAAAACATGCTTGAAGTAGATATGAATATATCAAAACCTTATCTCTATTAAATGTCACTAATCACCAATAATCTTTTTAAACCAAATCTCTTACACCTTCATGTGAAATGTCTATCGATAAATTCAAGACATTGGATCTCTTATTTAGTTTAATTTTACATGAGTCATTCGCATGCTTGAGAGATTAACTACAATTCATCGCATATTGCAACTTATAACTATTTTCATTTTTTATGTTACCCATAAATCTCAGGAAATGGGATCTGCGCAAATCACACATGGCATTTTGTATGCAATAATGAGTTTTTTTTTAGTTATGTCTTGTGAAATGTGAAATGTGCATTAATAAATCAAACAAATGAGCTTTATTGCATCTGGGAGTTATATTTTTATTTGTTTATTGGCTCGTTGGGTCCATTTCATCACAACTTTCACCGAATTTCTTATAAGTTGATTGTTTTATTAGGCACGATGCGATTTTGGTTTATAACGGTGTTTAAAGAATTTGCAATAAGATTTTAGTATGGCTTTGGAAAGGCTTTAGCGAATATCGTACCTCGCATGAATAAGAGGATTTTATGTCATTTAATCTTGTAATCTATGTGAATTGCGATGCGCAGTAAGGAATGAAAGGATAAAAGAAAAAGAAACTTTATTTCCTAAAGTTTCTTTTTGACTTTAGCTAAAAAATAAATAAAATAAATTTCCTAATTATTTTTAAAGGGTTCCCATTTATTAAAAATAAATGGGGGTTGTTCTATAGCCCAACAATTGGTGATTCACTTGGGAGAACTAGCTATCTCTTACTAACTTTTGAAATTTCTAAAAAAAAATATTTGAAGTAAAAATAGTTGCAAGAATGAATTTAAAACAAATAATATCTCATGAAGCAACAAAATCTCTCTTAATTATAATTCATAAGAATTCCTCTTTTAAAAATAAACGTATGAGAATCTATAGCAATATTTACTCAGTTCAAAAAGATATAGCAAGCGGCTCTTTTCATATTAGCCTTATAAATATTTACTCTTTTATCATACGTAGAGCCTCTGATCCAATAATAAATTTAAGCTCTTGGTAGGGTTTCCTTTTACCGAGTAATGATTCATTGCCCCATCCAGTATTTATTACAATTTTGAAAACTAAATTCCAAACCGATATATTTGATCTTTTTTTACACTCATTTATTCCTTTTTGTATTATATTTTTATGTACTGAAAAGCCATTGTCTTGGCTTGGTAACCAAGTAACAACAATTCCATTCAGTATTTGTAATTAAACTGATCAAGTTGGCTCTTGATGAGACCCCTTGTCCTCTTCATAATATCTCAACTCATTACCATGTTATGGTAGGTAGTATTGGTAATGTCAGTTCAACTATTTCCGTATGAACATGGTAAACAAGTTCGTGATGAGACTTATTATATTTTAAGATTTTCTAGTAAAATCATTTTTGAATTTCTTATAAAAATTGATAAGTTTTCCCGGATGGGGTCAATCATTGGTCCTTTTCAGGATTTTGGATGATAATTTTTTGTTTTATATTTCCTTTATGTAAAAGAGTCTTTACTATGTTAAAGATTCATTTTCTTGACTGATAACAAAATAACCATGCTTTATAAAGATGAGAGTTCATGAGAGAATAAATAACTTCAGTGAAATTTCATCTTTAAGTGAAAATAGAATCTATTTGTCTTTCAAATCTTTCAATTGTTTCCTTAACATTTATTATTTTTATAAGCGATAAATCAAAAATATCATTTGAGATGTTTATTTGAAAAGCGAAAAAATGATATTATGCAACTTTAATTTTCGTAAGAGAAAAGAAAAAGACACTGGTATACAGGAATAAAATGGGTTACCTCCTATGAAAATTATTTCTTTAAACTCTGCCCATTAACAGGAAATGAATCCCTTTTACCTGATAGATTTTGTAATACGAATGTTGATGGGCCTATTTCTTGAATTATTTGAAATGGACCTAGCTAGAGTTTTTGAAATTTAGCATGTTTACCTCTTTCCTCATGTGCTTTTTCCCATTTCAATACCAGATCACCAATTTGAAATTTTTTTGGAGTAACAAAAGTTGAATCAAATGAACCTTTTACTATCTATTGATGATGTGCACGAGTGTGCTTAGATTTTTCTCTTTCTTCTTCTAGCTTAAGAATTTGAAATTGTCTTAGTTTTAATGAAGAAGAAGGATATTCATCAATGAATTTAACTAAGGCAAGGGAAGGAATAACTACATTAGTAGGAAGAAAAAATTCTTTTCCATATAAATATTGAATGGAGAAGTGAAAATAGAAGCTTTTTGAGTTATTCGGTCTGCCCAAAGAGTAAAGATTAATGACTTATGCCAATTTCATTGGTTTTGATCAACAGTTCATTTGACAATTATAATAAGGTTTTTGTTCATGGATTTTGTTAAACCATTTCCTTGCAGGTAATAATTTGCAGAATACTTAAGTTTAAACCCTATTTTGATTGCAAATTCTATCATAGAAATTTCTGAGAAGTAATATGGGTTATCAAACATTAAACCAGTAGGTAAACCAAAGCTAGTTATGATATATTGGTCAATGAAATCAATGATATTCTCAAAGTTGTCTACTTTAAATGGAATTACTTCTACCCATTTAGTGAAATAATATATAGCTGTGAGAATATATCTATGTTGTTTGGAAGATTTATGAATGATCTCACTGATTATATCTAATCCCCATTGTTCAAATGGTTGTTCAATATTAACTCATTTTAATGGGAAGGTTGGTTTCCTTGGTCTTATAGATAAAATTTGACACACTTCGCATTTTCTTGCATATTTGTGAGCATCTTTGAAAAGTGTAGACCAATAGTAACCTGCATGCATGATTTTGTGTGTTGTCATATTTCCTCCAAAATGTCCTCCAGCTGGTCCATCATGGAGCTCCTGCAAGAGTTTCTCTGCTTTAGATTTTTCTAAGCATATTAAGAGTCATAATCAAAATTTCTCCTAAACAATACATAATTGATTAATTCATATTTCTTGGCCTTTAATCTTAAAGCAAGTTTAGTTTTATAATTGAGTTGGGTTGGGGCATATCAATTTTTTAAATAAAATATGATATCAACGTATTGAGATTGCACATATTTGAGGCTTACCTCTCATATTTTTATGTTGTTACCTGAATCTTCTTCTGATGATAAATGGGATGCTCCTATTAGCATTCTAAAAAATCTTGGACCTCTAAAAATTTTAGAGGGTATAATTTATACATCATATTCTTGTAAGGAAGTAACCGAGTTAGCCCTTTTCTCTCCTAATTATCTTTACATTAATAGTTGTCTTACTGTAGAGAATGGAGCTATTATTTTAGTGTGAGTTTTTAGGAGAAAAGGTATTACATGATTTATAGCCTTAAAGATAGTGAATTCTTTCTTCTCAACAAATAAATAATTTATTTCTTCACCTTGCAAATTAGAACTAAAAAAATATATTGGCACTTCAATTTTTTGGTCATTAAGCTATGTTAAAATAGCAGCATATGATGTATTTGATGAAAAAATATATAAAGTAAAAAAATTAAGAAAATTGGGGGTAGTCAGGAATGGAGCATTGATAACAGATTTTTTGGATCAAATCAAATGCTTCTCTTTCATTATGTCCCCATTAAAAGACTGAATTTTTCTTAATCATGTTTTGTAATGATAAAACTATTTGTGAAAAGTCATGAAAAAACATTTTTACGAAATTAATTTTTCCAAGAATCGACTGCATAGCTTTCTTGTTATGAGGGAAAGAAATTCTTTTAATCTCTTCAATCCTTTCTGGATCAATATAGATGCCTTTCTTTGACACAATGAATCTTAAAAAAATTCTTTCGTCCAAAGAAAAAAATTGTTTCTTTGGGTTTAATGAGGTCCCATACCTTTTACATCACTCGAAGGTTTGCTTTAGGTAATTCACATGATTGGTTGTTTTTTTAGAAAAGATTCTAGTGTCATCTAAATAAATAACCATTGATTAATTGATGAGATCCCTAAAATCTTTGTCGATAGCTCTCTGAAAAGTGGCACCTACATTAATTAATCCAAATGGCATATTTTGATAGGCATGACTTCCCCACTTAGCCTTGAATGTATTCTTCAATCTGTCATCTATATGTACAAGAATTTGGTTATATCCTAAGAATTCATGAGGAAAGGACATAGGTTTAGAACCAACTACTATTCGCAGTACTTGTTCCATGGTTGGTAATGGAAAGTTTTCATTTTGACATGCTTTGTTTAAATTGCTAAAATCAATTCAAATTCTAATATAACCATTTCTCTTCCTGACAGGAACCAAATTTGAAACCCACTTAGAATGTCTAACTGGAAAGATGATCTTTGCTTTGGGGATTTTGTTTAGTTATGTTTTGATTTGATTTTCAAGATTCACATAAGTCTTCCTCAATTTTTGTTGTATAGGTTTCTCATCTGAAATCATAGGAATTGTGTGTTGAATCATAGAAGTATCATATGTTTTATGATCAGTGTAATCCCAAGAAAAATTAATTTTGTAAATTCTAAACAACCTGACAAATGAAAATATTTCTTTAGAAGATAGAAAAAGACCTAAATTGACATTTTGAGGTTTATCGTCAGTTCCAAGATTTACTAACTCAAAAATTAAAATAGAACCTTGATTTTTTTAGTTAGTAACTCTTTTAAACCTATATTTCTGATCATAGAGGTCTTCTAACTTGACAATTGATTTAGGAATTAGATTTTCATCTTGTTCTTTCTTAATATGAATGTCATGTTTAATTTCATCCAAAATTTGGCTATCATAAGATCCTTCAGAAATTAAGAAATCTATGATATCTGAATCATTATTGAATACTCTTCAATTGGTAATATTTTCAGGAACAGATGGTCTAAAAATTAATTTAATGTAAAATCTATTGAGACTAAACTCTTGAGATGGTATTAACTTCGATGCTACGTTAGCCAGTAGATTTGCACTAGCATTTTGCATTCTAGGCGAGGAAGAAATATTAAAGGCTAAAAAATGAATGGTCAATTCTTGGCATAATGATTGGTAATGCTTTAAATGTATAGAATTACAATTAATAGTATTTCTTACTTGTCTAACAATGATTTCTGAATCTCCTAGGACTTTTAGGTATTTGATGTTAAGATCAATGGATTTGTACAAACCTTGGACTAACGCTTTGTATTCAACTATATTATTCATGCAATTGAATTCAATTCTGCAGGATAACATGGTTTTTTCTCCTTCTGGGCTTATTAAAATACAACAAGCTCTTGCAGCATCTTCAGATTTAGAACCGTTAAAATAAAGAGTCCAAAATAAAGAATCAACTACTGGTTTATCTACAAAATTTTTACATTTTGAAATGTTTTTCCTGGAAAAATTCTCGATCTAAGAAATAAATGCATTATCAAAAAAGGGTGATGGTTGAGCATTAAAATTTCCCAAAAATGAAGTAATTTCCAATAATGTTATTATTGATTGATACTGGCTCATTAATCCTTCAAGGTTAGAATTTTTATGTTTCATGAACTTTCCATGGTCTACCCGGATTTGATTTTGCATTCCATTCTATGGTAGCCACATATGTGAATAGTCTATTGCAAAATATCCATGAGGATTTTCAGACCAGTCTCTTATTAATAATAAACCATAAAACTGAGAAATATCAACCACCAATAAATTTATTATCTGAGAAACCTTCATATTTGATGACAATATGATAGAAACAAATTTGTTTCTCCCAAAACCTCTACTCTAGTTCTATCAAGTTGTAATATATGAACATGAGAACTCTAAGGAGCTATGTTAAAATTAGCATAGAATGATTTTGGCACAATATTAGAGGAATCCCCTAAGTCTATTTAACAATTATGGATGTTTTTATTATATATCTCATCGGTTAAGAGAAATTGAGGACTATGACAGATGGATCGATCACCTATCATGATAAAATCTGTAGAATCTATTTTAGTTGAAGGAGAAGGTGGCTTACCCATTTCATTAGCAGCTTGTACTACTACTGGAGTAGGTAAGGCTGAAGCATGAACCGCATTCAAGTCTCTAAGTAAGATTTTTTGTTGCTTCTTTAATTTAGTAAGTTTATGAATTGAAACATTTGACATGGTTTTCTTCATGTCTTCAACTCAATTATACTCAATAGTGTTTGAAACTACCATTGTATTTGATGTAGGTGGAGTATATAAAGTAACATGACTTTTTTGTGTAGCCTTTTAAGTAGACTTTTTACATACTTTTTTATCCTTAGCAGGTGTGGAATTCTTTTTTCATTGATTTGGCAGCTTTCCTTTAGTATTCTTTTTGCTCCTTGTACTCATAGGTAAAGCTTCTTGTTTTTCTTCATTAGGTAGGATGAAATCCCACATTCCACTTAGTTAAAATTCTTCTTCTTCTTCCTCTATTTTTTGTTCCTCTGTACCCTGGTCAGACTCAACATTAGATATGATATTTGGTGGTTGAGTATTAGTGGACTGATTTTTCTTGAAGGGTCTCAAAGTATTTTTTGAGCTAGAACTTTCAACGACTTGTTTCTTGATATCTGCCATCTCATTTCTCATAGTCTTTAAAAATTTCTAAAGACCTTCTACATCAAAATGGTCTTTATATGGCTTCTTTTTAGAATCATATTTGAAAGATACCTTCTTTGATTTTTTCTTCTTCTTGAGAATTCTTCTTCTCAAGAGTGGTTATGTGGTTCTCTACAAATAGATATTCCTTCATGTGTTCTACAAGTGTAGGAAGTTTTTATCTATTAACAAAAATGGATAAATTGGATGGAAGAGATGAAATATACCACTCAATTTGAACTTTGCACTAGGAATTGATGTAGCAAGAATTTTATTGAGAAATTTATTAAACCTTGAATCAAAATATTTTATTTTCACCCTTGATTTATCTTTTAAATTTGATAAATCATTTATGAGCGTAGTAGTGGTCCTGTCATCCCCAAACTTAGCTATAAATGTTTCTTTGAACAAATTCTAGCTAATTATAGAGCTGGTAGACAGTGAAAATACCAGGATCCTGCATATCCTGTGAGAGTGTATATAAAAAATATTACAACACAATCCTCTTCAACTACTCCTTTTAAATTGATGGCTAGAATATAATTATGAATGTGTTCTTATGTTGGAAGGCCATCACCAAGATTAAAATTATGTAACCATATTTCTGGTGATTTTGGTAGAGCATGAGGAGGAGAGGACATATTTACAACCCCTAGATTGTTCCATGGGTGGCCTGCCATTGGACCTTGGGTGGATGTGATGGATTGATTTTGAGTTGAAGAAGAGGTAGGCTAAGTGGTAGAACTAGTTGAAGGGATAGTACTATGAGTACTGGAAGTAGTTAAAGTAACACTGATTGTTGGAGTGGAAGCGGTGGAGATGAATGGAGGTAATGGAGGTGAATGAGATATGATATCGCTAGTGATTGACTCTGATTGAGTCCTATTTATTCTCTTTAGACTAATATCGATGGGAAATTCAAAAGGAAGAATTCATGTCTTTTGAGTTTCTGATCGAGTTAATATTCTTTGAAGTTGTAAAGAAGTCGAAATACTAATCTTAAACGTTTGAGAAGTTTCAGGATTTTTAGGGGAAATAGATACCCTCTCTAACTTTTCTATCAAATACTGAAATTCAAGGGAATTTTGATAAAACTTAGGAGATAGTATGGGTTGAGTATCACTAGGATACTTAGGATAAGTATGATCAACTTCATATTTAAAAGATGAATATTTAGATAATTTTTTTCAAGTTGATGGGGATCTAGAGGGAGAGAGACTTTTAGATTTACCTTTAGATTGATCAGACATTCTTGCCATTCACAAGGCCTTCCTTCTAGTGCCAAAATGTTAAGGCCTTAGAATTTTTTGCCACAACATGGGGGAAAACTACCCTGTCCGAACCTTAAAGCAGGTCTTCCATTTGATGTCATGGTTACGACCGAGGATAGTGGGACTAGTTTCCCAAAAAGGACGATTTTGGGGTGTGTTTTGATTATACAACATGAAACGGAAAAATAATTCTAATGTATCAGATGCATCTATATAAAACTATTTAATTCTACTATATTCTCGAGGTGTTTCTTCCTTTATGTGGTCTAAAGAGATATCCTTCAACTATTAGTAATGTATATTATTTAACAGTTGAAAGAGATGGAAATTATGTAAGATGATTCTTCTAACAAAATAGTTTGATTAGAAGAATTGTGAAAAGTGTATCGCATTCATATATGTGATTATATATCTAATAATAAATCACAGACAAATATTAGTATAGAAGTTCATTTAACTTTCATCTATAATGACATTTCAAATATATAATGCAATAAAACGATGTTTGTCAATCTAGAAAGTAAAACTTAATACAAGGGAATAGAAGTACCATATGTACGAAGTTCTACTCATGTAAACTGACAGTATATTTTTTATCCTATTCACTTTAAATCAATTTTAAGAGCACAAATCTGCAACATCAGTTAAACAACTTCAAATGTCAAAAAGATAACAAACTTTGTTCCATTAATTCACCAAAGCATTCAGAAACTTAAAAAAGTGCATTCTTTGACAATGTTTTTTGACAAATTTCTGGACCCTTCTCTAAATCCATCATAGGGGTTTAAATACTAAACTAAACATATTTAAAAATATATTATTACATAAAAATAGAGGAGGTTTCAAACAACCATCCTTGTAAGACAAACTTTAACTACAATCTAGGAAAATAAAGTAAAAATATGACTATCAATTCTGATCTTTCATTTGGATTTGATCCCGAATTTGACAAATATATAGCATGGGCTTGACCTGAGCTGGATGTGAAATTCTCGATCTAAAATGTCCCTTGAAGCCTCATTTGAGAGTGTTTTTTGTGAGCTTCTTGTCAAATCTGTTAAATATTGTAGGTTCTAGTACTGATGATAAGGTTTGATCAGAAAATTCCAATAATTTTCTTGATCAAACTTATTTAATTTTCTAATCATTTCATCCTGCATTTCTACCTTTTGTTTCCACCATGTTTCTAGTATTTTTACTTCTGAGAAATCTTCAGACGTGCACTCTTTGATAAGTTCTGATTTGAAAATTTGTTCACATACAAATTTAGTAATCTCCTTTGTCAGCCTTGACGCTTTCGCTGTTTCTTTCTCTTCTTGCTTTATCTGTTCCTTCCAATCCTTGAATAAGATCTCCTTGTGGAATTTATCTACCCGAGGTAGATCAGATTCCTTACCTAAGTCTCATTATTACCATTGAATGTTTTCATTAATTTTCTTATCGACATTCTCACATTTAAGTTTCTGGATAGCTACTTGCTGGATCAATATTTCACTTGAGTCACAATAAGAGCTAGTGATAGAAGTTTGTTGGAAAAATACTTCTTGTTGTTGCTTTAATTTAGCATTCACATCCGATGCTTCCTTTATGAATTTCTCTAGATGTGACTAGCTTTGTAATCTTTTCATTGTTGCTTCCAGTTCTATTTTTATCTTAGTGAGTTTTACTTGATGTTGCAAATTAAGACTTTCAAACTCCTTTTGAAATTGGGACATATTTAGTTCCATTTGCTAGCCGGAGTTAGAATTTTCTTGCTTTAATAGTCTCTCTAATTCATGTATTGTTTCATCTCTCTACATAAATAAAATTTTAAGCTAAGTGGCCTTATCAACAATGGTAGTAGCATATGAATGTGCAAACTGTGATAGTTTGGTTAAATGTTCAGTAGGATTAGCTAGAGGATCCTTCCACAAAACATCAACATATTCATTTGTAAGGTTTGAAAATGTACCATCAATTCTTCTCGTTTTTCTTCTCTTGACTATAGCCTTATGACTATGAATTTAGAAGACATCTAGCGAAGGGATTTCCTCAAATTTTAACACTATCTGCTCTGTAGGATAAGCCAGAATGATCTCTCAATCATGAGTTTCAGGAACCTTTCGTAGTGGAGTAAAAATTTCAACTAACTTCTGGGAATGTTCTGGCATCTGAAAACTTAGAGCTTGATCAATATTGGTATTTGTTTGAGGAGCTTTTATTGCCTTATGAAACTTATCCCACTCACTCTTCAAATCCTTGGTTGAGACTTTTCTAACTAATCAAGTGTATCTTGATTGTACTGAACTTTTTGGGAAGATGACTCTGTTTCGTTTCTTTCTCCTTTCTCTTGTATATCTATGCTTGGAAGGCTTCCATGTCATCTTGATTGATTTGAATGGATCCAAACATAAGTACATCTGAAAACTTTTCAATACCTTAAAAGAAATCATCAAATCTATCTATCTCTTTGACAAAAGGCTTTACTTTGATCTCTGTGATGTAATTTTTAATCACATCATTTGGGTCATATGGCCGCTTTGGAATTACTGCCAAATTCAATAGATTAACATTTCGAACTTCCTTGTAGGCATGACCAATATCAAAAAGTTAAAAAGTACCGCACTGTAAAGGAAAATTAGGCCAAATGACCTTCTTCGCATCTTTAAGTTATTTAGAAATACCATTTACAACTAGCTGGTACGAAATTTCTCTTGAAATTAACTTATGAGGAACATAATATGGTAGGACATGACGAGAAGCGTAACTACCAAAACCTTTGACATAAGTGAAAATCTCCTTTGCGAACCATCTAGCAACTGGAAAAATGTTTGTACTAGCCTCTTTGGAAACCCTGCGGTATTTCTCATTGAATATAATGTGCTACAAAGGTAGCATGACACTATGGAAAGTTTTCTAAAATTGTAGATGGAATTCTAATTCCCAAAGGGCTCTATGGTAAATGTGGATTTGGGTGGGGTCTTGGTTCGTCCATTTCCATCCCATAGTAGGAAAAGTAGAAGAAAATAAAATTATGTGCATGGCATAGGCACTCATCTAAAAGTGGGGTGTTTTTCTAGATGAAACACTTATTTAACTGCTATACTCCATGATGTTTTTGGCTAAATTATCATATAGGATATTTCCCCAATTCAGAATTAAGGAATTGACGATTGTGTCAATTAATGAGACCCAATATACAGAAAACCTAGTGGTATCAAGTTTTGCAAATAATCTACACAGCATACCAGCAACATAATAGTAAGGGGAAGAAATTTTTTCTTTTGGGTATGTATCAAGTTTATCTCATTTAAGATTGCCTTGGTTTTCCTTCCATTTCTTTATGAATTTCATCAGGTCTGGATGTTTTGCTCTAAATCTTTGAAGAAAATATTTGTCATAGCTTTGCTGCAGGACGAGTAAGTGGTACATTGTCCTCAAATCTTCTTCCCTGAACGAATCGATATTCTCACCCTCTGAATCCTTGAATGTTCTATCTTCTACATTCAAGTGGTAAATTACCCACTTAACCATATCTGTATAGGGGATAATCTTTGGCCTTGTGTCCACCTTATGGATGAATGAACATGAAACATAGAAATAGGTCGGTTCTAAAGGAACTAATCCACCTGCCATAGCAACTCTGACTATCACCCTTGTATTTTCATCTTTGAAAAACTTATAGTTTTCCTCCCATGAAGGACTTCTACATTCCTTGTTCTAGGTGCTGTTTGAGAATAGGGGAGACATATTTGAGTCTTCGGTAGATGACGCTTGGGAAATTTCTTTTCCTTTCTTGCTCATCTATATTTTCCTTGCTCCATTAAGTGGTTTCCTGATTTCAAACCAACAGAACAAACATTAAAAATTTAGAGAACAGAGATGCGGAAAGAATTAGAAAAAATCTGGCCTTCAATCACTTCAAAACATGCTTGAAGTAGATATGAATCTATCAAAACCCTATTTCTATTAAATGTTGTTAATCACCAATAATATTTTTAAATCAAATCTCTGACACCTTCATTTGAAATGTCTATCGATCAATTTAAGATTTTGGATCTCATATTCAGTTTGATTTGACATGAATCATTTCACATGCTTGAGAAATTAACTACCATTCATCGCCTATCACAACTTATAACTATTTCCATTTGTGATGTTACCCAAAAATCTCCGGAAATGCGATTTGCGCAAATCAAGCGCTGCAATTTTTATGTCGTAATGAGTTTGCTTTTAGTTATGTATTCTGAAAGGTGAAATGCACATTAAGAAATCAAGCCACCGCGCTTTATTGTACCTTGGATTTTTATGTTGATTTATTTATTGGCTTGTCGGGTCCATTTAATTGCAACATTCACTGAATTTCTTATAAGTTGATCGTTTTATTAGGCGTGATGCAATTTTGGTTTATAATGGTGTTTAAAGCATTTGAAATAAGATTTTAATATGAGTTTTGAAAGGATTTAGAACATATCGTAGCTTGTATGACTTAATGAATTTGAAGTCATTTAAGCTTGTAATATATGTGAATTGTGATGTGCACTAAGGAATGAAAGAGAAAAAAAAAAAACTTTGTTTCTTAAACCTCTTTTTTACTTAAGCTAAAAAATAAATAAAATAAATTTCCTAATTATTTTTAAAAGGTCCCCATTTAGTAAAAATAAATGGGGGTTGTTGTATAGCACAACACCTTCCTGGAACCATTTGGGGTTTCTTATTTTATTTTAGAGGTAATGATAAAATTTACCATTCTTTTAATTTTATGTGTAATTCATTGACATTTATAGAGGGTTACTAATGGAACCCTTACCTTATTTATATGTTTAAGTGAGCCTCCTTACCTTGGAGTGAGCCTCCAAGTTCTTCTACTTGTTAACTTAGTTAGCTTTTGGTAAGGCTCGTTCTATTTCTCTTTCATCAATATCATTTTTTTTTGTCACATTTGGAATTAAGTTAGTGTCTATACAACTACAACAATGGGGTGTGGCTTTTACCCTATCTCCAAATTTCACGTCAATTAGTATGTGTTATCATCAATAAAAAAAAAGTGAATTGATTTGGGGTATCACCCCATAGAAATTTATGGGATTTCCATTCCCCTACAACCTAAGTAAGCCATGAACATATCTAGATAAGGACCAAGGATATCTTTAGATTTTTTTTTCTTTTTGTTTTAGCTTCTCCCTTAGGGTTTGTTGTTAGAACACCTGCAACAATTATGAATTTGTTAAATATTCTATAAGTGAGATTATGTACAACGATTTCTCTTTTCCTTTCCGTTTCTAATATTTTTTTCTCTCCAATACCATATTGATGTTCATGTTCGTGTCGTTTGGCACCAAAATCTGTGGGAAGGACGTGCCATAATTTCATATCTCAGGTGTATTTCCATTTCATTTGTCTTCTATTTATCCAACACTTCCTTTTTAATTTTTAAACTAAATATTTCAGATTTCTAACCCTCTTGTATATTTGACTATAGGTATGCCATTCCAATGAAAATGTGGTTTGGCTAGTTCACACTTAGGGCATTTTTCCACATCCTAGAGATAACTTTCGACTCCCTATTATTACAGGTCAACATTCTTCAATTTCTTCAACCTTCTAGAATTTTAATGGCATACACCTATTATTTGGCTTGTTGATTATAACAGAAAATAAGGGTCTTCCTTTTTTCCATGTTCTAAACCTACGGAGTTACATTTGTATATTTTTGCATTAATCCTTAACAATATATAAATTTGGGTTCTTATTTGACTATTACCGTATATAAAATCTATTATAGGTCTATTCCCTTCATTCTCTTTACCTTCTGATTATGGGATGTATATGTAAAATGAACTAGGTTTTTTTGCGTAGAAATTTAATAAAAGTAGTCCTTTTTCTTATTCCTTTTGTTACATTTATATTTCAATGCTTAGTTACATTTATTTTACGATAGTCATAGCATTAAAATAGGGCTTGATTTCTAACTTGTTTCAATTGGATATATGTGTGTGTGTGTGTGTGTGTGTGTGTGTGTGTGGTTAATTCAGTAATTGGCAACATCCATAATACTAATTTGATAATTATGAAGGGTCAACATCCCACTGTTTCCTGGGCCTTTTATTTTCATTTAAGAATAATAAATTTATTTCTCTCTCATTATGTTAACATATTTAACATCTTTCTCCTCAGGATTTTAGGAGACTCTTTGAGAAGGTCTATCATGTGGACTTTAACCACTAACAATTATTGTTTTTTTAAATAAACATAAGTTCTCTTTCATGAATACTTCCGAACAAACCATTTTTTAATTAGATAAAATAGAATATAATTACATCATCACATAGTTTTCATCCCAGCTTCCATACCCATAAAGTTCAATAATAATTTAAGCCTAAAAATAACCTTCTCTAAAAAAGCAAAACGTAGGGGTGTCAAATGTAATTACACTTGACGTATTACTGAGAAGTTCTTGTAATTTCTAGGTTTATACATACAATCAATACTTAGAGCCAACTCAAATATATCTAAAATAGTTCTCAAATAATTGGTAAAAATCATGCATGCCTTTAAAGTGTCGCTATTGTCCTTCATCTAGCTCTATGCCAAAATTAAATTAAAGGTTAATGGCCTAGGAAATGCATTTTATATTATGTAGGACATCTAGGTATCTCTATTGTGTCTATGGAATTTCACTAGTATTGGAGCAAAGCTTGTGATAATAAGGTCTCTTTCTCAGGGATATGAACATTGACTAGTAATGGAGTAATGACAACAAAATTAAGAAAACAATTGTTTGAATAGACCATCAATATCCCTTATTTGCATCAATATTGTGGAAATATTCTAGCATTTGAGGAAAAATAAGGTTGGAAATTTAACTATGTTTTCTAGTCTTGTAGGTTTGACTAGTAGTTTATGTATTCTCTAAGCTTATTTTTATCTAGCTAATGAAAAATACATGTTCTAGTGGGAAACCATGGAAATGAAGAAAATATTATGCACAATAATGTTTCTCCTCCTAAAAATTACGATTATATGCAAGCTTAGCTACAAAGAATCATACTTCTAAGTAATGTATAATCAATTGGACCAAGATCATTTTCTTTTCTATTACAAGAAAATGTAATTATTCTTGCAAAGAATCATAGTTCTAAGTAATGTATAATCAATTCGACCAAGATTATTTTCTTTTGTATTAAAATAAAATGTGATTATTCTTCTATAATATTTTTCTTCAATATTTTGATACCAAATGTTGTGTTTAAATTCTCATAAAAGAATACACAAAAGGTATTATCAAGGTCATAATTTTGTTTCATGGAAGGATTGCATGGAGTCGGTATTCAATGATAATGTAATTTTAGAATATGTCAAGTTGGATGTTGCAAATACATAAGCATATGATGCCAAAAACATTGTTGAGTGGAAGAAAAATGTGGCCAAAGCGAGTAGAATCCTAGTGGAGGGAGTGCAGGATCATATTGTCTCAAATATCCATGGAAAGGAAGCTCCATTCGCGATGTGGAAAGCACTGTTAGAATTGTTTGAGAATAATAGTGACCACAAGAAGATGAAACTCAAGGATAAACTTTGGAGTATCAAGATGTAGAAGAATGGCACAATTCTGTAGTATTTGATCACGTTCACACAATGTCATAATGAACTTGGCAGGGTCAGTGTTAATTTTCCTGAAAGAATACTTCATAATACTAGCCCTTCTATACCATCCTGAGCGTTGGAATAACTATCATGATTCTTTGAAAGGGAGGGAGAGAATATTGAATTGGGAGAGCTTATGGTCTGATTTAGTACAAGAGGAAATAAGGAGGAATACGAAAGATGAGACTTCATTGAAGGGCAATAACAAAGAAAAATTTTCATTCGCTGAAAAGGAAAAGAAGGGGAAAGGGTAGAAATCCAAATACAAACTAGAATCCACTTAATGGGGCAAGAATAAATATTAGTTGAAAATCAAATGCTTCCATTGTCATGAATTTAGGCACTATGCCACAAAGTGTCCACATAATAACGAAATCAAGAATACCTTGGGAGGAGAAAGAGGTGAATATTTTGATTCACAGTTCTAGCTTGAATTTAACCCCATTGCGTGCATTACCAGCACAATGATGGGGAGCATTTGGTACTTGGACAATGGTGCATTTTTCCACATGAAGGGGAATTGGACCTTTTTTAGTGACTTGGAGGACAAATAGTTGAATATGTACATTGATATGGAGGATGATGGAAGGTACAATGTGACTGGGATTAGTAAAATCACCTTTCAGAGGGATTCAAGCCCCCCCATTAGGCTCAAGGATGTCATGTGTGTGTCAGGCCTAAAGTAAAATCTTGTCTCTATTGCAGTTTTGGAAGACCGTGGATACGATGTGATCTTCAGAAAATGAAAGGAATTCATGAGACACATAGCCACAAGATAGGTGAAGCATATCAGGGTTTTAATGAAGATATTTTACAAGCTATATGTGGAGGATTCTGCTTCATTGAGAAAAGAAGTAGAGAAGGTGCAGAGCTCCCATGTAGGTGAATTATGGCATAGAATGCTTGGCCTCTTGCATCATGGAGCTTTTAATTTCATGCAATAGATAACCACAAGCCTTCCCAAAGAATCACATGAGTAGCAGGATGTATACAAAAGGGTGTGATTTGTGGAATTACACAAAAACCACTTTTCATGATCGAGACAACAATGCACATGCAGACCTAGAAAGGATACACTCTAATGTATGTGAACCTTTCTTGACAACCTCCATTCGTATGAAAAAAATATTATTTCATATTTATCGATGACTACTCATGGAATTATTGGATATTATTCATGCAGAAGAAGGAGGATAGTTTTTCCAAGTTTGTTGAGTGTAAGGCACTAGTGGAGAAAGGAACTTGAAATAAGGTGAAGGCCCTCAGGAGTGATAATGGAGGTTAGTATTTGTAAAACGAGTTTAAAAACTTATGTGAAAAATAAGGCATTCAACGAGAGTTGAAAAAACCCCATAACCCACAATAGAATAGGGTGGAGGAGTGGAAGAATCATAGAATTGTGGTAGAAACAAAGGCGATGTTGCATGACCAAGGCATACCTTTGCATGTTTTGACCAAAGAATGCAACATAGCAGAACATTTGCATAACTAAAGTCTTCATCAAAATTTGGACATGATTACACCAGAGGAGGATTTATTTGGGAGGAAGTTGGATGTGTTTCACTTCACAATATTTGGAGCTTGTGTCTATTTCTATGTATCCAAATATGCAGAGAAGAATCTATATCCGAAAATAGATTTGGGGATATTTTTGGGTTACACGGGAACTCCCCAAAACTGTCTTAGTAATTTCCATCCGTTATAAGGACAGTGATGTGAAGGGATGTAAAATTTGATGAAGAGAAGAGAATGTGATTCATTGTTGAGAGGGAGCTTCATATCCCAGCAAATGAAGCAATTTTATCTCCAAAGGATGAACCTCAAGAAGTTGTGGAGCAGCCAAAAAATTTAGGAGAAAAGAGTCGAGACAACCACTATAGGCAAAGGATGAGGGAAGATGAGAGACTTGTGTAGGATGCGAGGGATAATGTCAAAGCTCCTTCAAATCAATGGAGGTCTCCAAATAGGTACACTAGCTACATGACTTTGATCACAAAACTTGTAGAGTTTGATCCATCCTCATTCGAGGAAGTCGTAGGAAAACTTGTATGGGTTCCTCCAATGGTGCAAGAGTAGTAATCGATTATAAAACAAAATAAAATTGGGAAGTTGTTTGAAGGCCAACATCTAAGTCAGTCGTTCGTTCATGATGGATTGTCATGGAAAATAAAGAAGCATACAGAGGCATAGAAAAGTACAAGTCCATATTTGTGACCAATGGGTAGTCTTAGGTTGAAGGGATTGACTATGAGGAGACCTTTTCTCTTATAGAAAGTTACTTATCCATCAGATCAATTATTTCCATGGCTACATAGATGGGGTGGAAGGTACACCAAATGGATGTAGAAACAACATTCCTTAATGGAGTTATTAAGGAGGTTTATATTGAGCAACCATAAGATTTTGATACTTTGGATCGAGAGTCTCATGTGTGAAGACTAAAGAAAGTGTTGTACGGTCTGAAGAAAGCACCTTGAACTTGGTAAAATGGGCTTGATAGATATCTTACCAGTTGGTGCTTCACCAAAAGTGAAGCGGATGCAAACCTCTATCATATTTTGGTAGAAGTTAGATTGTTTATTATTTTATTATATGTTTACGATTAGATTTTAAATGGTGATGAACAACTAATCAGATATTTCAAGGAGGACCTTGCAAGAGAGTTTCAAATGAAGGACATGGATCTCATGCACTACATCTTCGGATTGGAAGTGTGACAAGGAGACAAGAAACTATTTATCTCTCAGGGAAAGTATGCCAAAGAGATACATCAGAAGTTCTGCAAGGATATATTCAAACCCATGGGAACTCCTCTAGAGATCAACTTGAGGAAAGAGGGTGCTACTATTTACCGATAGTTAGTGGGTTCACTAATGTATCTTGTGAACACATGACCAAATATCTACTATGTTGTCAATCATTTGAGCCAAGCCATGGTTCAACCGAAAAAATTATTTTGGAGGAAAACTAAGCATGTTTTACGGTTCCTCAAAGGCACTACCCAATTTGGAGTATGGTAGAAACATACCAAGTGAGTGAAGTTGAATGGATTCACAGACGCAGATTGGACAGGAATTCCATGATATCGGAAGAGTATTCACGGGGAATTTTCAGTGTCGAGTCCACAATATCTTATTGGTACAAATGAATAAAATATTTGTGGCACTCAACTCGGAAGAAGAAAAATACATGGTTGATATTCAAGCAACTTGTGAGGCTACCAAGATGGGAAAAATACTTTTTGGATTATTTGGTCAGATGATGGATCCCACTTTGATATACTCTAATAATAATACTAACACCAATTTCTCTTAAAATATTTATTTTCATGATCGATCCAAGAATATATATATATATATATATATCCAACATCACCATCTATGAGATTGTGTGAAGAGATGGATTATCTTGTTGTAGTACATTCTAACAAGGAAAAAAGATGCATACATTTTGACAAGGGCCTTGTAAAGAGGAAATTTTGAGTTCCATAGGTGCATGATAGGGGTGGTTGATAACCCCTTTCTTGGTGAGAGGGAGAGTTGAAATATGAACCAACAAATTCTCAATTTGTTTTTTCCTTGATTAAATTGAGAAATTTTGAATTTACATATGAACAGACAACTTTGATGATGTTAAATTGACTAACATGGCTTGTGTCACCTATTTTAGTTAGTAAATTAGAGTTAGAGTTAGATTTCAGTTTAACATGTTTTATTTCTAATTTTTAGCAATCAAGGTCAATTATCCAAGGTTGTTTTGAGTTAAACTAGCTCCAACTGATGGAGGAACTAGTGGAGGGTAAAGTTGTGTAGTGAGAACTCATTCAAACTCAATGATCATCGAGTTAACTAATCAATCAAACCAAAATATCTAGGTAATGTAGAGAATGTGAGTTACCCAGTTGAGATGGGGATTTCAAGGCATTTTAATATCATTTATATACTAGTTCTAAGTTGAGATGGGGATTCCAAGGTACTGTAACATCATTTATAGACTAGTTCTAAGTGTACAAGTGTTGCATGCAGTCAGAGGAAGGACCTAAAGGATTTTCACAATAAATTGGAGGAAATTTCCTAAAACATAGGCACTAATTCCTCAAGGAATAATGCAAGGAAATAGGATCTCAATCCAAGGACGAATTTGACTAGGTTTGCATCATAGGTCTTCAGTGAGCAGTGAGATAGGTTGAGTACTTGCACATGGTTGAGTAAATCATGAATTTTGTTTTTTTTTGTTGATCTAACCCATAAGGACTTGAACATTGAATCTAAAAGGAGTACCAATTGAACTACACCCCATAAGCCATGCACAAAATGTTTTACAAAGGAAGAAAAAACTAATTAAATACCATATAAGTTTAAAAGTTCGTAACAATTAAATTACATCGTTGGCCCTATAAGGGTCTTCTGATTTTACATCGAAGATTGAAGATAAATAGTAACCATAACCTCAAATTAAAAATAGATTATAATATAGAAAGTGGTAGCATGAAAATACCATAATGCATATGGAATGAATTCATTGACTTCATGGCTGGGCAAGCCTAACATTAAACAAATTGAATAAATTCAGAACCTAGTATTTTCAAGTATTTGAGAATGAATGTGCAGAAAATTTTGAAACCCTCATAGACCTTGCAAAGGCCATGCTTCAATGTATTTTGTTTGAAATAAAAACCAAAGATATCATTAGTAAACCCTTAATAGAATGTTTTTCAAAGAAATAAAATGACACTTGAGGGTTGTAATGCATTTACCTGTAAGATTAAATGATAACAATCCATCTCCTCGCCATTCATGGTGTAGAGACACAAGGAGTATCAATGGATGACACAATATCTAGCTTAAAAAGCGAAAGAAACAATTACAATTTGATGAGGAAGAACCTTAACTCACCTTAAAAAACCGAGAATGAGACATTTAACATCTCAGTGACAATCGCAGAGGTCGGTTAATGGTCTACCCAAGAAAATAAAAATGTTGCTTGGAATTATCAGTATCAGAAAGTTACTCATCAACACATAGTCACTGTGTTAGATGATCTTGGAACTAAAAATAGTTAAACAATAAGGAAATATAGTAAAAATAATTACCTAGTCGAATTCAAGATTTTGAAACTAGGTACTTGCCTTTGGAATAATATTTCCTCGGTGATGAGGCTAATTACTTGATACACTGATATGAAAGTTTTTGGGTAATGATCCGAGGTATAGTAGTTGAACAGGAAAGAAAAATATCCAGTAGGGTTTCATTTAGCCAGGGCTATTTCCATGTTCGAGACTGTGAAAATGAGATCACAATGACGGGGTTAGGGTAGGTAGTTACCCTAACCTCTTAACAATATATATCCTCCATTAGATTGGTGTAAAAATCAACGGTGAAAAGAGTGCCAACCAGGCTTCTCCATGTAGGTCGGGTGAACACCATAAAAATATACCTTGGTTTCCGACAGATGGATCAAAAGATCTAGAACCATGAGAATTAGTAAGGTTGTTAACATGGAAACATAATACAATGAAAGATCTAGAATCATGATAATTAGTAAGGTTGTCAACATAGAAACATAATAAAATAATTTTCATGTGCCCAACCAATATGAATATAGTACCACATGCATAACTGAATGAATGCTACAGTTGGATAGAAGTCTCGTGGAGGTATGTCCATACCAAGTGATACAACCCAAGCTTAATGTGGTTATAATATGTCATTTTTAGTGTGGTAACAAGACTGATACACTGATACACTGATACATAAGTTGTAAGGTTTCATAAGTTTTGGTATATAAAAGTTGTAAGGAAGGCCACAAGGGTTTTGATATATATGCGTGTAAGTCCTAAGGAAGGGTACAAAGGTTTTGATATGTACATAAGTTATAAAATAGGTCACAATGGATATAACCACCATACAAGTATGAGATGTGTAATAATACCTCGTAGGGATTTTAAATTAAATTGTTGAAAAATACAGTAATGATTGAATAAATTTCCATACTCTTACATGACATGAAAAACAAGAAAAGAAGAGGAACATCCAGGACTGTATATAGGAGTTTTGATATATATAAGTTGTAAGGAAGGCCGCATGGGTATATATATATATATATATATATATATATATATATATATATATATATATATATATATATATATATATATATATATATATATATATATATATATATATATATATATATAAGTCGCAAGGAAGACTACAAAGGTTTTGATATATACATAAGTTATAAAATAGGTATCAATGGATATAAGCACCATACACGTATGAGATATATAATAATACCTTCTACAAATTTTAAATTAAATTTTTGAAATATACACTATGTAATATCCCGTTTCGGGGATATCTCTAAAACACGGCAAACTCCAACCAGAGATGGACTGGGAGGGAATTTACCAGATATTCTGCCTCTAAAAGAGGATGAGATCCAGAGGCTACCCGGCCCTTTCTAGACTCTTTATATAGAGCTTCTTGAAGAATCCCACTCAAAAGCTCTGATAGCACTGTAATATCCCAAAAATGGATTTCTCAGCAAATCATGCTTTAAAAACACATTTTTCAAGAATGTGTGCTTCAAATATCATAAAAAATGTTTAAAAACACTTAGAAAACCACTCCAAATACTGCAGAAACCTTTACTCAGCTTTTATGGGAAAAAAGGTGGGGAAAATTGAGGATTTTGGCCCTAAAATGAGTGTATAAGAAAATCTGCGTAAACTGAAGGGTCAAGGTTTTGGAAGATGTTAGATTAGGTCAAGAGGGATATTCATGTAAAATTTCATAACAAAAAAAATGCATTTTGTTAGTGTTAGCCTTTGCAGCTTTCCTTCAGTGATCAAACATGCTCTTAAAAAGTGATTTTAAGGTGTTAAGGTCAAATTTTGTCATTTCAATGAGTCTTCAAGCAAAATTTGGTCATTAGGCATTAGGTCTAGGGTTTGTTTTCACTCTTTTCAAAGTTGTCCAAATGTCGGTCCATGTCACCATTTAGCTGAGTGTACCATCATTCAGAGGGTTTTCATCATCATGTCAAGTTCCATTGGGTCATTTTACGGCTTGTTCATGCTTCAGTTGTGCCTAGGTAAGGTCCATTTCCCTCTCCTAGGGTTTTGGAGGTAATTTCTCTTGGATGGTAAAATCATTAGAAAAACTTGTATCCTGATGTTCATACGCCTTCCCCTATCATTAATGTACCTTATTAAACACTTCCCATCACTGAGATCCCCCAAATTCCTCATTTTTGCACAAACCCTAGTTTCTTGCCACAACTTGGCAATTTTCTAGGCTAGGCCTGTGTTTTTCCCTTTTGGACCCCTTCCCCTCACTCAATATTTGAGATTCCACTTTCCCCTACTTCCTAAAATCCCTCCCTACTTCCCAAAATTTCCCCAATAATTTAGAAGCCCCTTATCCCCTTCATTTCACTTCATTTCGACAAAATCCCTTGTTTCACACATCGGGATAGGTTTCACTCAAATGCTATTTCAGAGCAATAAAAGATGAATTTTGGAAAAATGAGAGATTTTTTTGTAGAAAACATTCCAAGGAAGAAAAACCTCCTTCACTTTTTACACAGGTGTAATTTTTTTGGAGAAATGTCAAGAATACCGTTGCCTCAGGATAATTGATGCACCTGCAGGAAGTAGTGTTGGGAGATTTGATTTTTGACAAGGTAAATGAACTCCAAATTGAAAAATTCCACTTGAAATGGAACTTAGACTCAAAGAGCTTTCCAAAAAGCTATCACACACCCAATTTGGACAACGGGAAGGCCTCCACAAGCCTCTTGCAAAATGTAATATGTAGCGCGCGGCGCATAGAAAAGTGCGCGCGACGTATTGGGCCAAAACTCAAATTTTTTGTCATTTCTTTACCAAAAATCAAATTGAATCAGTCCCCTTTGTTCCAAATAAGTTTATGTGTGTTTTAATTGCTATTTTTCAAGGTTTTGTGTATTTTTAAAATCGTATATGAGAGTTGAATGTCAAAAACCAACTCTATCTTGTTGAAGAAATGCCTCTCCATGGTTTTTGAATTGGTGTTTTAAAACAGTTTTGGTGTCACTTCCCACCTTGTTTTTCCATCTCCCATGATCTCATTATTATAGTATATTTTCCTTGTCCCCTTACATCCCCTTACATCCTAAGTGACTTATTCCTAAACCCCTTTTTCCTATCCCCAAGTCACTTCATTCCCTATCATTCCCATTTCCCCATCTCATTTGTAAAGTCCTCAAACCCCAAGTTCCCAAACAATAAAGTGAGTGTCCTTGCACTTTAAATCTCACTTGAGTACATTCCATTGTTCCCATTTCCTTATTTCCCACACTCCCTTCCTACTAAGCATATTTTGGCATTGAGACCAAGACACTAAACTCTTCATATTCACCTCGGGCAACATAGACGAAGAAGGCATTGAGGCGTGAAAAGGAATAATCTTGGCCTAAAATTATTTCAATGAGCATGATACTTGATTATGTACCCTCAGTCCAAATTTCAGCAAATTTGGAGAAGTTTTTGTCATTTTGGAAAATTTTGGTCTCAAGACAGGTTTTTCAGCCCAACGCATAGCGCGTCGACGCGCTCGCTTATGATTGGGACACTTGCTGGAGGAAAATTTTATATTTCTGGATTTTTCATGGTAATTTATGCATGTTCCAGTTGGACCAAAGAATTTCATCAAGTTCTGGATGATCAAAAGGGCAAAAAACACCATGAAAATCACCTTTCTGCCACCTTTTGCACCAGCAGGAAGTACTTATGGGAGAATGAAGTTTTGGAGGGGAAAATGAGCTCCAAATTGAAAAATTCTACTTGGGTTAGATAGCCAGAATCCAGGGCTTTCCAACGAGCTATCATGAGCTCAATTTTGACTCCGGGAAGTGCCCCAAAAGTAGGCTGAAAGGCGCACTACGCATAGAGCTCAGGCGCGCTACGCATAGAGATTTTTGGTCCATTTTTCATCTTCCAGCTCAGGATTTCGGCCAGTTGGACCAGTTTTGCTCGTGGATGTAATTTTTGAGTTATATTGATGTAATTTTGTGGTTGGCATGTAACTTGGGCTCACTTTTACCTATTCTAGAAGATTCACTCCTAAAAAAGTAAAAATCAAGTGAAAGAATCAGTTTCCTTCCTTTTAGAGGAAAGTTGTTTGGCTGCCTATATTCTAGCTCCTTGTTTAGAATTAGTTGAAACTGCTCCTAGAAGGAGGAATTCGACCCCTAGAGGCATGGAAAGGGGTTAGGATTGTCTATATGATGTAATTTATCAATCATTTTCAGAGGTTGAACAGGTTGGACTCCTGGGAAAACTTTGGCACACTATTGTACATATTTTTCATATTTTGGCTAAGGAAAGATCAGAGGTTTTGCAGCACCTGTTGGGATTCCTGTGGCTTTCAGTTCTTGATGGTGTTTTCTCTCAGTTTATTATAATTCCTTTCATGTTTAATGTATGCCATTTCCTTCTTATGCTTCTGAAACTAAATGAATGAGTAAATGAGGTTGAATCCATTGTTTCAGTTCTCTGCCTGTAACTTTGTTTAGTTTTACATGTTTTCGCCTGTTTGGAGAGGATTCATGTTCTCCCTTTCTCTCTTCAACTCCTTATCATTCTGATCCATCCATAGACTTGATCAAAAGCATCAATATTATTGCCTACCTCGCCCCAACTCGAATTCTGCAAAAATTTCGCCTTATCCCTGGACCCAAAATTGTTTTTCCCATTTTTTCAACAAAAAACCCAAAAATAAAAATCAAACTTTCCTATCTCTATACTAGCCTAAAATTAGTATTCATTATAAGTCATCTCAGCCCTTTTGAATACCTTTTGCCGAGATAGACCCGGAGAGAGCCCTCTCCTGTCCTCGTAGGGCTAGCTACGAGGCTGAGCGTGGTTTGATGTAGCCTTGAGTTTTACCTTATTTCAGCCTAAGGTAGATTTGAGCGCTAACATAGTGGCGACCATACTGGGGAAGAAAATGGTTTTATTGTGGGTGTTATTTGTTTTATAAGCTACAAACGGAGTCTGAATTCACGCCAGGTAGCGTTCGAACTGCTCTTGCTCTACGAGTGCATAGTAGATAAACGTTGCTTCAGTCGATCTCCGGTCTAGCTTGTAATCATAACACTTAACTTATAAATTGCCCCATTACATGTATCGAGTTCAGATCTGATGGTTGATGGTGGAAAGTGATCAGACATAAGAAGGCTGAAATCTTTCACCTGGTGACTCCAATTCAAAGTAGAGACTCCACTGGAGGACTGACTCTTTCTCTGATAAAATGGAAGGATTTTCCACAAAGTTCAGGTATCTAAAGTGGAATGGTATTCAGGATCTAATCTGCTTTCTTGTAAATTACTTCTTCACTGGTCTTGAAGTTTCCCTGAAGGTTTTTCAGAATTTGTTGTATGAGAAAGGTGATCAAAATCGTCACTCGACCTATTCAAAAAGTGTAAATGTTGAGTTTCCCTTTGATCCTGGCCTCCTTACTTTTCCCACATCTTATGTTGACTCTCTTCAGAGTGATGAGCTAGAAAATCAAGCTAATCCCGCAGCTCTTGTACATACCCCTACATCTTGTAAAATTCCATATCGGTACAAACCTCTTGTTTTACCTTCTGTTCTTCATGCTTTCCCTAAAAATTATGACCTATATCTACCAAGATTTGACGGTGAATGTAACAATGTCAACGCTGAGAAACATGTGTAGAATGTTGAGACTTTTCTAGATCTTTTTGACGTTGATGATGAAGATGTTAGTATTAGACATTTTGCTCTTTCTTTTCAAATTCAAGTAAAGAGTTGGTTCAAAGCCCTGCCTGATGCGAGTATCATAGATTTCTAGTAGTTTTTCAAAGTTTTTCTTGACAGGTGGATGATTGGACAGAACCCTTTCTTGATTTTAGATGAGTACGCCCAGCTGAAAAGACTGTCAGGGGAGACAGTACAACAATTTTCTTCCAGATTTAACCAAGTATATTTTTCGATGCCAGCTGATATAAGACCTTCTCCTAGATCTTCTCTCTTGCATTACCCGGGTGCCTTTGATCCGGAAATGGAGTTTCAGCTGAGAGAAAAGAATATTGCAACACTTCATGAAATGCAGAACAAGGCAGTGAATGTAGAGGCTCATTTGCTGATCCGGAGGTCAAAGTTGAAGGACGAAGAAAAGAAGAATGTTTCAGAGCAGCTGACACCTTCATAGGAAAAGCTTGATCTTTTCGTAAATGCAGTAGAAGAGATGGTGCGGAAAATGACTGCAAAAAATGAAAATGACATTCAAGAACAAGTGGCTGACCCAAAACATTTTGTTTCTTATCCCCATTGTCATACCGATTTTTTTATAGATCATTGTGAAGAAGAGAGAGTTGTTGATATGACATGTATGCTTGATGATGTGTTGTATACTGATGATTTGCCTCAGTTTGATCAGTATGATGATGATTGTGTTCTCCAAACAGAAGCTAATCTTGCAGTCGAATCAGCAGCTAGTTTGTGCGAGGAGGAAGTTCACTTTCAGTAGCTTGAGTACAGTGATCAACCGATGCATATCAGGTATGACAATGATGAGGAAAGTGCAGCAAATTTTGAAGTAAGTGAAGGATATTTTCCTTTTTGTTTTGATTCATTTCAGTTCATCAGAGACAACTACCATGCAATCAGAAATCAAATGTCAACAAGTCTTGATCTGGACCATCTTGAGCGCAATGAAAACATTTTTCAAGACTTCCCATATTTATATTTTCAGCCCTCTCCTATCCTTGTAGGGCTAGCTACGAGGCTGAGCATGGTTTGATGTAGCCTTGAGTTTTACCTTATTTCAGCCTAAGGTAGATTTGAGCGCTAACATAGTGGCGACCATACTGGGGGAACCGTATGGAACCGTTTAAATTAGTTTCAACTAATTCTAAACAAGGAGCGCTAACGCTATGTGTTTGATGCTGACTAACACATTTTACTAAGTTAAACGGTTCCTCCTTCTCGACTAGTCAAGAAAAACCCTGATTTCCCATGACTTTGAGTATGCAGAAATTTACTGAAGCAAGGGAAGCATATTACCTAAAGGTATAAGATGTAAAACAATATGAAAAATAAGAGAATGAGTTTAGTAACATGGAATAGGCATTAATCAAGGTTAAACAACAGTTTTACATAGAAAATCCCTCAAGGTTGAGGTGTTGCAAGACAAGAGAATGACCCAGAAACCCTTCAGCGTTATTTCCAGGAGGCTGAAGCTTATTTTTATAATATTACATATATGAAACTTATAAATACATTAAAAATTCGATCTATAATGAAACAAAATTCCCAAAGGGCTCTTTATTACATTCCCCTTAGGAATTTCGACAATATATGAAAATGTCGGAGTAGCTGGGCAGCTACAGCAACTCTGGAACTAGAAATGTATAGGTAAGGCTGAATAAGATGAAAATATCTGAATTAAACCTCCTTAAATGGATCTCAAAAGTGGAAGGTTGATCGTTACACTTGAGATCCCACCCTCCAATCAATCTGCAAAACCACGCAGCAAATGCACTATGAAAATAACGTAGCTATTGGAGAAAATTTCACAGTAAGGGAAAGAATATGTGTTGGCCTGATGCCAAGATCTATAAATAAGCTCTCAAGCTTCCAAACTGATCCTCCAAAGGTAAGAAATACTCCCCCTTTGAAAAGCAATCAATGGAATAGGGGTTGTAGAGTCTCCACGAAAACACCCTACAACACAGTATTATGCTACTGTAGCAATAACGTTGTCCTGGAGGATGATGATTCGGTATCGAACCAAAATAATGATGGGACAACCTCACCCAAGTAGGCACTCTAAGTCCCCTGGGGCTGAGGGTGAGATCTCTAAACGGAGACACTCGGTGCACTAAACAGTGTTGCAGACTAGTTAAACAACCAACGTGCTGAAGAAGTCGAGATGACCAACTCAATATCAAAAAAATATGCATGAATGGAAATAGCTCTCCTCCCCTCCATTTATATAGAAATTGGAGACTCCTCATGGGCCCTTCCTCTAGAAGCTTCTCTTCCTCTAGAAGCTTCCCACCTACGTTGTCATGTAGTGCTTTCCAATTCATACCCTCCGCTGGTTGACTTGGTCAAGCCTCTTGCAAATATCTCCTTTCACACATGAGGGTGTGAAATCTGGTTCCATGGCTGATCCATTTCCATACTAGAGGGATTTTATTTATGTTTTTATTATCTTTGGGCCTCCTTACCCAATTATTCATCTCCTAAATTAGTTTAGACAAAATTTAATGTTCCAATTTATTGAAGAAAAATTTGGAACATTACAATCATCCCCTCCCAAATGTTGCTTGTCCCCAAGCAACTGCAAGGATAGAACTGAAGAATCTCCACTCAAGGCATGGATTCTGTAATATAATGAGGAATATATCCCTCATGTGGATCCTCCATCCCCAAGAAATCATCCAAACAAAATGAGCCACCAACCAACAATGCAACTCCTGAAAATCTCCTTCCACCTCAAGCTCCGGTAATGAAGGTGGGCTGAAAATCTGAACTTGGAAAGCATCATAGATTACCCTATGCTGTCCTTCTCTCCACTCATGACAAGTGTAGAGTATATGCTGATCCTGGGATGAAAAATTATTTCCCTCCAATGGAAAAGTGAAGAACAATCCTCCAAAGAAGGCTCCTCCAACAATGAAGAACAAGCTGGCCCAAAACAATCCAACCATTAAGAATAGGACATGGTCATCATGGAAAATCCTAATGAGAGGTTTTATGAATGTTTTACATGATGATGCATGATGCAATCAATTTCTCACAAGGATACAACGCAGTCTCATCCACTGCAACTTCAAAAAATTACATGGCAAGCAATGTCCATGATTCATCACATCTACTAAAGGATAGTAAATGGCAGAATGTAACAACAATAATACATGATCAAGAACTTTCCCATTGATGTAAAATGGATTAATATAAATCTTATGGCCCACCTCAAAAGAGAACAAACATTTGGCTGTGGTGGCCATATCTCCTGCCATGCTCCCATTAGAACATGTAGTGCAGAAATTGTGAGAATTGTTCCCACTCACGGACACATCCAGCTCATGTGCCTCCCCCATAATCAATCCTCCCATACAAATCTGATCTATATCAGAAAATTAATACATGATCAGCAGAAAAATGAAGAAAATTATGAAGGTTACAAGTGATGCAAGAAGGTACCAACAGCTTTCCCCGTAGTGACAGTGCAATTTTACAAGTTGTTGCTTGATAAGAGTACATGGAAAAATGTTTCTTTTTACATGGTTAATCATGCATGTATTTATATGATACACGCTATAGTGTGGAAAATTAACATACATGTAGTGAGAAAATATTTTCCCAAGGCCACAAAAGAGATGGCTGCCTCCATCATGTAGATTGTCCCAATACAATTCATGGAGCAATTTGACGAGCTTGCCCTCTTGTGAAGCAATGCACTACATAAGAATGGTAAGAGTGTGCAAATCAATGAATGTATAAAAAATCTTCTCACCATATGCTGGAAGTAATATGGTACATAGGTCCATACATGAGTCCTTCATAGTGTTTTGGCATGCTATGAAAAAGAATGAACCATGTGCTGCAAAAAGATAATCCTCCTTATGATTGAAAACCCAAGTCAAGAAGAATATACCATAGATGTCTCTATCATCATTACCTCCTCTTTTTTCATCAAGTGCAACAAATATGAAGTGATCCTGGGAGCTATGGGTTATGGATCCACCATATCTCTGCTGGGCACACTTCATCCATAAGTCTTTACTCCAAGGTGACAATGCTGTGAGCTTATGCAAACAAGCCCATGTCAATAAAAAACTTTGTTCTTTGACATGCTCCTTGTCAAATATTCTTCCAATAATGCTCCTTTTCAAAGATTCTTCCCAATCATAATCAAAGACCAAGGAGATAGTGTCATCCCCTCCTCCTGCAACATCATACAAAGTGTGAGAGAAAATCTTCCCTTGCTCTCCCAAGCAAAGCAACAAAGTATTTTGTTGCCTCCTCATACTTCCATCATACAACTCATGTGATGAAGACACATCAAAATCATGCATCCATTCTCTATTTTTCTCAATGATTCAAGTATCGTTCCATATTTTATCCATCCTCCTACTCTTAGGAAGAGTGTTTTCCAAGTGATGGCCAAACTCTTTCAAGAGTAACCAGTGCAGTCAAGCCTCCTTCTGCTTGGTATCATAGATCTGCAGGTAGCTTCCTAGCTCCTTACTCATCAACCACATCCACTCAGTCACCTGTGGATGCCTCCTTCTTCTCTTCATCCCGGCACTCCTTCCATCAGGGCTACCATCCTCCCAAACCAAATTCCTGTCTTTGCACTTCATGGGATTTTGAAATGCAAGCTCCTCAAGGATCAATGAGACCCTATCAAGAATCAAATAGGTGGTAGGAAAAAACCTCCCATCATGATGTGTATGTCTCAAGGGATGTCCAACACAAGCATGAGAGATGTTATCCATCCCAAGATGTCTTCCATCTTCTATCTTCTCTTGTGAGAGAGGAAGAAAAGCATTGCATTCCATGGTGTGTCGAAGTGCATCTCCAATGAGATATCTCCTTGAGACATCCCTTTCATCCATAGTCTTCCAAAACCAATGAGGTCTTGGATCTGAAAGTAGAAGTTCCTCTTTGAGCTGAAAAGATCTCATTGAGAAAGTTTCATCTTGAAGGGAGAAAAGGTTTCTTACTCCAAGATGTCTACCATCAATCTTCAAGGCTTCAAACCCCAACCTCCAATTTGATGTACAATCCAACAATGGCTCATGAGAATTATGGTTTGATTCCTTCTTGAGTGTCTCCATTTTGCATAGCGCAGTGCAACCAAGCTGCTCTATAGTAGCAATGGGATTTGAACCTTGGTCATGAAAAAGTAAATCTCCACATTGATCAGAAGAATTTGCTGCAACAATGGAATGTGGAAGTCTTCTCATACCTTGAGGTGCATTTGGAACTTCTTGCAAGGCTGCAAGATTCCCTTCCTCAAAAGTGTTGGCTGCCCCAACTGTTGATGCATGTGGCTACTCTTCCATGAGGGTGATAGCGTTATCACAAGCCTCCTCAAGAGGTGATGTGATCTCTTCTTTCTTTTCTCTTTCTCCATTAAAGGTTTGGATCAACCCTTGATTGAACTCTGCAAAATTCTTCACCCTTGCATGGCTCAAGTGGCTGCACCACCAATCATAGGCTTCACCCTCAAAATGCAGCGCTGAGATTTCAACAGCTTCTTTCCCTGCTATAGGATGTATTAGGAAAAATTCCTCCAACTTTCTCACCCAAGTTCTTGCATTAGATGACCCATCGAAGGTATACAACAAAAATCTATTGCCTTTTATTTTATTTCTGCTACATGGCCTTTTCTCTTCCTTCAGTTGGATGAAATGAGGAAAATCAAGAGTCTCCCTGAAGGCTCTAGGTTGAGATATATACTCAACAAGGTAATCACTGAGAATCTAATGATCCAAAGATCTTCCATGCTCAATATCTTCTTCTTGATGAGAACAAGAAGTGCATGGTACTTCCTCTTCTTTTTCTTCAATCTTCTTGACCTCCTCAAAGGTGGATGCATTTCCTCTGGATCTGAGAATAGATGATAATAAACTCATCTTTTTCAATGTTCTGATCTTCTTCAGCTTAGACTCATAGGGATCATTGGATCCCTCATACATGGGAAAAGGTGACCTCCCAGTGGTATGCTTCAACTTTGAACTCTGTGTGCTAGATCCCCCATTGTTCCATTCACTTTCATCCTGCCTGAGCTGACAGTAATATTTGAAAGGAAAATCTGCGCTAAAGTCTCCTACATGGACTATCATTTGCGAAAATAGTCTCCAAAGGGTATATGATCATGCTGCCTCCCTTTCTCACTCGGTACTAGAGGTAAGAATGTAGGCATTGTGATCCTGGTTGGCCTACTAAAGGCTAGTGAATGTTGGTCACATTGTTGTAACATCCCCATATTTGTAACCTCTATGGCCTCTAGTTTATATTTTGGTGTCTTAGATAACTTGATCCAAAGGCTGAGCCAGAACTATGCTCTGATACCACTGCAATATCCCGTTTCGGGGATATCTCTAAAACACGACAAACTCCAACCAGAGATGGACTGGGAGGGAATTTACCGGATATTATGCCTATGAAAGAGGATGAGATATGGAGGCTACCTGGCCCTTTCTAGACTTTTTCTATAGAGCTTCTTGAAGAATCCCACTCAAAAGCTCTGATACCACTATAATATCCCGAAAATGGATTTTTGAGCATATCATGCCTGAAAAATGAATTTTTCAGGAATTTGTGCTTTATATATCATAAAAAGTGTTTAAAAACACTCAGAAACCCACTCCAAATATTGCAGAAACCTTTACTCAGCTTTTATGGGCAAAAGGGTGGGGAAAAGTGAGGATTGTGGCCCTAAAATGAGTGTATAAGAAAATATGCGTAAAATGAAGGGTCAGGGTTTTGGAATATGATATATTAGATCAATAGGGATATTCATGTCAAAGTTTAGCAAAAAAAAGGGCGTTTTACTAAGTTAAACAGTTACTCCTTCTCGACTAGTCAAGAAAAACCCTAATTTCCCATGACTTTGAGTACGCAGAAATTTACTGAAGCAAGGGAAGAATATTACATAAAGCTATAAGATTTAAAAAAGTATTAAAAATCATATAATTATTTTAGGAACATGGCATAGGCATTAAGCAAGGTTAAACATCAGTTTTACATAGAAAATCCCTCAAGATTGAGGTGTCGCCAGACAAGAGAATGACCCAGAAACCATTCAGTGTTATTTACAGGAGGCTGAAACTTATTTTTATTATATTACAGATATAAAACTGATAAATACATGAAAACGGAGATCTATAATGAAGAAAAATTCCGAAAGGGCTCTTTATTACATTCCCCTTGGGAATTTCAGCAATATATGAAAATGCCGAAGTAGCTGGGCAGCTACGGCAAATATGGAACTAGAAATGTATAGATAAGGCTGAATAATATGAATATATCTGAATTATACCTCCTCCAATGGATCTCCAAAGTGGAAGGTTGATCCTTACACTTGAGATCCCACCCTCCAATCAATCTGCAAAACCCCGCAGTAAATGCACTATGAAAATAACGTAGCTATTGGAGAAAAATGCATAGTAGGGGAAATAATATGTGTTGGCCTGATGCCAAGATCTGTAAATAAGATCTCAAGCTTCCAAAATGATCCTCCAAAGGCAAGAAAGACTCCCCCTCTGAAAAAAACAAGCAATGGAAGAGGTGTTGTGGAGTCTCCACGACAACACCCTACAACACAGTATTATGATACTGCAGCAATAATGTTATCCTGGAGGATGATGCTTTGGTCTCAAACCAAAATAATTATGGGACAACCTCACCCGAGCAAGCACTCAAAGTCCCTTGGGGCTAAGGGTGAGATCTCCGAACGGAGACACTCGGTGCACTAAACAGTGCTGCAGACTAGTTAAACAACTGGTGTGCTCAACAAGTCAAGATGACCAACTCAATATCAAAACAATATGCATGAATGGCAATAGCTCTCATCCCATCCATTTATATATCAATTGGAGACTCCTCATGGGCACTTCCTCTAGAATCTTCCCTCCTACGTTTTCATGTAGTGCTTTCCAACTCATACCCTGCGCTGGTTGACTTCGTCAAACCTCTTGCAAATATCTCCTTTCACACATGAGGGTGTGAGATCTGGTTCCATGGCTGATCCCTTTCCATAGTAGAGGGATTTTATTTATGTTTTTATTATCTTTGGGCCTCCTTACCCAATTATTCATCTTCTAAATGAGTTTAGACAAAATTTAATGTTCCAATTTATTGAAGAAAAATTTGGAACATTACGCACTAATGATTGAATAAAGTTCTATTCTCTTACATGACATGAAAAACAAGAAAAGAAGAGAAACATAAAGGACCATATATAGGAGTTTTGATATATATAAGTTGTAAGGAGGCGGAATGGGTATATATATATATATATTAAGGTCACAAGGAAGGCTACAAATATTTTGATATATACATATTTTATAAAATAGGTAGCAATGGATATAAGAACCATACACGTATGAGATATATAATAATACCTTGTAGGGATTTTAAATTAAAATTTTGAAACATACACTAATCACTCAATAAGGTTTCATTAGCTTACCTGATATGAAAAATGTCATTTAAAACAAGAAAATGAGAGAAACATCCAGGAGTGCGTATAGGTATTGAAATATATAATTTTTTTTTATTTTTTTATTTTTATAATAGTGTTTAAATATATATATATATATATATATATAACATAATATATATATTTTTTTGTAAGTTTGGTATGATTATATATTTATGATGTCCAACATATTATTTCAAATGTTGTGTGGAATTGAGTGTGTGACTTCAAATCAAGGATTGTCTTGAAAAAGAATCCGATCAACATTTATCCATGATTGTATGAACTATGAGATATTGCATATTAGAAAACATAAAAAATTTCTATCATGTTAAGTGATCTATAGATTAAAAAAATACCATGTTGTTATTTTTTAGTAAATAAAAAAATTATGACACTTAGCCACATTTTTTATTCCCATTTCACTATTCCATTCTCTTTTCTACCTCATATTACTATTGATGAATATATTTTCTCTTCAATATGCCCTTTCCCTTTGGTTACTCCCTCTCCTTTCACCTTATTTTTCACCTTATTTTTCCATCATCTTCTTCATGACTTCATGTTCTTTATACATTTTTCTATCATTTTATTTTATCATGGAGTCAACATATTCTTCTTCTGCTTTTGATCATTTTTATTATTCCTTATATTTCCATCTCCTTATTTAGTTATTCATTTCAATATTCAACTAAAATAACTATATAAATATATATATATATATATATATATATATATTTTAGGAGGGATGTCTCTATTCAGTAAAACAACTACGACATTGCTTTTCAACATTTATTTGATGCACAAATTTCATGATTTGTGGTAACTTCGACAGGAATTGGCCACGAATTGGCTTTTTCCTTTATGATAAGTTTACCTAGGCTTTATTACATCATTAAAATATTTTCACTCACACTTGGACTTCAGTTCAAACTTACTTTGGATTTAGAATATAAAATTGAATTCAAATTGATCATGACTTTAACATAATTTTAACATTGAGTTGACATGATTTTGATTTGACCTTAACTCTTTACATGACCAAAATATCATATAGTAACCTAACCACGAATTTAAGTTTGAGAGCAAGCATGCACACTATGTTCTCTTTAGACGAGTTTAATAATATTCCTACGTTTTTAATAGACGAGTGTAGAAGACCCAAAAAAATCCTATAGCTTGATACCAAGTTGGGACCTTCGCACACAACATTTCTACACACATAACATGTAGCTACTTGTGAAACAAATAAGTATAGATTTGAAGAGGATTTAAATTGAATTTATTATCTTTATCTTAATCTTAATCTTAAATATTCATCAAATAGCAAAATCCTTGAATCCTTAATTGTCTTGAAGTCCTTTAGTACTTAAATAATAGGATGATGTGAAATATTTCTAAAATAGTTTACTTTCTCCTTAAATATTGCCATCTATATAAATAGAAAATATATTCATTACATAAAAATGGAGAAAAATTACTCATTACATCATTGAAATTTTAACTATCACACCAGTAGAGTCTTACATCTATTAAGTATCCAACAAAGATATGAAATTTATCATTTTTCTATTGAATTTCAATTGGTTATATTTGTAGTCTAGGCCAAGTGAGAGAATTTATCACATTTTTCAACTATTATGGAATAAAAATCCCATGGATAATATACCCATCACTTTTCACTTGGAACTATCACAAGCATTCACCATAAAAACCATTAGAAAATACATGGCATATTTATTTTCAAATAGATTTGGTATGAAATGCTATGAATATTGTGTTGCTTTTATGTTAGGTTGGATCCTAGTGAAATTGATATTACTATTCTAGTTGAAACTTGGGAGTGTGATGATTATAAGGTCCCTCGTGAAGATTCTAACAAACACTTTAACAAGGGGATTATACGAATATCCTAATATATAAAAATGGCTTTTCTCCTCACACTAAGGCACATAAGATAGGAATTCTCAATCACTATAGTTGGATCGAAATCTCCAACATTGATGATAATAGAATTTATATTTAGATTTCTTATTTGACACCTACGAGCTCTACCTTTCACCATAAAAATAAAAAACTAGATAACTAATGTCCTTATAATTCCCTAAAACAAGATACCCACAATGGGAGGAATACAAGTAATATCCTCTTGTTAGGAACCATTAATGCTAGAACTATCACTAACCAAGATATTCATCTAAGAAATTATTCTAACCCTATTTCTCTATGGATATATGAGGAATTTGTTTTAGATAGTATAAAAAAAAGAAAATTTGAATACATGACTAAGTATCCCTCTTCTTCCAAGTTTTTCAAGATTTGTATTTATCAAGACACAATGATTTACAATGGAATAATCAAGTGGAAAATATATAACAAGATGAATGATATTGATGGGCTTGGTAGAAATATTCTATATTATGTGATATCTGATACCCTATTTCTAGCAAAATACAAAATTTTGACCTCTTAAAGGACCACGAGTCTCATTCACATCATAGACCTATAGCCTTAACTTTAAAATTTTCCATGCACAAAATCCCCATGCAAGAGAATTGTTCGAATCAAGGGCACCCACTTAAAAAAAAAAAAAAATTGATCTCTTCTGAAAGGATTTAAATAGCGATTTTCACCTATTAACTTAGAAGGATAACATTGAAAAGCTCTATCTTGGTTTTAATACAACCTTATTTGATTCCATTAACAAGTTCTCTACCAAGGTATCATATAAAAACAATAATAGAATTACCGACCTTGGAATGATTGTATAATTGATAGTAATTAAATTATGGATGCTTGTAATGAATATTTAAAGCTTGATAAGATAAATATGTACATTTTTTTCATTGAAATGAATAAAACATACAATATAAATAAAAATTAATATCATTTGTTTCACACATCTAAACCAGGTCCTAAGAAGTTTTGGAGGAAAATTCTAATACGTAAAAATAAAAAAAATAACTTGATTCCATTAAATAATTGGAGTTTCTACCTTAAAAAAATTTATGCATCCCCTAATTCAATGGACAACACTTCAAATTCCCTTCTTGAAGATGGAATAGTTTATTTGGAAGACATTGAGGTTGGGGTTAAGCATATGTTAGGCCGCTATAATAGTAGCGTAGCCCATAAAAGCTCACTATTGTTATTTTTGTTCCCTTAAATTATTATTTTTATGTAGGTCCAAACTATATTTTGACCCTTTAGACTCATATATATATCAACGAGGTTGTCTCATTTGAATCATTCAAGAATTTTTCAATTTTTTGATGTAAAAGGAGGGTTCATCCTCGAAGTGGCTTATAATAAAGTCATTGATCAACCGTTTATTTCGTTTTTGTGTTATTTTGATCCGGATGCATAAAATTTGGTATGAGAGATCCTTATCCTATGGTTTTTATGCTTCAAACAACTCAACATGGTATTTTCTCTATAATTATTTTTTGTGTAGCTTTAGACTTTGAAATTGTTACCATGTGGAAGAGTAATGTTGATGAAAATTTGTTTTAAATTGTATACACTTTTTCACTATAGTTTTTGAGATATTGTCCAAGGAAGTTAGGGTTTTTTTATGCTTCAAAATTCATCTAATACATAAAACAATATAAAATAACCTAAGTTCTTAACTAACTAGATTTCTCACCTTCAAAAATTTATCCATCCCCTAATTCGATAGAGCTCACCTCGAATTCCTCTCTTAAGGATGAAATATTTCATTTGGAAGACATTAAGGTTTGGTTTAAGCATATATTAGGCCACTATAATAGTAGTGTAGTCCCTATAATGGTATTATTGTGCCTAATAAAATCCCACTATTTTTATTTTTGTTCCCTTACATTATTATTGTTATGTAGGCACTACTTATATTTTGACCCTTTAGACTCCTATATAAACGAATGAGGTTTTCTCATTTGTATGATTGAAGAATTGTTCAATTTTCCAGTGTAAAAGGAGGATTCCTCCTTGAAGTGGCTTATTATCAAGCCGTTGATCAATCCTTTCTTTTATTTTTGTGTTACTTTTATCTGGATGCATAACTTTTGGTATCAAACCTTTTGATCCAATATGTTTTTCCTGCTTCAAATGGGTTATCATGGTATTTTTGCGAAAATTATTTTTTGTGAAGGTTTAGACTACAAAATTGTTACCATGTGGAGGAGAAATGTTGATGAAAATTTGGTTAAAAATATAGACCTTTTTTCACTATAGTTTTGGAGATATGGTCTAATGAAGTTAGGGCTTTTGTAGGCTCCGGAATTCATTATGAAACAAGTGTCCTAGGGAAAATCATTACAACTCTCTCTTTCAACATCATATTTGAATTTCTTAAAAAGTGACTCAAATTGAACATAATTTTTTTTTTTTGTAGGCATTTTAGGGATGAAGCTTGAAGTAGGGACACATATAAACCCATAAAAGTTCACTCTATTCAACCACTCCATAATAAATATATCGTGGAAGATTTGGTAGAACCTTATCTTGAATAACCAAATCTTGGTCTAACTTGTGGTGTTGGAAAGGAGACATAGAGATCTACATTAGGAAAAAATATTAGAAATTGGGAGACTAAAATCACAAAGATCCAACAATTTCAAGTTCATCCAAATCAACAAGCTCAATATCAAGCTCTTCATCGATATGATTTTTTAAATTTCCATAACTTTTGTTTGAAAAATCAGTTTGAAGTGATTCATAGGGAATAGTGAAACATATATATATATATATCATTAATTAGTCTAGAAAGTTCTTCCAAAAAAATTTATTTATACACCCATTAATCTATGAAAAACCTCTACCATGACGCATGAAGAAGAGGAAGAAATGCAGCATGATATATCAAAATTGGTGGACTGAGTGAAATAAATTTCTCTCTCAGGAAGAGAAACAAAAATGAACTAAAGGAGATGAAGAAGAATAAAATGTGACAAGGAAGGTTTGACAAGCTTGCTACAAGAAAGACATCCTAGTGGTAACAAGCTATTCTCTGGAACTCTTAATGAGAAAAAAAGGCATGTGAATCATGATTTTAGAGACTCTAGCTTTGGGTTGAATACCAACCATATTCGAAAGATAAATATGAGGAAAATTTATAGAGAATTATTTGGTAACATGGATACTAAAAATGGAGTATTTATTTCATCTACGTGATGTGAAACATGTTTATAACATATGCATTACATTTTTATATTTAGACTTCAATCAATTTGTGTGGTATTCATGGATTTTTTCTCATAAGTCACTCTGCAATTGGACAATTTTTACAGACAAATTGATAGCACATTATGAGGATGCAAAGAGAAAAACATTTTTTAGCTAATTGATAAAACTCAAACAAAAGTGTTCTATTCTATAACGCATTGAAGAATTTCAAAGATTGAATATCAAGGTAACTAATATTTGGTATCATCATATAATTAATTTATTCCTATGGACTTTAAAGGATAACATACAACATGATGTTTAGCTTTGGGAACCTAATTAATTGGAGAATGCATTCAAGGTGGAAAGAAAAGTTGAAAGAAACATTATGACAACAAGTAGGTATACCACTAAAAACTATAAATATGGAGTCATTGTTTCTCCTAGCCTCCCACAACCTATAAGGTTGACACAATAATAATTGGAGGGAAAAAAAGAAAAATGTCAAGTTTTTTTTTGAGGCCTTGCGTAAATAATACCAGAGCTCGACACATTTCCTCTTTAAGATGTTCAAAGACCTTAGTTGCTTCTAGAGTCCAAGAAAATGTATCTTTATTAAATCATATTCTTAGAGGTGATTCTATCTTGCCATAATCCTTAAAAAACTTGCAATAATACCCTTTCAACTTGAGAAACCACGACGATGACTTCAGGTTGTCGAGATTTTCCATTTGTTCATATCTTAAATTTTGTTAGGGTATTCCTTAACACTGTCACAGGATAAATTATGACCCAAATATTCCACTTCCTATACCCCAGATAAAAATTTGGATTACTTTGCATATAATTAATTCTCCTCCAATAGTTTGAGCACCTTGCCAACATGTTGAGCATGATATTTCCAAGAGTTTCTATATATTAGTATATCCTTTAAAAATACTAACAAAAATTTTCTAATGAAGGATTTGAAAGTGGAATTGATCAAACCTTGAAATGCAGAAGGTGCATTGGTAAGGCTAAAATTCATGACCAGAATTAATAGTCTCCTTGATGAGTTCTAAATGCTATTTTTGGAATGTCTTATGTCTTCGTTCTAATTTGATGATATCCCGAATGCAGATCCAACTTTGTGAAGTAAATCTGACAGTGTATTTCATCCAATGGTTCATCAATGATAGGAATAGGAAAATTATGCTCAATAGTGAGCTTATTGAGCTCTCTATAATATAGACACATATTCTATGATCCATCCTTCTTATGCATCAATACTACTATAGAAGAGAAGCAAATTTGGCTAGGTTGAATTATACTTTCCTCTCATAATTTTGCAGCCATACATTCAATTTCACTCTTCTAGGCATAAGGTTATTTGTAAGTTCTAATGTTTGGAGGAATAATTCCCAGAACAAATAGAGTATCGTGATCATGATCATGGATAGGTGGGAGACCTTTGGGAATCTCAAAAACCTTGGAATTATTTTCAATGACTCTTTGGAGAGATTAATAAATAGATGAATTAGATGTGTGAACATCTAGCAAACATAATTGTGAAATTACCCCTTATTTTTCCTTATTCAAATGCTTGGTCATACCATCAGAGATAATTATCTTCCTAAGTTTTCCTATGATACCACTTAATTCAATTTACATTCTTTTCTAAAAAAAAATCAATAAACGTTCTTGAAAATGAAAATTTATCATTCCCAAATATTTTAACCATTGGAATCTTGATACAACATCTGCATCACCCATTAGAATAACGAGCATTGGAATATTCAATACATACTCCCCTATGGTGTGATTGATATTATGGAACTTCCCTGAGAATTTTATAGTTCCTCCATTTGTGACCATCACTTCACACTCTGGTGCTAGATATAGAAAGAAATTGAAATCATTCACTACCTTTCAATGAATAAAATTATGAGTACTACATGTACCAATCAATGCTATTAGCTTATTTCTCTTGATATATCCTTATATATTGAGATTTTGAGGAGTGGTAATTCCATCCAATGAAATAAAAGACAAGGTAGGATTCATTTCTTCCTTTTCAGCCATTGGGGTTGGTTCCTGGTGTATATGTTCTTATTCAAATGTTTCTTGTTCCTTTTCTTCATCTTAATAATCTATATAAAATAATTTCTTCTCATTGCACTTATGACCTTTACGGTATTTTCTATGACAACTGTAACAAATTCCTTTTTTTCTCTTTTCCTCAAGTTGTTGTGGTGTAAACCTTATAGGTTCTGGGAAAATAAGAGAAAATACACATCCATATTTATAGTGTTGTGTGGTAGACCTCCTTATTTCGATATTTTTTCTTTCAAATTTTCTTGCCACCCTGAATGCATTATCCAATGAATTAGGTTCCTAAAGGTGATCCTCATGTTGGATGTTATCCTAATCCAAGTGGATGTTGGTGGCGACCCATTTATTCCACTTGGATCCCCCCCCATTGTCTCTTTTAGTGTTTCATTTTCCTTAATTTAGCACAATTCACTATTATTGGTAGTTTTTTTGGGTCTTGAACTTCTAGAGCTATTTTCAAGCCCTAAACGATGTTTTTGGGAAAATCAAGGAAAACATAAGTGTTTGACTGATGTTTGCCACTCGAAATTTGTAGTCGGATAGATATTTCTAATGAGGTATTGTGTGCATCAAAGGGAAATGGTATGAAAAAGTTATGACCCTAGGAAGTTGATGTACCAATTTACCGAAACAGGGCCCATAGTTTTGGTGCTTCATCTCCTTGGGTTAGGTTTTTGGATGTTTAGGGTTTTCCATCATTTTTGAATAATAAATAGGTCTTAAAACCTCATTGTAACATAGTTCATGGGAATGTATATGCCACATAGCTTCTTAGAGATAATCTACCATCACCCAAGCTAGTTTATTTCTTTTTTATCTATAAGCATAATTTAGTTCTTTGATATTAATGAAATGAAGTGTTATTTATACTACGTGTTTGTATTTATTTTTATATATGTATTATGTTGCATTCATGTCTATGTTTAGATCAGTGATATCATAATGGTTTTTTCTTTCTTTGTTTTTCTTTGCATGTCCCCAAGAAGGTCTGGGTATAAGGAGTTATGGATCGAACTCGTTGAACCTTTACAGGACCCGCATCACAAATCCTGATGACCTCCCATGGCAGAAGAAAATAAAGACAAGGGAGAAGGAGAGCCTTTAAAAATATTTCTCGAAGAAGCCTTGGAGTGATATATCAATGCGATGATGGAAAAAATTTCCCAGATCCTTCAGTGGATTTCCATAGGGAATACATCTTCGTCTGGAAGTCACTCTGGAGGGGCCAGTCCCTTCAAGATAGAAGTAACTTTGACATTCCTATATTTGAAGGTGAGATATATGTAGATGTCCTACATAGATGGTTAAATATATTGGAAGGATATTTTTTAGTTCATGAGTTTTCTAATACGGAAAAAATTACTTTTTTTCTCGTCAAAATCGACACGTATGTCAAGGACTGGTAGGAAACCTAAATAGAATAGAGGGATGAGAGAGAACCATCAGTTTTTTCAAAAGGATCCACTTGGAATTCTGTCTGAGATTCCATCGAGGATAAATATTACCCCATGGGGAGCTATGAGGACAAGTACATACAATGGAATACACTACAAAACAAAGGAATCAAGATTTGCATGAGTTGGAAAATCTATTAGATGACCTACGCACAAAGTTTGGTTTCAAATATTCAAAGAAACATATGGTGCTTAGGTACCACATTTATTTTCACAGATACATTCAAGAGGAAATGAACTTCCTCTACATCTCCTCTCTTGGTGCAGCATACAAATATGCTGCCAAGATCGAGAAGGAATTTAAACAGAAGAAGTGTTACTTTGGTTGTGTGAATCTGAAGTAAGGGAAAGACACCCCAAAAATGGAGAACTAAGGACAAATACAAGGTGGGGAGACCCAATACAACCTATTGAAGCGGAAAGCAAAGAAAAACACCATGAAGACAAAGAAGGATATGGGAAAGTGGTGTGAGTTCCATAAGATCCCCACTCACAACACAAGTGAGTGTCAGACCAAGCAATCACCGGTGGCTAAGCTAAATTATTGAGAATGAGATGCATGATATGACTCTAAATTAGAACCCAAAAAATGGGAATGACATAAGGAATGAAATTATTGGCGCGAAGTTGAGTGCCACTATTTCCACCACAAATATCAACAAGGATGATCCCAAATACGCAAAGGAAGGGGGGCACCACTTCCACTCCCATATGTGGGCAAAGGGATATCCACTACAGTTCATTATCAACAATAGAATCCAAAAGAACATAATTTTAGTAGAGGTCGTGAAGTGGATCAGCCTACTAACCGCAACACATCCAAAGTCATACACCATCAGGTGGCTTCACCAAGGACAAGATCTTTGCATCAACCAATAGTGTGTCCTTCCCTACAAAAATGACGTATTCTGTGATATGTCTCCTCTTGAAATTTGTGATGTATTGTAGGTCCAAACATAATTTTGGAAGTGACATATTGTGTATGATTCTACACCTCATACTATTAATTACTTTGGGAAATAAGTTGTACATCATACTAGAGGTAGCACCGCCTACCTCCATCTCTTTTATCACTATGAAGCAATGCAATAAGATCATTTCCCATACTGGGGAATTTTATTTCCTTATGATTCACCCTCAAGAAAAGAAGAATATTGTGGCCACAACCTCTATATAGGGTTGCTCCACACGACATCAATTGATTGCTATGTCCCTATAATACTAGTGTATCCCCTTATTTTTATTATTAGTGTATACCCCTTATTGTTATTTTTGTGCCGATGTAGTCCCCATATTGCTATTATTGTGCTGCATAGAATCCGTCTGAAGACACTTTGAAACAAAATTTAGAACTCATGAGGGTCATTATGAATTTTTCGCCATGCCTTTTGGCCTTACCACTTCACCTTGTACATTTCAATGTTTGATGAATTCCATTTTCAAACACTTCGAAAAATTGTGTTAGTATTTTTTTGATGATATACTAATCTAAAAAATGTCTTTGAAGGATCATGTTCAACGTATTGACAAGGTTCTCAAGCTATTGGAGGAGAAAAAAGTATATGTAAAAACCTCCAAATTTTTCTTTGGATTTGAAGAGGTGGAATAAATGGGTCATATTGTATCTCATGAGGGTGTTAAGGTAGACCCTAAAAAAATTAAAGCCATTGTGAAATGGAAAATTCCCACAACCATAAATCATCTGCGAGGATTTCTCGAGTTCATAGGGTATTATCACAAGATTGTTAAGGATTATAGGAGAATAGAAGCAACTCTAGCAACATTACTGAAGAAATATGCATTCTCTTGGAGTCAAAAAGAAAGTAAGGCCTTTGAAAACCTTAAAGAAGCAATGCGCCAAGCACCAGTCTTAGTTATGCCATAATTCTCAAAGCCTTTATTGTGGAATGTCATGCCTTGGGAAATGGAATTGGTGTCATTTTAATGCAAGAAGGAAGACCCATTTCTTTAGAAATTCATCCATTCAAGGGAAAGTATTCACAAAAATCTATTTACGAGAAGGAAATGTTGGAAATACTACAACCACCAAATCAATGGCGACCTTATCTAATGGGAAGAAACTTCAACGTAAGAACCTATCAGGATAGCCTTAAACACTTTTTGGAAAAAATATTATCTTTATAAGAGCAGTAAAAATGGACCACAAAGATGTTGGGTTATGACTTTGAAATCGTCTACAAAAAAGGGAAGAAAAATGTTGGTGCAAATGCACTCTCAAGAAAGGATGAGGAAGTGGAAGAATTGATTTACTCCATTTCTATTATCCAACTATATTCGATAAATGAAGAAAAGGGTGAATGGAACAATGATGAAGAACTGTTGACACTCATTCAAAAGTTGCAACAAGATCCCAACAAATATAATACATTTAGTGGGAAAAATGATGCATTATGGTAAAAATATAACTTATATATTTGTAAGAATTCCCAACTAAAACTAAATATTCTTGTGGAATTGCACACATATCCCTTAGGAGGGAACTCAATAATTGTAAAAATTTACCACAAGGTCAAGAAGGAATTTGTTTGGGATAGCCTTAAATTTGATATTCAAAATTTTGTGGCGAAACGTTTGGTTTTGAAACAAAATAGCTTTCAATATATTTTATGATGGGTTTTCCCAAGTCCAAATGAAAAAATGTCATCATGGTGATAGTCTATAGACCTACCAAGTATGCACACTTTTGTGTATTATCTCATCCATTCAAAGCCAACACAGTTGCTACTTCATTTATGGAAACAATTCAAATGCTACATGGAAACCCAAAGATTATTATAAGCGACAAAGATCCCATTTTTAATGGAAATATTTTGATGGAATTATTTTCTTGTTTGGGTACTCAATTAGCTCTCATAGCTCGTCTTATCATCCTCAATCTGATGGAAAAAATGAGATAGTGAATACAATTTTGGAATTATATATTATTCTCTTTGTATTGGATAAAAAAACACAATGGTTCAAGTGGTTAAATTTAGCTGAATTGTGGTATGACACTTACTTCCATACTGCAACAAAAATTACCCCATTTATGGATATCATCTGCCTTTCATCAAATCATATTTAAGATAAAATTATAATGTTAAATCAATGTAATATCACATCGAGAATCAAAAACAATTTCTCCAACTCTTAAAGGACTTCCTCACTTTGGCACAAAATATAATGAATAAATGGGTAGATCAACATCACAACAAAAGAATTTTTGATGTAGGTGACTAGGTATTTTTATGGCTACAACTATACAAGAAAATGTCCTTCAAACAAGCTAATAAGGACAATAAATTATTACCAAAGTACTATGGTCATTACAAAGTGATGCAAAGGATTGGTACTATGGAATACAAATTGGAGCTCCCTACATCTTCTCGAGTGCACATAGTATTCTATGATTCATGCTTAAAGAAGGTTATAGGTGACAAGATTAAAGTTCAAAAAACATTTCCAAAACTTGACGAGGATGGATAAATCATATTCTAACCTGACGCAGTCACAGAAACAAGAACTCAGTAGCTATGAAATCGATCAATTTCAAAGTATCTCATCAAGTGGGAGAACTTATCCACTAATTATTCGACATGGGAGGATGAGAATTTTAGGCTAAAGAATCCAGAGCGAAAACACCCTTTGGAAGGAGAGGGGCATGCTAGGTCCCTATAATACTAGTGTATCCCCTTATTTTTATTGTTAGTGTATCCCCCTTAATGTTATTATTGTACCCATGTCATCCCCATATTTCTATTATTGTTCCCCATAGAAGCCCACTACAGTTATTGTTCTTCCCTTACATTTTTATTGTTATGAGACTTGTGATTATATTGTGATGCCTTAGTCTACTATATATAGAGAGGAGGTATATCCATTTGAATCATCCAAGAATTTTTCATTTAAGTAATGTAAAGTCGGTTTCCCCCTCGAATATGATAATTTGTATGTCATTTATCTAGCCTTTATTCTATTTTTTCAACTAGTTGAATAACACAAATTGACAAGGTTATGGAGGAGTACAGGGACATCTTCACATCATTCATAGGGGTACCTCTATAATGTCTATTCAATTACCCCATTGATCTATCCCCAGGTTGTTTGCTGCCCAATGGGCCGAAAAATCAGCTCTTTGTTCGAGAGAATGATGAAATCAAGAGGCAGACTCAGGAGTTGTTATAGAAAGGGAACATCAAGATATTTTCATCACTCTTTTGGAGCCCTATCATGTTCGTACAGAAGAAGGATGGGACCTAGAAACTTTGTATTTTCTATCAGGCGTTGATCAATATCACTATGCGGAATGGGTATCCATCCCACATATTGATGAACTTTGGGACCAACTCAAAGGGGGGGGGGGTAATATTTCAGCAATATCGACTTGGAGTCTAGGTATCACCCCTACCAGGTACCAATCGAACTCTTCGATGTGTCAAAGACTGCCTTCAAATCCAAGGAGGGGCTTTTTGAATGGTTGGTCATGCTTTCCGAGTTAATGAATGCCCCCACAACCTTCATGAGGTTGATGGACAACATCTTGCGACACTTGACCGACTGATTCGTGGTGGTGTATTTGGATGAAATTTTGATATTCAACCAGAGTTATGAAGAACACCTTTGCCATATTCAAAAATTCCTCCAAACTCTGAAACAACACAAGTTGTGCACCAATTTTGAGAAATGGAATTTTGGTGTGAGCTAGATTCAATGTCTGGGGTACATAATTTATGAGAAGTTTGTGCATGTGCACCCAACCAAGATACAAGTCATTCAATATTAGTGAGCCCCAGTCACTCTAACAAAGCTCCATATCTTTCTAGGTCTTTCAAATTTCTACTGGAGGTTCGTGATTGGGTTCTCTCGTATCACTTGGCCTTTAGGTGAAGTCACCCAGCATGGATCTAAAGAAAAAATATTTCGTTTTGAATCCCAACAAAATTTATTTTCCGAGTTCCCTCTTCTCTACACTAGTGCTAATATTATCAAACCTGCAACAACAATTTGATATCAAGATAGATGCTTTCGACTATGCTATTGGTGCAGTTCTTACTCAATAGGGGAATCTAGTGGCATATCACAGTGAGACACTTTCAAACACAATCCAAAAGTACCCCACCTATGAAAAATAGATGCATTCCATTATGAAGGCCTTATGACAATGGAAGCATTACATTATGGGGAAGGAAATGATCATCCACACATACCGCGAACCCCTGTAGTTCACACAAATCCAAGGGAAGTTGTAGAACGATCACCATCAGAAATGGTTCATATAATTGCAAAAATTCCACTTGAAAAAACTACAATAAGGGAAAAAACAATAATGTTTCATATTTCCTCAGCCGACCACTCATCATGGTGTCGACCGTTGTGCTTGATTCTTAGGGGCACGAGTCTTTCGAGTGCCCGCATATGTTGAAGAGCGATCCATAATTTGGAAACACATACCCAACACTCTTGCAAGGAAAGAAAGTTCCAAATTTTCACCTCTAGGATGAATTTTTATCCCACCTAGGAAACCTCTGTGTTCCATAAAGAAAGCTTGGCAAGATTATTTGGGAGGAAAACTACAGTTGGGTGGCTGGACACTTTGGAGTAGAGAAAAAAGTGTCAGTACTAGAAAATTATTTTTATTGGCTGAACCTTCGACACGATGCTGGTAAGTACATCATATCCTACACTACTTGCATCATTTCCAAACCAACCATCAATAAATAAGGCATATATACTCCAAATCCTACACCTTTTTAACCTTGGGAATCCATCTCCATGGATTACATTTCGAGCCTCCCTTTAACCAAGCATGGTAATGAATTCTTTTTTGTTTTAATTGATAGATTCTCTAAGATGGCCATTCTAACGGCCTCCAAGAAGAGTATCACAACAGAAGAAATTACTAAGCTCTTCTTTGAATGAGTGTGAGTACACTTTGGGATCCCATAATCCATTATCTCAAATTTGGACAACAGTTTCCTAAGTACATTTTTTTCAAGTCTCTATTCGATTTTGGATACCAATATTACTAAGTCCAAAATTTTCCATAGCCAAACTGACGTTGAAACAGAGGTCATCAACAAGATGATCGTACACATTTTGCGTATGTACAAATCAAAAAATCCTCACAAATGGGACAAAATTCTCCCCTATTTCCATCGTAGCTACAAAAAATCTCTCCATAGTTGAACTGGACACAACCCCTTTCAGGTGGGTTTGGGATTCTAGGCACTATGTCCCATTGATTTGGCCATGCCATTTTTAGCTACTAAGAAAGCTTCATCACATGTCTAGTCTTAAATCGACATGGATAACAACTTGATTGAGTGAATCTGGCACATCCGCCAATAGGTCCATGAAATATTGGACAAAGACAATGCTAAGTAAAGAAAATGACATGATTAACATTGGGTTCCATACAAGTTCCAAGTGTGTGAAAATTTTTGGCTACATTTGCAAAAGGAGCACGTCTCTAGGCCCCACCATAACATTTGACCGTTTTGATATGGGCCATAATCCATCACCAAGGCTATAGGGGACAATTCTTTAGAACTTAGCATTCCACCCTTCCTTGGTCTTCACCTAATGTTTAACGTGGATTACCTTCAGCCATACTGTCCACCATTACTCGGCGCATCAGACATTGCAGAACATCTCACACCAATAGAGTTTAAGCCCGTACTACATGGAAAAGGACACAACTGATCGGATTATGGAAACATTGATTAATAAAACTCACTATCAGAAGATAGAACTATATCAATTTATAAAATCTAGACAACTCCTACACCAAGGCAAGTGGCTCACCACTAAGCAAGTTTAGCACAAGTTTCCCCATCTCATGGAGGCACTCAATCCAATGGGGACCATTTCTTCCTAAGGGGGGAGGACTGATCTAGGTGGATGTTGGTATCCATCCACTTATTCCACTTGGACCCCGACTACTATCTCTTCCAGCGTTTTAGTTTCCTTTCTTGTAGCACAGTTTACTATTTTTGGTAGTTTTTCGACTCGTGAATTTCGAGAGCCATTTTGAGGCTCTAAATGGCGTTTTTTTGGGAACATTGGGCCAAACATGAGTTTTTAACAAAAAAAATCCACTAAAAAATTATATTCCTTGCACAAATATATCTAACAAGGTATTGTGGACATCAAACAGAGATCGTAAGAAAAATTTACGACCCCGGGAAGTGGATATACCAATATACCCAAATGAGGCCCATAGTTTTGTCGCTCCATCTCCTAGGGTTATGTTTCGGGATTTTTCAGGTTTTCAATTGTTTCTCAATAATAAATAGGCCTTCAAGCCTCATTTTAATACATTTAAGAGGCATGTAGCAGCCACATCTCTTCTCAAAGATAAGCTATTTTCGCATGATCTAGTTTATTTCCATTTTGTCTATAAGCATATTTCAATTTTTTAATATTAATGAAATGAAAATTTCTTTCTGTTGCATATATGTGTTTATGGCTATATTTGTATTCTGTTTCAAAAATTTTTAAGTTCGCATCATATCTAATTGCATATGATAATATTTATCATATGTTCCTCTCGAAATTCAGCTACCTTGATATCAAATATTTGGAAGTCCTCAATGTTCTCCACAATTGATACCTTTTGTTTGAGATTTATCATTTGGATAAAAAGTGTATTCATATTTATATCATCATAATGTGATATCAATTCCTCTAAAAATATTTTCCATGTGAAAAGTGATTTATGAGAACAAAATGATCGATACCATACAAATTGATTTGGTTCTAAATATAAGGATGCAGCACATAACTTTTCTATGTGTTGCACATCATGTAGATAAAATAACTGCTCTATTTTTAATATATTGTGTATGTGATCCTTTCCATTGAACGTCATTATATCAATATTTGGAATGTGGTGGGTCTTAAACCCAACACTGGATTCTTCAAAATAATAATTCATATTCATTTTTTACTCATCCCGATTTTCATAGAGTACCTTGTCACCACTAGGAACCCTTTCTTGTAGAAACTTTGTCAACCCTTCCAAATTGAAATTAATTGCATCCATTTCTACTTTAAAATCCCCCATTTATTCTTTTAAACCATCCTTTAAACCTTCCATTTTTTCTTTTAAACTATCTTATTAATTTTGGGTTTCTCTTTATGACAGAGAAATTTGTTCCAGTTGGTCCTGTAATTTTCATATATCATGTTGCTTTTCTTCCTCTACTTCATGCATCATAGTAGGGATTTCTGGTTTCTTACTAGGAGTATCCATTTTCTTGTTGTGAGGGCTACTAGAACCAAATAAGGGTATCTATGATTTAATATTCCCTTTGAATCACTTTAGACATAATTTAAAAAAAAAAAGGTAAGAAATTTTTAAAAAATACACACCTCTTTCTTGCTTAAGGGAGCTTGATCTTGAAATTTTTGTATCTCTATAATTTAATCCTCCCAAGGTCTGAAATTTCATCTTGTGCTACCTTTTTTTTCCACTATTTAGACTCATATTGGAGTCTTCCAGTTAAATTTTGATCAAATAACCCAAGATGTCCTGCTTATGAACTCGATTCGTAGAGAAAACTTCTATAGAACTCCATGTGTCACTTTTTCAACCTTCAGCCCTGAAAATTATACTAAAGAAAATAATTTCAATGAAATTTTAACCACATTTTAGAATTAATTTGGATTCCTAAATAAAAATTTATGATAATTTTCCTCGAGACACATTTTTGAGACAAAATTCTAGATCATACAAAAATCCTAAATTCCTTGAATTATATCTACATGAATATAGGTTACCAAGATCTCAAAATTTTACATGATATTCACCAATATTATCTGTTTGAAGCAGAGAAACCATAGGATCCAATTATTTGATACAAAACTTTATACAACCAAATCAAAAGATAAAAGAAAAGATAGATCAATGTCTTTAGAAATCAAGGGATGCTAGATAAGGGTGATTTCCCTTTGCTTTGATAACTACTTGTGATGTTATTTTACTTAAATTTATCTAATTTTTTCAAATTTTTCTTCACTACATTATTTACAAACAACTACCAAGCTATGAATATTAATATAACAACAGGACACAAGATATATGTTGCTATCCAGGGCCAAAACCTCTCCTTGAGAGGAAAACCCACAAGAATTATTCTCTTGTTATAGAATTTTCAAATTACAAATTCCAAGAGCTTTAGACTCTAGAAATAAACCCCTCCAAGACCAAGTTGAATTCTCCTTTGATGAGCCTATCCTTCATAAAGTAAACAAAAATCGAATGAACCCAAGTTTTAAGATCTCAGCCTCCTCTTCAAATTTTCAACTTTTTCTTCAGGTCTGCACTTTTTGAACCTTTTGTATTCTTCTGGAATTTCAAATGTGTGAGTGTTTTAGGTAAGAATAAGTTCCTTTTATCATTCACTTGGCTTGATATTATTTATTTAAGTATTCAAACTTCAAACGTGATCTTCAATATTAATACCTTGGTAGTTTAACATACTTCAATCTATGGTTTTGTTGCAACAATAGATGCCCTATTTTTTTCACATGTATGAGAGAATGTATCCCAAAAAAATTCTTCAAAACTTTATTCTCTCTTCCTCTATTCCTCCTCTTCCTCACGTACCCTTGACAATATCTTTCTTGTTCTCCAACAAGTTTCTTGGATGCGTTTCAAATGAGGTAGAGTTACTATTATATATAGTCTTATAGGGAGTCCTAATACATTGAACTTCATCATGTAGATCAACTTGACTTCTTGCAGGGTGACTTGGTATTGGAGGGAGACTATGACACTTTTGACTTAAAATAAATTCTTCTTAAATGATACAAGATTTCCAATAGGGTATTTTACATTTGACAGTGACACTTTTCCTTCCTTGACTCTATGATAAAGCCTTAGAAGCACATAATTGGTGGTTTAACTATAAATAAAATAACCTTGGGCATGAAATCCATGCTAGAAGTACTAATAGTAAATTTTCTTTCTCTTTAAATCAAATACATAAAAGAAATATTACATACACTAGTACAAATGGGAACAAAATCCAAAGAATATTCATTAGATATGTGACTTATTGGCATTGACTATCCAAAAAATTGGTTCTCATCAAATCGTCACTAGAATTTTATTGAATAGTCGACATTTTAATAACCCTCAAATATTCAACGGTATAGATTTCGATTATCCGACAAAAAAAAAAAAGTTGAAATGGTCATTAAAAAATTGACATTTGGAATTCAATTTTGCGATGATTCAAATCATCGTATATACAATGGAATGAAAGTAAAATGTCTAGTAGGTAACACACCAATCTGAGGTTGGATATTTGACACATAGGTCATTTTTTCTTATGGGAAAAATGATGTTTAGGAATTAGGTAATCAAAGACATAATTAAATTGTGCTACATAAGTTTTTTCACTCTGATGCTTCTAAGCTAGTGGTTGCGCATCGGATATGCAACAGAAAATAGTTCTTTATGATGACAGTTTTAAGATATTGACGCTTCCATTCACAAATTCTAGCATCGAGTATCCGGTGACGAATTTGACCATCAGGTGTCGAAGCTTTGACTACATGCATTTGTTTTCGAATATTCGATGGAGATAAGAATTATATATATATATATATATATATAATAAAAATTACAACTATGTAGAAATAAAGCATAGGTGTAAGGATTGATCCTTGTGGTGTAAGCGTTGTATCATCTTAAGTTTCACCCACTCGATTTTTTTTTCCATGAGATATTGTAAGGTTTTGTCATGAGTGAAAATTGTTTGGATTATGGGTGTTTATTCATGGTATATCATTTGGTACCATAAAATTAGTTGAAACAACTCCAATTGGGAGGGATTTTGTGACCCCTACATTAAGGGGATCTGAGCTACATATATCTAATTGGGCATGGGAATGATATTCATAGGGTTAAAAGGTAGCAACCATGGATAGTATCATACCTTGCTATCAGTTAGATTCACTCTTTCTTCTTTTGTTATTTTGACTTGGTCGTTTCCATTTATATTGTATGTGCACACATACACACACAAAAAAAATTGAAAGAGAAAAAGTATTGAGCGAACCATTAAAACAAATTGAAATATATTTGACCAAAACATTAAAACAAATTGAAATACGCCTCATATCAAGAACTAAAACCAATACACCTCATATTATGAATCCACATTATAAGTCAGTTTGGTCATCTATCAATAAGTTGTTGAACTACTCACAACTCATGTTCATTTTTTTGGCTATGCTACATTATTGGATATTTCTCTATAGGATCATGTATAAATGTTTACATATAAAGAAAGGAGAATTCACCACTATTTTTGTAGGAAACATGCAATGCAATAGAGAAGTTATGTACTCATTTTTTGTTAACCATTTTAATAAAATACTCCTATGAACTTAAAATAACATTCTAATGAATCCCTTCGATCAAATTATTCTAAAAGAGAATGGAATTCACTTATATATATAATTGGGATTTTCCTCTCGAAATATATTTTTGACCTCAATCATATATAATATCCCTCAAAATTGCAACCTTATTGTATAATTATATAACACATGATTCTAAAATAGTGGAGACCTTTAATCATAGGGAATTAATTGATCCCTCCATGATATGCCAACACTTTGAGGTGGCAGAAAGTTTTGAGAGATACAAGTGGATAGATTATTTTAAAAAATTAAAGGATATAATAATGATGTAGCTAGGGAATTTTACATGTCTTTCAAAAAAATGGAAAAAATAGATGCGTGACTATTGTTAAGGGCATTGAAATTTTTGTGACTAAAGGCACCATTATTAAGCTATCAAGTACAAGGTAGCATATCATATTTTTAAAACACACCTCCTATGAAGGAAGGCTAAGTATAGTTTATGTTTATCAATTCATACTCCTATACCAACTAGACAAAAAAAACACTTATAACTTGCAAAGACTCTAAATGTGCCATACTTCATCCAAAAATCCATAAATAGAATTATTTCTAAGGAAAAAAAGGGGGTAAACATGAGTTTTTATCCCATCATGGGATTATTCAACTACTGGTTTTCCATACTTTTAATCAGTTGGAACACATTTTACTTTGGATTGATTTTAGAGATATCGATAGGAAATATTTATTGGATAACCAGGAGTAAATGAAGGATAAGGATATTACAAAAAGGGGAAATAATAAACTCACAATTCCAGGGGACTATAAACATAAAGAAAATAAAAATATCAAAGTAGAAAAACCAGATAAGGAAGTTTCAACCACCCTAATCAAGTTAAGGAAAAATATAAAACTCAAAATGAGCACAAAAATTGTAGGTTTAGATCCCTAGGTATAGATAAGGATGAGAATAAGATAAAAATAGATCTCTGGACAAATGGAACCACATTTCACAATAGTGCTTCAAATTGAAGACCTTCCCTACCGTGCAAATCACCTTCATTAAACCAACAGACACCTCAACTGGCACAAGCATCCATAATGGGCTAAGAAATTTACCAATAGAAATAATTTAAGTTCCAAGAAGGGATACTCCTACAATGTTTCTACTTCATCCATAGGGAAATATGAGGTTGTGCCACATATAGAGGAAAAAAACTGATTACTGGGGGATGAAGCTACTTTATATTGTCAAATCAAGTGGCAGTATCCACCTTACATCCTTCAAATATAGGAACCACAATCCCCATTAAAATTACATTTTGCTAAATCAAGAGCTACAATGTCCACAAAATTGGTGCAAACCATGATCACATTATGGTTGGGGATGAATATTCAACCAAATTCTCTTACTTAGAACAAAACTAGATTTTGACCAAACAAAAGAGCACAAACATTACAAAATAATTCAAGAGGGAACATGATTTTATCATCAGGGGAAAGTCACTAGATATACATCCCAAGATATCAAACAAGAATGTAATAAGCAACATGACCAAGAGGAATAACATAAATAATAGAAATATCAAAAGATACATTTTCCTAAGTATTGAGGGGCCTCTTAGGCTCATAACATTTCATCATACATAAGACAATAGACATTAGGTAAATATGGATACTGTTACACCATTTTTTGGTCATCTAACCTATTATCATTAGATGGACCCAAGTACACCATGTAAGACCAGTTTTACCCTAAGTAAAACTGCTTTCACTATGTTAAAACAGGAAACCCCAAAAGGAAATATTAAACAAACCCATATTTGTTTGATTTTCCTCATGGAATAATTAATTAAACCATAATTTAATTATTATTCCCGGTCATGTTTAACCCAAAATCAAAGAAATTAATTAGATAAACCTTTATTTATCTTATTATTTTCTAGGAATAATTATTTAAACCTTATTTAGATAATATTCCTTGTTAAATATAACCAAATCACCCACAAATAATTAAATAAATCATTATTTATTTAATTATCTTTCAACCACTTCCTTAAATAATTAAATAAATCATTATTTATTTGATTATCTTCTAACCGCTTCCTTAAAAAGATAAATAAATCATTTATTTATTTATTTTTGACAAATTAAGGAATTTGACCCAAGTCAAATACCTTTTCCCTCCAACAAATATAATAAAATATTCCATAAAAGTGGATCTAGATCTGGTTAACCCATGCACCAAGATCTAGAATGACCCAATATTTTGTTATAAATAGGAGGGTTTTTCCTACCATTCTTCACCTTTTGTTGCCTATTAGATCACTCTGGATCTATACACTTGGTCCCATTTTTCTACCATTTCTTGTGTGAGCTCCCTTTGAGTTCCATTCTTTGTGTGGGTTTTCTACACCAACAAGAGAGAGAAATCTTAGATCTGAAGTGCTGAGGACTTCCAAGAACCCATCCCACTGAGGAGAATTGGATACGCCTTCTTGTTTTCCTCCCAGGTGCCCAATTAATACAAAAATTCTTTCAAAATTTGTTCTTGTCTTGTCTATTGGTGTGATGCGCACCTCTTTTTTTAGTGCCTTATCCTCTAGATCCTTGTCCCTTTTTGACCTTAGATCTATTGGCCTCTTGTCCATGTGTTTTGCCTAGATTTTTTCCCTTTTTTAGCTGAGTTTTGAGAGACCCGCCTTCTTGGGTTAGATAGATGCACAAGTAACTGTTAATTTTCTGTTATTTCATCATTATATACTGTTCTCTGTAGGTTTATTTTCAGTTATGCAACACACTTTTTTCTTGCTCTCAAAACAGAAAGGGTTTAAAAATTAAAATTAACGCACGCCACACACTGACCCTAAGTGAAGAAGTGCCTGGTTAACACCGCCTGGCAAAGACTCTAAAATCAATTTTCACTGCACCTTTTCTGCCCTTGACCTCAATTGATTCTGTCCCTTTCTGCCCCTGTCGGTTTCCTTCTTCCTGTCGTCATTGCGCCCCCAAGGCACCTTTCCCAGATACTTCTTGGCCTTCACCCTCAGTTTCCCGTCGATCGACCTGCTCCGACCCGCCGTCGTCAAGCCAGTCCTCCTCCAAGTCCGCACTTCGACTCCTTTCCTGACTCATCGGGTTCCCTTTCTGCTCCTGGTTCTCCCCCTGTCACCTTCACCATGTCTGGTCCAGGGCCCAATGCTGGTGGTGCTCTAGGCCCTAATGTTGGACCTGCCACTAGTGGAACCGCCACAGGAACTACTTCGACCACACCCTTACTGCCGTACATTGCAGGCCTCAGCCTCCCTGATTTCAATCAGTTGATCAATGACCCTATCCACCACGATGTTGGTTGGCCTGCTATGCCAACCAAGATCCCCTCCGACATCCCTAAGTTCGAAGGCCTTGCTGGAGAAGATCCAACCAATCATGTCCGATCTTTCCACATGTGGTGTTCCTCCAATTCCATTACCAATGACTCCATCCGTCTTCATTTGTTCCAACGCACGCTTATCGGGGAAGCTTCTAAATGGTATGTTGAACAAGCCACCTCTTCCCATACCACCTTTGCGACCCTTGCCCAAGCCTTTTTATCTTACTTCCAGCTCCCTCTCCGATACGATACTGGCACGGAGCTCTTGACTTCATTCAAGCAAACCTCTTCGACCCGCCTTTCTGGCCATGTTCAGGAATGGCAATGAAGACGAAGCTTATGTCGAGCCCCCCCCTTCGAAGATCGGGTTTACATGGACTGGTTCCTTCGCACCCTCTTAGCTCCTATCGGCAAAGATGTCGCCTCTCACTTTCCTCAAACTGAAGAAGCCGCCCTCCAAATAGCCTTGAAATATGACCTGATCTACGCTCAATCTAGTTATGTTTATACCTTTCTTCCTGACCTCCCCAGGCCCGGCGATGCTAATGCCCCGGGGGCATCTCATTCTGCTGACGGTATCGTTGGAGCCCTTTCCCATCCGTACGCTCAACCTTCTATGGGCTATGGTCTCCCTCAGGGAGGGGCCAGAACCTCTAGCACTCTGCCCCCTCCCGGTAGCATGTATCCAAGATACGGCATGCCTCATCCTTTTGCCCAACCTCCTTCTTACCTCAGTGTTTCCCAACCCCACCATTACCCTTATCTGTAGCCTGGTGCACCAGCTCCTCCAGCATACGCGCTTCCATCTCCCTTGCCTCCTCAAAACCCGCAACAGCACTTACAGCCCCCTCGAGGGCAAGTATTTTCACAGCAGGGCGCGACTAATCCCCCTTCTTCTCAAAGAAGGTGGAGAGGCAATCAAAACCCATCTGCCCCTGGTACCCATGGACCCAATCCTGGTGTGGACCCTAACATTTCCAACCAGCAACAGGGCATTCGGCCTAAGCCGGACAGACCACTTCGCGCAAATAAGCCTTGTTCGTGTTGTGGTGTTTATGGTCATTACACCCACGATTGTCCCCTCTTACCCCAGATGCGGCAGATGTGGGAGTCTCAAGCCACATTGTGCGGACAACACGCCTCCCCTCACGCTCCTCCTAATGTGGCCACTACCCAACCGGCTGTGTTTTCTGATCCTTTCCCTCAGCAAGGATTTGTGGCTACCCAGCCGCCTGACAGCTAGGTCGCCACTCCCCCTTCCCTTTCTGGTTCCTCTGATTACCAGATCCTTATGATGCACTCCGATCCTTCCCCAACCGTCAACCTTCACCTTCAAACTCAGTCTCATCAGTACCCCAAGCCTCCTGCTCAGTCTGCCCCCGAGCCTCCTTCTTCAGGTTCTACAGAGCCTCTTTCGACATCCAGTGGCCCCTTACATATCCCTCAACCTAAAGTTGAGGTCCATACCAAGATTCCTAAGGGACCCCTACGTCGAAACGCTGCTTCCGGTCGAGCTGCTCATTCGTATAGTATAGTAGATGATTTGGCACAATCTCCTGCTGCCATTTCCACACTGGAACTCCTCCAGTCGTGCCCTTCCCAAAAGAAGGCTCTACTATCTGCCGTGGGTGCTGTAGATCTTGCTGATGACCAAATGATTGTTTTCGATGCCACTCAATCGGACCATCCCCCTCTTCCTGCCTCCGTCGCCTTCCAAATCCCAGTCAAAATCCGGAACGCCAACGTTTCTCGGTGCATAATTGATGAGGGGGCATCCACCTGTGTGATGTCCGCTTCGGTTTGGAAGCAACTTGGATCCCTTGAGCTGGCCCCTTCCACGATCACCCTTCGAGCGTGTGACAGCCACGCCTCCCAGCCCATTGGCCTTTTCCGTAATTGTCCTATCACCCTCGCCGGTAAGACTATTTGCGTTGACATCGAAGTCATAGACGCCCCGCTAGATTACAACATTCTATTGGGGCAAAGATACACCTATGACATGTCTGCTATCCCATCTGCGGTTTTCCACAAGATATATTTCCCCCATAATGGAAAGATAGTCACCATTGACCAGTTGACATACCATGAGCCAAAATCTCAGACCTCACCTGAGACCACCATCTCTTCTGTAGCCAACAAGCAAACCATTGATTCCTTGACCAGTGTCTCCCCTAGCATTTACAAAGATTCCTCCCTGCTTGGAAATTTTCCTAATTTCCCTCCTCCTCCCATCACTGATCCCAGCTTATCGAATGTTTTCATGATGCAATCATCCCAGGTTGCCCGTAAGGAGCTTGCCTCGGCTAGTCAGCAACCACCCCCTCACCCTCCGCACCCCGCTCCTAGCCATTCTTTTCAGCCAGCCGAACCTTCTCCTTCTGGCCCTCCCCCTACAGCTGGTATCCCTGAACCTCTTTATCCTCCTGGATCGGTTCCCCCAGGCCTTAACCATCTCAGAGCCGTCCCTCCTGGTCATTACCCTACTGGGCAGATACCTTTCCTGGCTCCCCCTCCTGGAGTATTTTCTGTCCCCGTCATGGCCACCCTCTCTCTCCCTAACGTGACCCTCAGCATACTCATCTGGTACATTGACCCTCCAGCCGCTACTCCGCCCGGTCACCCCAAACCTTACCTTTCTTTGACACCGGTTCTACCGGTCCCCCTCACTTCCTCCGGGCCCCCAGCACCTCCACAGGATCCTACCCCTGTGGTGCCAGCCCCCGGAAAGAAAGGAAAAGCTCGTAAGGGGGCAACCCATCAGGACCAGGCTGCCCCGACAACCCCTACTCCTTCGCGACTACCAAAGCCCGCTATCTAATGCGCTTTGTGCGATATCGTCGGTCATGCCACCCATATGTGTCCTGAATTGCCGCACCTCAAGATTCTGGTCAACGAGACGTTTCCCGACTCTGACATCCCTGAAGTCTACGTCACTATCCCAGACTCTATCCCGAAACTCAAAACCTTGCGCACAAACCACCCTTGTGCTTTGTGCGATTTCCACAGCCATTACACCCACCTTTGTCCCCGCCTTGATGAGTATCATTCCTCCTTGGACATGTACCGCTGATTCAAGGCCACTTCGATAGGACCAGAGGATCTTCCTACTCCTATTCACCTTCCTCCTCCTGCTATCGAGCCAACGGAGCCGTCAACCACCATTTTATACCTGTCATCATCCTTTCGAGATAGTTCACCTACCCTTCAACCTGCAGATACTCTCGGCTCCTCAGTCGACCTTGGATCTGTTGATATTGCACATCTGAGCCCTTCTCCTCCTGATTACACATCACACATCACTACCCCCTCGGGTGACCTTTCTTCCTCCAGTCTTCCCATCTTCCAGTTTGATGAAGACATTATGGAAGCCATGACCAACCCAGACTTTCCATGGGATGATATGCACCATCGTGCATAATTCCTCCCACAGTAGTCCCATGACCAATTTGCTGTGGAAACCAAAGACTTCATCCCCAATGCAGTCGATTGGTTCAAAAACCCCATCCCTGCACCTAATGCTTTCGAAGAAGGAAACATGGCAAATATCTCTCCTACCATCAAAATTGACATTTCAGTCACACCGGGTATCGAAGAATATATCACCTTGGGCGCCCAATGCACCCCGGAAGAAATTGAAGCTTACACCAATCTTTTTCAGAGAATTTCACGATATTTTCGCCTGGTCCTATTCTGAAATGCTCGGACTCGATCATGCCATTGTCGAACACCATATTGACACATGACCTGATGCCAAACCGGTCCGTCAAAAGTTGAGACCCATTCATCCTTCCAGACGCGACGCTATCAAAGCTGAAATCGATAAGCTCAAGCGGGCTGGTTTCATTTACCCCATTGAATACACCACTTGGGTATCCAACCCAGTTCCCGTTCTCAAGAAACAAGGCACCATCCGTGTCTGCACAGACTTTCGTGACTTGAACAAAGCTTGTCCCAAAGACAACTTCCCCACAACGTTCATTGACCAAATCATTGACGAGTGTGCAGGGCATGAGGTTCTATCCTTTATGGATGGTTTCTTCGGATACAACCAAATTGCTATCCGTCCTATTGATCAACTCAAAACCGCATTCATTAGTCCGTGGGGAACTTTTGCTTATCGGGTCATGCCTTTCGGCCTAAAAAACGCCGGCGCCACTTTTCAACGGGCCATGTCTTATTGTTTCCATGACTTAGCTCATATTATCCTTGCTTATTTAGATGACCTCACTGCATGTTCTAAGCATCGGGCGCAACACCTCCACAATCTGCGTACCATCTTTCTCTGATGTCGCAAGTATAATATCCGCCTTAACCCGTTGAAATGCGTCTTTTGCGTTCCTGCCGGCCATCTCTTAGGCTTCATCGTGTCTAAGGATGGTATCACTCTTGACATTTTGAAAGTTCAAGCCATTCTTGAAATTCCCATTCCGCGTACCCTTTGCCAGCTCCAAAGTCTCCAAGGCAAAGCTAATTTTCTTCATCGGTTCGTCCCTGACTATGCCACCATCACACATGGGTTCCTTAGACTCCTCCGATCTACTATCCAATTCATTTGGGATTCCTATGCTCATGAGTATTTTGACGCCCTCAAGCAGGCTCTCACATCCGCTCCCTTGATCCGCCCTCCCGACTTTGATCGGGACTTCATCCTGTATATCTCCGCTTCCACTTATTCGGTCACTGGAGTCCTTATCCAGGAATATGACAATGGTATCGAGCATGTGATCTACTACGTCAGTAAGAACCTTGTAGGGCCCCCTGTTTCCTACTCATCTGAAGAAAAATTAGCGCTGGCTGTAGTGTTCTCAGTCCAAAAACTTCGTCATTATATCCTCATGCGCTCCACCAAGGTCGTGACTAATTCCAACCCCTTGGCTTTCCTATTGAGTCGTCGTATCCTCACTCAGAAGTACGCCCATTGGGTCGTCATTCTTCAGGAATTCGACCTCGAATTTGTCACACCAAAGAGTAAGAAAGTCTTAGCCCTCGTTGAGCTCATTTCTGAATTACCTACCGGATTGCACGACCCTCCAGTTAATGATGACTTTCTTGATGAACATTTATTTGCCATTACTTCCGACGACCCATGGTATGGCGATATTCTTAATTATTTGCGAACCCAAAAGTTTGCCCTCCACCTTGATCGTGAAGCTCGCTGACGTATCCGACACCAAGCTCCCCGATACCTCCTTATCGGCGACGACCTCTATCGTCGCGGGGTTGATACTGTCCTACATCGTTGTCTCACACATGCTGAAGCTGAACAGGTCCTTAATTCCTGCCATAGCGGCGCTTGTGGTGGCCACCTCTCCGGTCTTGCTACTACCTAGAAATTCATGCGCGCTGGGTATTTTTGGCCTTCCCTCTTTAGTGATTGCATTGAGGCAGTCAAACACTGTCCCAATTGCCAACATTTCGCCCCTAAGGTGCGAGCTCCCCCAGCTCCCCTCCATCCGGTCGTCTCCACTGGTCCCTTCTGTAAATGGGCCATCGACTTTATGGAGTGTCGCCCGCCATCCGCTGGTAACCACAAATATATCATTGTGGCGGTCGACTATTTCACAAAATGGGTCGAGGCCATGGCTACATTTAACAACACGGAAGCTATCGTGGCCCTCTTTTTCTTTAACCACATTATCGCTCAATTCAGAGTTTCGAAAGAACTGGTATCTGACCATGGCAGACATTTCGAAGATGAGATATGGCGCAAGCTATCCTCACTGTTGGGTTTTGAGCACCAATATTCCTCCTCGTATTACCCCCAAGGTAATGGCCAAGTTGAAGCAGTCAACAAAATTCTCAAGACTATGCTTCAGCGGACGGTGAATAAGAACAAAAAAAACTGGCACCTCATGCTCTTCCCTGCTTTATGGGCCTATCGGACTTCTATTAAAACCGCCACCGGGTTCACTCCTTTCCACCTCGTTTTTGGAGAGGCGGCAATCTTGCCAATAGAGTGTGAAATCCCTTCCCTGCATCTGGCCGTCGAACTTCTCCCTGACACCCAACCTCTAGAAAAATGACTCATCATGCTCGAGCGTGCTTCCGAAGATCGCCGTGTTGCCTTGCAAACCATGGAAGTGGCCAAGAAGCGCACCAAAGCCCAGTATGACCGCAAAGTCTAGCCTTGCACTTTTCACGAAGGCGACCTTGTTCTAGTCTATGACCAAGCCCATGATGTCCTTGGTCATGGGAATTTGGAATCATTATGGCTAGGCCCTTACATCATCAGTAAGGATCTCGGTAAGGGGGAATACCTCTTAGAGGATTTCGAAGGCAACCCCCTTCCTAATCCTCGCAATGCGCTCTATCTTAAGAAATATTACCCTTAGCATTTCCCTTCTGAAATGCATGTTTTATTTTCTTTTAGATAGCCAGCATCTTTTTTCATTTTTTGTGTTTGACACTTCACCAGGACACATTTTTTCCAAGAAGGGTCACTCCACCTCTCCTTAAAATCGAATTTCCTCACTTACGACACTCGTACCCGGGGCACCATTTTTCCTCCTTACTTGTCTTTGTTCGTGTCGATTTTCGTCATGAGCTGCCATCTTGTACTCATGTTTTCATGGTCCCCCATTGGGCCTTCTTTATATGCTATCACCACCAAGTCGCCCTTGTTTAGAGAATCCAAGTTGATTCATCATCGCATTCATGGAGTCTATCCCGAGTCCCTTTGCACCCCGCTATAGCCCTCCATCCTTCATTGCTTGGTCTCTCTCTTGTGTCGCACATTATGACCTTCAGTCCCACTGTCCCCTGTCCCTTATGATATTGTGTCAGTCGCTGCCATGTCATTGATGCCCTTTATGCTCTAACAAGGGAAGTTGTCCATTCACCACTCAATCCTTTCCATTTCACTATCATCATTAGTGTCCGTCTGTCCGTTGCCCTACTATTTTCTCTCGTGCCTTAGTTGAGGGTGTCTCATTGCCTCACCTATGGCGGACCTCCTTCTGTCGACATCAACTCATTTATTCCAGAAGCCAGGTCTAGAGTGCGGTATACCTTGGTTCCAGCTTCCACTCTTGTTTGGCGCCTCAGATCAGGCAAAGGGATCTCTCGTTTCCCTTTAACTTGATTGTTTCTCCAGCTCCTTTCAGCATACTTGAGATCCGTATACTTGATGGTCCAGAGATCCAGCAGCAGCTCTTGATATATGAACTAATGTAATAAATGATTAGTTGGAGTAGGTGAAATCATTTCACCTATCATTTCAATGTACAAACACATAATAAGAATGAATATAAAATTGGTTGCTTAACCTTCCTAGTATGATATCTTTGTTATGTAATTATTTTCAACTGAAGATAGTTGAATCTTCAAGGACTAACTTCTCTAAAAAATGAATTACTAGCAACATCTAGAAAATCATACTAAATTCAACATTTAATGTTTATAATAGGTGAATGTCATGTATAATAAACCTTGTCTCTTACATAATATCCATTCCAAAAAAGGGTACAATGGTTTAAATCATTCTATTTTCACAAATTAGAAAGTAAGAATTTATTAATCCATGTGTTTATGGACAACTGAATGGGAAACAAAAGTTATGCCATCGAATTATAAGAGAAATATGTTAGAATAAAATGCATGGTAAAAAATTTTGTTATTACACTCTAGGTTACATAGACAGTAAAAGGCAATGATCTTACACCTGGAAGTACTAGAGAAAATCTAATGAGCTTACAAATGGAAGTACGAGCCATAAGTCCTAAACATATATGAAGATAAAATTAGCTACAGGAAGTTTAGAAGATAAAATTTGTAGTGTATGTTCTATGCAGAGCTGCAACATCTATATTGGTATATATGCATATACAGCTTAAGCCCATGCAAGTCAGTGAGCCAAGAAAACCTACAATTTCATCTCTAGAATATATACAAAGAAGTTTTTTCAATGAAGGTACTCGAAATCTTAGGACATGTACACCACATATCCAAACAGGAGGGATGTCTATGGTTATAATTCTTCACATCACATTAATAAAAGTCAATATACCCATTGAAGGTATCTTTTATGATCATGACATGGTGGAGTAGGCCTAACAATAGTCTCCATGATCATAAAAGAAAAAGATACAATCTCTAAGAAGGAGCTATATCCTTTATTCGGTCATGGGAAAGTTTTGTAGAACTAAAGATATGCTAAGAAATAATAGCTCTTACAGTCACCTTCATAAAGTCCAATTCTAATCTATAGTGACTAAGTCATGAGTATTTATATAAATTAGCATAAATAACCATGGAACAAAAAAATCATAAGTATCAAAGTTTATAATGAAGAAATGTAGATCATGAAAACATTATGAGGAATTATCTCTAGCAGCCTTGGCACCAACATCTCATCCATCTCAGGTAAGTGCTTCCTTTATATTTTATGTTTTGGTTATCTAACAACTTGTCTTTAATTTTCAAAGGCAAACAAGCTCAATGAAACAAAACAAAGTGAAAGGTATGTATTTTTAAGATATGTATGACCAAGATTTCAATCATATGAGGGTTTAGAAAGTTTAAGATTGGTATTTGTTACTGTTAGTATGAAATTTCTATGAAGGTGTACCAAAAATATCTCACCTAAGTCACACGTGACTAGTGACCCTAACAACAATTCCAACTACTTGTTGGGAAAAATACTGAGAGGGGGGGGGGGGTGAATCAGTATTTAGTGCAGACAATAAAATTTTGTTATTTCTTTCTTAAAAACCCATACGCTACTTTCCTTCATCCAACTAGCATATATACACAGATTTTCTTTACAGAACTCGCGTATATCCAGTGATCTAATTATGCATTTAGTTCTTGACTTATATCATTGCATTACTCATTCATCAGATGTTTTAGAAAACAGTAAACAGAGGTAGAAAGAACACAATAATCATCACACATAAGCAACACACATGAACACCAGGATTTTTAGGTGGAAACCCAATTCGGGAGAAAACCACCGCTGACGTCGTCTCAGTCTTCAATCTTTATTATTAAGAAAAATTCTTACAACATGTACTGGTGCAGACTCATACCAGTACGCAGGCACCCACCTGCAGAAGGCTACAACCTTCTCTTGTTTACCAGCCTCTTCTGGAAGGGAGCTACAACCCCCTGCTTCTTGTTTACCAGCCTCTCCTGGAAGGGAGCTACTACCCCCTGATATAAGCACCATCTTCTACTGACAGAAAGCTACTACATACATACTGAAGGTTTCAACCCTCAAATCCACTTCAGACCACGTTTCATCAATTTTCAAACTGGATCAAACAGCTCCAACACAACCCTTTACTTGTCAATAAACAACCTTTGCCCAATGCATCAAACAGAACAGTGAAACCACTGTAACCAGAATATCAGAGATAACCCAGACTTCAGAATAAATATGCAGAAACATATTCAACCTTGAGCAACCATAATATTAGATATCATGTGCGCTTTTATTTAATCAGACCCACATATATACGCGCTTTTTATGAAGTGAACCCGCATATACATCTGTACACTTACCAAAATAATCCTAACTATCCATACGCGACTTTGTTGAAACAGATCTACGTATACACGCGCTTTTCACAAACTGAACCTGCGTATAGATCTGTAAAAGATAAACTTTGCACAACAGATCAGATCTACTAACTTACCCAGATTTCTTCAAGTTCTTCAGCAGATTTGCGCCAGGTCTTCATCACTTCTTTTCAGATCATCCAAGAGATTCACCATTTCTAGATCTAGAGATATTTAACCTTCACCATGTTCATAGATGCATCATAGATTCAGATCTATCAATCAAGAGCAGAGTTCAATCATGCAGATATACTTCAGAGTGAAGTATTCATTAAAGCCCAGACGCTTGCACACTCTTTGCACAATAATTTTTTTCTCCTTATATAGATTTATCCTTTTTCAATACCATGAGCCAAAACCACATCACTTCCGATGGTATTCTTGGACGGGATCAAATAGAAAACCCAGCGCTCAATACAATGGGTCAATACCATGGTAGTAACCCCTGGCTTTACACATTTAGAGCGCAATTGACCATACGCAACTTGTCACTTACTTTTCCGCGTACATACGCGACTTCCCTTTACTAAACTCGCGTATGCCTTGTGACATACACTTTTCATCATTGTTTTGGCCCATTCTAGAAATTATTTCCCTTCATCATTAACAAGCGCATCAGGTCAAAGGTTTCCATCATCTTCATCAAGTGGGTTGCCATCAAGGACAACACTCTGTATCATATTGCCAACAATATCCCCCTTTGGACTTGATGGCAACCATGATGGTGTTTGATCACAACAGATAGATACATTAAGCATAATGATATTCTCCCCCTATTCAAACACCATGTCACTCTCCCCCTTCGACATCAAGGGCAAAGGGAAGACCAACACAAGGTTTTGCTTCTCATGTCGAAAGAAGAGCGTTGTAAATCTGATGTGCACTGAAGTTGCCATGCTCCCCCTGAGTTCATGCCGGATCTTCAAACATGTTTTTCAATGAAGTACATGACTCTATGACCTTCCTATCACCAAGGACTCATACTTACATCAAAGATCCAACCAAGTGGATTTACAGATGAGACTCAATTACCCAACCAAGTGGGTTTACATATTGAACAAGTCCTTACATGACTGAATATTACAATTTACATCATATGTTTCAACATGACCTTTTCATCAAATTACAAATATGACTCTTTATACCCAATACTAAAGGATCTCAAGAGAGAAATCACAATTCAGAATCATCATAATGTCAACAATGCATTATTCTCAACAAGGCTAGTGCTCCCCCTGAATATGTGCATCGTGAACACTTTCAACAGCACATCATCAAGGCATCTTCACCCAAAATCAGAGAATGAAACAGAAATATAAGAGCCGAAATACCACCAGAGACTTCAAAAAGCATCAGAGATACCAAACAGCACCATAGCTTGTGCTGAAGAAATGCTGACCCAAAAAAAAATTGTCAGCAACTGCACATACGCGGTTTTCTGTCCATGAACTCGCGTATATACGCGACTGTCTTTCAGGAAACCCGCGTATCCAAATTAATCTTCAGAATTTTAATCAGATTTGATCTCTTCCGCGTGATATAATCCCCCGCATGGAGGGAACATACTCCAACTTCACCTTTTGTTCAAGCACTTGTTCACGTAAGAAATGATACTTGATGGGAATGTGCTTGGTCTTGGAATGCATAACAGGATTCTTTGAGATATTGATGGCACTTGTATTATCACACATAATGGAAATAGGAGGTGAACATTTGATTTGGAAATCTTGTAAGGTTTGCATCATCCAAAGAAGTTGAGTGCAACATGATGCGGCAGCCACATACTCTACTTCTGCTGTAGATAAGGCAATCGAGCTTTGCTTCTTGCTGAACTAAGATACTAATCGGGGCCCCATATAGAATGCACTACCACTAGTGCTTTTCCAATCATCAACATTTCTAGCCCAATCTACATCAGTGTAAGCATGAAGAGTAAGATCAACATTCTTTGGATACCATATTCCAAAGTCTTGAGTTCCTTGCAGATATTTGAATATTCTTTTGACAGCCTAAAGGTGAGATTCTTTTGGATTAGCTTGGAATCGTCCAACAATCCCAACTGCATGCATAATGTCCGGTCTAGTCCCAGTGAGATAAAGTAGACTTCCTATCATAGATCTGTAATCTGGTTGGTTCACCATGGGAGAATCATCATGAAAACTGAGATTACATCCAGTTATCATTGGTGTACTTACAGGTTTGCACTCTTCCATTCCATACTTCTTCAGAATTTTCTTAAGGTATTTTTCTTGTGATAAGAATATACCATCTACAGTTTGATGCACTTGCAAGCGAAGAAAGAATGTTAGTTCCCCAAGTAAAGACATTTCAAATTCTTGCTGCATGACAGTAGCAAATTTCTGACTCATAGATTCTTCATTACTTCCAAAAATGATATCATCAACATATACAACCACAATCAATAGTTTATCATTTTCAATTTTTGTGTATAAGTTGCTATCATCAGACCCCTTTGAAAATCCTTGTTGATGAAGATATTTGTCAAGGCGATAATACCATGCCCTTGGAGCTTGTTTGAGACCATATAGAGCCTTTTTAAGTCTACAAACAAGATTTTCATCATTTCCAAAAATGAATCCTTCTGGTTGTTCTATATAAAATTCTTCTTCTAGATCACCATTGAGAAATGCAGATTTAACATCCATTTGATAAACTTTGATTTGTTGAAAACTTGAAAAAGCAAGAAACATTCTTATGGCCTCAAGTCTAGCTACAGGAGCAAAAGTTTCTTCAAAGTCTATACCTTCTTGTTGAGTATACCCTTTGCAAACAAATCTAGCTTTATTTCTTATGACATCCCCATTTTCATTTAACTTGTTTTTGAATATCCATTTAGTTCCAATGACATTTTTGTTATGAGGTCTTGGTACTAATTCCCAAGTGTCATTTTTTTCAATTTGATCAAGCTCTTCATTCATGGCTTGAACCCAACATTCATCTTTTCTAGCTTGATTGACATTGTGTGGTTCAATGGTGGATAGAAATGTCAGATAGCTAGAGGATCCTACAAGAGTCCTTCTTGTTTGTACACCTGATGCCTTATCTCCCAAAATCTGAGATTCTGGATGATTCTTTTGAACATATCTGGAAGGAGCCTTTTCAGATAAATTGTCATTCCTATTTGATGTAGAAGGACAATAGTCACCATCATCTTCTTCTGTTGTTTGTTTTTCTTCTTTAGGGGCTGCAGGAGACTCATCAATGACAACATCAATACATTCAACAATATTTCGAAGCCTTTTATTGTAACATTTGTATGCTCTGCTTGTAGATGAGTAACCAAGAAGTATCCCTTCATCTGATCTAGGTTCAAACTTGCCAAGCTTTTCATCATTATTTTTGTTAAAGAATTTACTTCCAAAAACTCTAAAATTCTTCACAGAGGGAGAGTTACCATACCAGAGTTCATATGGAGTTTTGTCACTATTTACCCGAACATGTGCCTTGTTGAGAATGTTTTCTGCTGTATGTGCTACTTCTCCCCAGAAAATGTCAAGAGTTCCAGAATCATCAAGCATAGCTCTAGCCATTTGTTGAATTGTTCTATTCATTCTTTCTGCTACGCCATTTTGTTGTGGAGTGCCTCCTATAGAGAACTGTCTTTTTATGCCATGTTGTTCACAAAATTCAAAGAATTCATTTGATGTATATTCTCCTCCTCGATCAGATCTAAGACACTTGATTTTTAGATCTAATTCATTTTCTACCAATGCTTTGAAGATCTGAAAATTTTCAAATGCTTCATCTTTGTGTTTAATTAACTCGATCCAACACATTCTAGAGTAATCATCGATAAATAAGATATAGTATTCTTCCAGACGTGGTGACTTTTTCCTCATAGGTCCACATATGTCAGTATGAATGAGTTCAAGAGGCTTACTTGATGATCCTTCTTTGGCATTAAATTGTACTCTGGTTTTCTTACCGAATTGGCAAGATTTGCATATGATACTCTCTGGTAGAGTAATATTGGGAAGACCACGAACAGCTTGAAGTCTGCTTGCTTTGTTGATTTGAGAGAAGCTCAGATGCCCGAGCCTTATATGCCATAGCCAATTTTCTGAATATTTTCTCAAGTTGATCTTTGCAGTTCTTCAATACATACAGGTTGCTTGGAGTTCTTTTTCCTTTTATGATAGTTTTACCTGTATCAAGATCACGAACCACACATTATTTTGAACTAAAGACAACTTCTGTTCCTTGATCACACATTTTACTTACACTTAATAGGTTATGCCCTAATCCATCCACATACATGACATCATTAGCCTTCACCTTTTATTTTAGAAACACAAACCCTTTTCCTTTAATTATAGCAGGAGTATCATTTCCAAATGTAACTTTATTTTATTTTTCTAGAGCATTATATGCAAGAAGTTTTCTTTTTTCACCTGTCATGTGTCTTGAGCATCCACTATCAATGTACCATTGATTTTCTTCACCTTCTGCAAATAACGCTATCCCACAATTTTCAACCTGTAATTCCTTCTTTTTCCATACTTTGGAACTTGAAGGAAAATGTTGTTTTGGCTGGCCTTTGCTCTTGCATTCAGATTATTCATGACCAAAGTTATTGCAATAAGAACATTCAAATTCATTTTGAAGAGGAGGAAAGTTGTTATAGGTGTTCTTCTTTGGTTCAATATCCATCCTTTTCTTTCTTGCTTCTCTTGTCATGATGGTTTTATAGGCAACACATTGAACATCTTTATGACCAAAATTGTGACATGAGAAACATTGTGCATTGAAGTAGAAATTTTTGCGATCATGAAATCTTCTATTTGAATTTACCTGTTGGTTGTAGCTTTTTCGAAAAACATCCCTGTTAGTGTTCCTTGAATTGTGATGATCACGATTTACTAGTAAAGATTCTTTATTCCCTTGCTAAGTGGCTGAATGTAGTAAACCAACTGTAGCTGCTTTTAGATAATTTGGTCCAGAAGCCTGAGAGGATTCTCCGGCATATCCAAGACCTGTCTTTATAAGAGGAGAACGTTGTACCTTGATAATCTCATCTAAGGTTTCAGATCCTTTAGCAAATCTAATATTCAGAGCCTTTATTTTCTTAGATTCTTTTCTTTGACTTACCACTTCACATTCTAATTTCTCAATGTGTTTCTTTGCTTCTTCAACCTGCTTTTCCAGAGTCTCTATGGTTATTTTCTTTTCTTCTAAGAGAATTTTACATTATTCTAAGCGTATTTTGAGTTGATTGTTTTCTTCAAGGAAATCATTGTCCTCTAGAGCATCCACAAAAGTATCATTTTCATCTTTAGATTAAAATGCCATGAGAAGTCTAAGATTTTTTTCACATTATTACTCACTATCAGAGAACCCATCACTGTCTTCATGAGTGTAGTAACTTTTGCTAGATCGGTGCTTATTCCTTCTTGCTAGTTCCGTCCCTTTTGCAGATGTTTATTTATAAGGACACTTAGCAGCATAATGACCAACTCTTCCACAATCAAAACATTTGAAAGGAAGCTTACCTCTGAACCGTCCTGTGCCAAGTTGAATTTTCTTTACAAAATTTGCCTCATCTTATTCTGAGATATATCCAGATCCTTCTGCTTTTTGAACTTCTTTCCCTTTTGTAGAATATTTAAAAACAACTTCTTTGACTTCAGATGGTCCTCCTCTCCTCATTTCATATGCAGTCAGTATGCCATGAAGTTGCACCACAGTAAGAGTTTGAAGATCCTGTTTTTCTTCAAGAGCAGAGACTTTTGATTCAAATTTTGTTGTTAGTGATCTTAAGATTTTATCAACCAAAGTAGATTCTGCTATTGTTTCTCCCAGTTTTCTCATACAATTGACAATATCATCAAGACGTAAAAAGAAACTAGAAATACTCTCATCATTATGCATTCTCAAGTTTTCATATTCAATTCTGAGAGTTTGGAGTTTTGCGCTTTTTACCTTTGCATCACCTTCATAACTTAGGATGATTTTGTCCCATATTTCCTTTGTTGTATTTAGCTGCATAACCTTGACAAATTATGATTCAGTTAGATTTCCCAATAGTGCATTGACTGCCTTTGCATTTGTTTCATAATTCTTCTTTTCCGTCGGATCTGTTGGTACTGCGGCTGGATATTGATATCCTTGTTCAACAATGGCCCATATATCTGCTCCCATAGACTGAAGATAGAATCTCATCCTTATTTTCCAGAAGATTAAATTGCTTCCGTTAAAGATCGGAGGCTTGATAGATGCTGTTCCATCTTGATTGCTCATCTTGCTTGATCTTCCTTCTAGCGGATAAGCTTTTTCAGAAGGACTTGCTCTGATACCAATTGTTTGGAAAAATACTGAGAGGGGGGGGTGAATCAGTATTTAGTGCAAACAATAGAACTTTGTTATTTCTTTCTTAAAACCCCATACGCTACTTTCCTTCATCCAACTAGCGTATATACCCGAATTTTCTTTACAAAACTTCCGTATATCCAATAATATAATTATGCATTTAGTTCTTGACTTAGATCATTGCATTACTCATTCATCAGATGTTTTAGAAAATAGTAAACAGAGGTAGAAAGAACAGAATAATCATCACACATAAGCAACACATATGAACACCAGGATTTTTAGGTGGAAACCCAATTCGGGAGAAAACCACCGCTGCCGTCGTCTCAGTCTTCAATCATTATTATTAAGAAAACTTCTTACAACATGTACTGGTGCAGACTCATACCATTATGCAGGCACCCACCTGCAGAAGGTTACAACCTTCTCTCGTTTACCAGCCTCTTCTGGAAGGGAGCTACAACCCCCTGCTTCTCATTTACCAGCCTCTCCTGGAAGGGAGCTACTACCCCCTGATATAAGCACCAGCTTCTACTGATAGAAAGCTACTACATACATACTGAAGGTTTCAACCCTCAGATCCACCGCTGATCACGTCTCATCAATTTTCAAACTGGATCAAACAGCTCCAACACAACCCTTTACTTGTCAATAAACAACCTTTTCCTAATGCATCAAATAGAACAGTGAAACCACTATAACCAGAATATCAGAGATAACCCAGACTTCAGAATAAATATGCAGAAACATATTCAACCTTGAGCAACCATAATATTAGATATCATACGTGCTTTTATTTAATCAAACCCACGTATATACGCGCTTTTTATGAAGTGAACCCACGCATACATCTGTACACTTACCAAAATAATCCTAAATATCCATACGCGACTTTGTTGAAACAGATCCGTGTATACACGCGCTTTTCACAAACTAAACGTGGGCATAGATCTGTAAAAGATAAACTTTGCACAACAGATCAGATCTATGAACTTACCCAGATTTATTCAAGTTCTTCAGCAGATTTGCGCTAGGTCTTCATCACTTCCTTTTAGATCATCCAAGAGATTCACCATTTCTAGATCTAGAGATCTTTAACCTTCACCATGTTCATAGATGCATCATAGATTCAGATCTATCAATCAAGAGCAGAGTTCAATCATGCAGATATAATTCAGAGTGAAGTATTCATTAAAGCCCAGACGCTTGCACACTCTTTGCACAATAATTTTCTTCTCCTTATATAGATTTATCCTTTTTCAATACCATGAGCCAAAACCACATCACTTTCGATGGTATTCCTGGACGGGATCAAATAGACAACCCAACGCTTAACACAATGGGTCAATACCATGGTAGTAACCCCTGGTTTTACACATTTAGAGCGCAATTGACCATACGCGACTTGTCACATACTTTTCCACGTACATACGCGACTTCCCTATACTAAACTCGCGTATGCCTTGTGACATACACTTTTCATCATTGTTTTGGCCCATTCTGGAAATTCTTTCCCTTCATCATTAACAAGCTCATCAGGTCAAACATTGCCATCATCTTCATCAAGTGGGTTTCCATCAAGGACAACACTCTGTATCATATTTCCAACACTACTTATACTTCATATCTGCAACAAATATGTGAGAAAAAATGTAGAAAAATATAATTATGTGATCTAAAATAACAAATAACAAAAATGAATCTGACGTAATAACCCAATCTTGTAATGTCTTTGAAAAAAATTAAAAAACATTTAATAGCACCCAGCGAAGGATATTTTCAAAGGGTCGTAAATATCCCTCTGTGGCATAGGTCCTTTGATTTCCTTTTCACTTCAGTATTCAGATCTTCCTCTCAGAATGTGTGAAAACTCGAACAATATGTAGAAATCAAAATGGGACTCAAAAAGTATGAGACAATAATGGTGATGATGATAATGATCATGGTCATAAATGAATGAAAATCCCTCTTATTTATATAAAATTATTGGGTTGATCTCAAAAATAGATAATAATAAAATATTATTGACAAAAATCTAGATCTAACTATTTTGAATAATCTATTATATTTTTGGAGTGGGAAAAGATATTAAAAATGGTCAAATATATTTATTTATAAATAATTAACAAATAAAATGATTTATCAATTATTTTTCGAATGATAAGAAAAATGTGAAACAAAATAATTATTAAATAACGATTTAACAATTATTCGAAGGATGTAGTTAAGGAAAAGAAAATCAATAAGTATTTATTTAATTACTCCTAGGTGATTTAGTCAAAGGTGACAAGGAATAATGATCAAACAATAATTTAATAATTATTCCTAGAGACAATTAAATAAATAATGATTTACTTAATTATTATTATGGGTTTTAATAGAAAATGACTTAATAAAAGTGGTTTATTGAATTATTTCTTATAGTGAAATTGATTTTACTATGGTAAAATTAAACCTACAAGGTGTATTTCTATCCACCTAGTTAGAAATGGCTAGGAGATCATTTTTTGGTGATAACAGATTTTCCCCCAATGCACGAGTGTTAGGAGCACATCGTATGACCAAAATATGTTGTATGATACACTTCCACAAGACACCAAGTGGGAGAAAAAGAGAGAGAGAGAGAGAGAGAGAGATACTGGGATGATTCAAGCAATGAAAGTAAGAACAAAAATGGAGGTGGTGATACCTATTAAATTTATATAAGTCTCCTTTTATTTTGGAGTACATGATCTCAAATGAGGCAGGGGAGGCGTACCCATACCTGCCAAGATAACTTAGTACAAATAAAAATTCCGAGCCCAACAATGTGGGACTAAGCTACAAAGTACATGATACGTAATACACGAGAAACAATGGGCGAGGACATAACAAGAAAAACTATGTACATGAGATATAATGCCCCTCAGGATGACATGGGGAGGGGGGATTGTGACCAAAGATGCCCTGTTGAATAGGAAAGGGCTCTTAAGACTTAAATGGATCATCTGAAGGAGACATGTTTGTTGTGTAGTGTTGCAAGTGGCTCGAAAAGAACCCATCAAGTCCTCGGAACTACATCTAATGCTGGAAAATAATATGAGGTCATCTGGGAATTTGGGACCTACCTGAAAGGCAAGAAAAATTTTAACAATGGAAATTTATCATGAAGTTTAGAAACCTTGGCGAGTCTCACTTGTCCCTAATATGAAAAATATAAAAAAAATTATGATATCATTGTCAAAATATGAAAATTACCAATGATTTTATGTATATCATCCCATAAATGTTTTGCGCTTTTAAGGGTAATATAATTTTATACTATAAAATTTTGGTGAACAAGTTTTAGAAAAAAATGAAATTGCTGATTCTCCTTTTCAAAAAAATAATGGAAAATTAGCCCGCTTGCAAATATATCCCCTAAAATTTTCCTTTGTCAAGGGCCACCCCCTCATGAGGTGTCAAAGATCTCACACACACTCGATAAGAAAAGTTACAATCTGCTAGATCACTAGAACATCAAGTGTATGATTCTCAATAATTCCATAATTAGTGGGAGTCAAGCATGTGAGAAACTACCAAGTCAAAAAAGGGGAATTTGGATTCCATTTTCTTGATCCAAGGCACCAAAAAATTATGAAATATGGAACCAAGGTACACCTCCATCTATATCATTATTTTGGAATATATGTGCTAAAATTAACAAAATAGGGACCGAAAGAGCTAAGGTAATGAAGAGTCCTCAACTAAGGTACGAGAGAATATAATAGAGTGATTAATGGACTGACACCAACGATAATGATGGAGTGATATAAACTGAGAGGTGGACTGCCCATTTCCCTTGTCAGAACATAATATGCATGGTTTACCTGAAAACGACTTACTTGATTTCAGAGGGGATAGTCAAATATTGAGACGAGGGATTTTCAATGATGCCACAATATATATGGAAGCCACAAGGAGAAACACGGGATGAATATGATGGAAATATGGATGAAATACTATAGCAAGACATAATGGGACTCAGAAAAAACTCCATGAATTAAATGGTGACTCATCTCGGATGTTGTCGTGTAACCAGCTCCAAAAATAGAAGAAAAGAGATATCAACGCCTTAGAAATGAGCCACTTCAAGGGGGAAACCTCCAATACATTACATAAATGAAAAATTATTGGATGATGCAATTTACAAAACCTCCTTTCTATATATAGTAGTCCATGTGGCCATAATGTAATCCTAGTGGGCCACAATGTAATCCTAGCCGACCTAACAATAATAATTTAAGGGCACAATAATAACAAAATGGGGGTTGCAAGGGTACAATAATAAAAATAAAGGGGTTACACTAACAAAAATAAGGGACTATACTGGTAATATAGGGACCTAACATGCCCCTCTCCTTCAAAAAAGTGTTGTCCTCAAAGCTTGTTGTCCTCATCCTCCCATGTAGAATCTTTAGTGGGTAAGTTCTTCCACTTGATGAGATACTCTGAAATTGATCGATTCTATAGCTGTCGAGTTCTTGTTTCCGTGACCGATTCAGGTTCCAATATGACTTTTCCTTCCTCATCAAGTTCTGGCAATATTGTTTTAATTGGAATATTTTCACCTATAACCTTTTTTAAGCATGAAACATGGAAAAATGGATGCACTCACAAAAAAGCAAGAAGCTCCAATTTGTATGCCATAGTACCAATCTTTTGCAACACCTTGTAAGGACCATAGTACTTTGGCGATAATTTATTATCCTTCTTAGCTTGCTTGAAGGACATTTGTTTGTATGGTTTTAGCCATAAAAATACCCAATCTTCTACATCAAAACTTCTCTCCCTGCGATGTTGATCTACCTGTTGTTTCATTCGATTTTGTGCCAAATTTAGGTTATCCTTTAAGAGTTGGAGAACTTCTTTTTGATGCTTTATGTGATCTTCCACTACTTGAACCTTAAAATTTTCCCTTAAAGATGATGTGATAGATGGTGGATGATATCCATAAAGTCCCATAAATGGGGTCATGTTTGCTACAGTATGGAAGGAAGTGTTATACCACCATTCAGCGAGAGGTAACCACTTGAACCATTGTGCTTGTTTATCAGATACAAAACAACAAATATATTCTTCCAAACATTTATTTACTATCTCAGTTTGACCATCAGATTGAGGATGATAAGATGAGCTATGAGCTAATTGAGTACCCAAACAAGAAAATAACTCCGTCCAAAATTTCCGCAAAATGTAGTTCTCACACCACAATAACCCTTGGGTTTCCATGTAGCTTTTGAATTGTGTCCATAAATGCAGTAGCAACTGTACTTACTTTAAATGGATGAGATAATGCACAAAAGTGTGCATACTTGGTAAGTCTATGAACTACCACCATGATGACACTCTTCCCTTCGGACTTAGGTAAAACTTTGATAAAATCCATTGAAATCTTCTCCCAACGTTGACTTGGAATGGATAAATGTTGTAGAAGACCCGGGTTCTTAATTGTCTCAACTTATTCTAGTGGCAAACCAAACATTCTGCCACAAACTTTTGAATTTCAGATTTAAGGCCATCCCAAAAAAATTATTTCTTCACCCTGTGGTAAGTTTTTAAAAATTCTGACGGTACTCCTAAAGGAGAAGTGTGAAATTCCAAAAGAATATTTTATTTTATTTGGGAATTCTTACAAAGATATAAGCGACCTTTGTACCATAAGGAATCATTTTTCCAACTAAATGTATTATATTTACTAGGATCTTGCTGCAACTTTTGAATGAGTTCCCATACATCTTTGTCCTTCTTCCATTCATCTCTTGCTTCGGTTATCCAATCTGGTTGGATAATAGAAATGGCACAAATCAATGCTTCCACCTCTTCATTCTTTCTTGAGAGTGCATCTGCAACAACATTAAGCTTTCCTTTTTTGTAGATTATTTCGAAGTCATAACCCAACATCTTTGTGACCCATTTTTGCTGCTCTTCTGATGATAGTCTTTGTTCCAAAAAGTGTTTAAGACTATCATGATCAGTTTTTACCTTGAAGTGTCTTCCCATTAGGTAAGTTCGCCATTTCTTTAGTGCATGGAGTATTGCTAACATTTCCTTCTCATAAATAGGTTTCTGTAAATACTTTCCTTTGATTGGACGACTTTCAAAAGCAATGGGTCTTCCTTCCTGCATTAAAACTGCACCAATTCCATTTCCTGAGGCATCACATTCTACAATAAAGGTTTTTGTGAAGTCTGGCGTAGCTAAGACCGGTGCTAGGCACATTGCCTCTTTAAGATATTCAAAGGCCTTAGTTGCTTCAGGAGTCCATGAAAATGCATCTTTCTTCAATAATGTTGTTAGAGGTGCTGCTATTCTCCCATAATTCTTAGCAAACTTGCGATAATAGCCTGTTAACCCGAGAAATCCTCGCAACTGCTTTATTGTCTTGGGGACTTTCCATTCCTTAATGGCTTTAATTTTGTTAGGGGCTACTTTAACACCCTCGTGAGATATAATATGACCCAGATATTCCACCTCTTGTACTCCAAAGAAACATTTGGATGTTTTTGCATATAATTGTTTCTCCTGCAATAGTTTGAGCACCCTATCAACATATTCAACATGATCCTTCCAAGACCTGCTATAGATTAGTATATCATCAAAAAATACTAGCACAAATTTTCTAAGGAAGGGTTTGAAAATGGAATTCATCAACCCTTGAAATGTAGAAGGTGCATTGTTAAGGCCAAAAGGCATGACCAAAAATTCATAATGACCCTCATGAATTTGAAATGCTATTTTTGGAATATCTTCAGTCTTCATTCTAATTTTATGATATCCTGGACGAAGATCCGACTTGGTAAAATAAATTGCTCCATGTAATTCATCCAATAATTCATCAATCACAAGAATGGGAAATTTATCTTTAATGGTGAGCTTATTGAGCTCCCTATAATCCGGACACATTCACCATGATCCATCCTTCTTGTGTACCAATACTACAAGAGCAGAGAAAGAACTTTGACTAGGTTGAATTATACCCGCCTCTAACATTTATGCAATCATACGTTCAATTTCTCTGTTCTGGACGTAAGGATATCTATAAGGCCTGATGTTTGGAGGAACACTTTCTGGAATCAAATGAATAGCCTGATCATGATCACGAATAGGTGGGAGTCCTTTGGGAGTTTCAAACACCTTGGAATGATTATCCAAGACTTGTTGGAGATCTGCAGAAATAGATGATTTTGATGTTGGAACTTATAGTGAGCATAATTGTGCAATTACACCTCGTTATTATTTCTTTAGAAGCTTTGTCATGGCATTAGAGCTTATTATCTTTCCCGGCTTCCTTGCAATACCCCGCAATTCAACTTCCTTTCCTTCTGAAAAAAATTTCAAGAAAAGTTCTTGAAAATTAAAAGCTACCGTCCCCAAAGATTGTAACCATTGTACTCCTAGTACAACATCAACACCTCCCATAGGAATAGAAAGAATTGGAATATTAAATACATATTCCCCCATGGTTAGCCTAATATTATGGCATTTTCTAGAGCAATTTATAGTTCCTCCATTTGCCACCATCACTTGACATTCTCGTGCTGGGTATAGGAAACAATTTAATTCCTTGGCTACCTTACAATGAATAAAATTATGGGTGCTACCTGAATCAATCAACACTATTACCTTTTTCTTCTTGATATGTCCTTCTATCTTGAGAGTTTGAGGAGTGGTAATTCCTACCAGTGCATTACACGATATGGTCGGATGCATTTCTTCCTCTTCTAGGGCTAGTTCCTGGTGTATATCCTCTTCTTGTTCATTTTCTTCTTCCTCTTCACAATCTATGTAAAATAATTTCTTCTCAGCACACTTATGACCTTTAGTGTATTTGCTATCACAACTGTAGCAAAGACCTTTTGCTATTTTTTCTTCCAATTTTTATTTTGTCAACCTTGTAGGTTGTGGAAATCTAGGCATAGAAACACTTCCTTCTTTATAGAAGTGAGTGGTAGGCTTCCTTGTCGCCATAATTTTACATTCAATTTTTCTTGCCAACCTGAATGCCTTCTCCAATGAATCGGGTTCCAAAACACAAACTTGATGTTGGATGTTATCCTTTAAAGTGCCTATGAAGAGATCAATCCTATGTTCCTCTGGAATATTAGTTACCCTTATATTCAATTTTTGGAAGTCCACAATTTGTTCCCCCACTAAACCCTTTTGTTTGAGATTTATCAATTGGCTAAAGAAGGTGTTTCTCTTTGTATCCTCATAATGTGCTATCATTTCCTCTGTAAAAATTGACCAAGTGACAATTTTTTTACGGGAGAAAATCCATCGATACCATACAAATGCATTTTGTTCTAAATGTAAAAGTTTCAATGTGTACCTTTTGTGTCTTTTGCACATTATGGGGATCAAAATATTGCTCCATCTATAGTATACATGCTACAGTATCCTTTCCATCAAACTTCCTCATATCCATTTTTGTAATATGGTGGTTCTTCCCGCTAACATTAGAGTTTATGAAATCATGATTAACATTTATTTTGTTCTCATCATGAGTTTCCTCTACTATATTTTCACCATTAGGAAACATTTCTTGTATCAACTTTGTCAAACCTTTTATTTCTTCTTTTAGATCATTCTTCATGTTTTCCATTTTAGATTCCATGCCAGCTTCCTTGTCATCTATCTTAGATTCCACGTATTTCTTCAAATCATCCATATTATTCTTCACACCATCCATATTTGCTTCCATGCCTTTCTTCAAAACTTCCATTTCATTTTTTTCTGCTCTTTGCGAGAGCGAAATTTGGTGCACTTTCTCTTGTAATTTTGATAGATCATGTTGCAATTCTTCATCTTCATGAGTCATAGTAGAGCCTTCTGAAGGATTAATGGGTGTTGTATTATTTTTACAAGGCATTTTTTAGAACCCAATACTGATATATATTCTACAATATGCCCTTGGAATAAATTCAAATTGATTTTTCAAACAAGACTTAAGTTATTCAGAAAAAAATACACACCTTTTTCTTGATTTTGAGGAGCTCGATATTGAAATTTGATTATCTCTGGGATTGCAGCTCTTCAATATCTGAAATTCAATGTTGAAGTAGCCCTATGAATTCTCTTTTGCATGCCACATTTCTGACCTGATTTGGATTCTCCAAGACAAAGTTATGTCCAATCTCCCACAATGACCTAATTATGGACTGGTTCAGTAGAGCGAAATTGTATGACTTTCCATGTGTCACTGTTTTTTCCTTTGCCTCTGAAATTGATAGCCAAGAAACTAAAGTCTGTTTACTTGCTACCATTTTTTACGACACTCCAATCCAATTCTCAGAGATAGAGTTATTGAATTTTTCCCATGATCACCTCTTTGAGATGAAACTTGGGAGCATGAAAAAGCACCACCTTCCACAAATCATCTCTCCAAAAATGTTGCGAATAAAGCTCTGAAATATTTTGATGAGTTTCCTCGGGATATTAGCTTCGTACCCTAAAAATTCCAGATTCTGAACCTTTGTATAAAAAACTTTATAGCGCAAATGCCACAATGACCTGTTTAGGAGCCTAAAAAAAGACCTAAATTCCACATATTATATCTCCGAAAATATTGTAAAAAAAGCTCTAAAATTTTTAGACGATCTTCCTCAGGATTTTTTCTTCGCACCCTAAAAATTTCAGCTTCTAAAACTTTGTACAAAAAAATTTATAGCGAAAATTCCACGATGACCGGTTTGGAGCAGCGAAACCCTAGAATCCAAAGCTCTAATAGCAAATATTGTGTAACCAGCTCCAAAAATAGAAGAAAGAGATATAAACGCCTTAGAAATGATCCAATTCAAGGGGGAAACCTCCAATACATTACATAAATGAATAATTCTTGGATGATACAATTTACAAAACCTCCTTTCTATATATAGGAGTCCATGTGGCCATAATGTAATCCTAGTGGGCCACAATGTAATCCTAGCCGACCTAACAATAATAATTTAAGGGCACAATAATAACAAAATGGGGGTTACAAGGGTACAATAATAACAATAAAGGGGTTACACTAACAACAATAAGGGACTATACTGGTAATATAGGGACCTAACAGATGTTATGAACAAGGGTGACTCGATGATGCTTCCACATAGGATAGGCACTGTTGGGAAAAATACTGAGAGGGGGGGTGAATCAGTATTTAGAGCTGACTGACAATTTTTTAGTTTTCCTTTCTCTTAAAACCATATGTTACATTACTGCATCCAACTTGTATGTCCAGAGATATTATTATGTCTTTACTTAGATCATTGCATCATTTATTCATCAAATAAGCAGTAAGAATGAACAGAAATAACAGAACAAACCATCAAACATAAGCAACACATATGAACACAAGGATTTAAGGTGGAAACCCAATTCGAGAGAAAACCACCGTTGCTGTTATCTCAGTCTTCGTTATTTGTTATAAAGAAAACTTCTTAACACCAGCTTCTGCTGGCAGGATACTTCCACTTTCATATAGAAGGCTTAAACCCTCAGATCCACCAGATTTCTTCAATTTCTTCATCAGACTTCCATCAGGTCTTCATCATTTCTTTTCACCGATCATTGTAGAGATATATCCATAGGTGCATCATATATACATATATCTCTTAAAGAGATTTTTATTTATTAACAACCCTTCCACACGCACACCCTGAACCATAATACGCTTCTCCTTATATATTTTTTCCTTTATCAATACCATGAGTAGAAAACCACTCAACCACTAATGGTATTCATATTAAAATTCAAACCAATCCAAATTGAAATCCCAATCTGCATTCTTCCATGCACGAATTGTCCCAAAGGTAATCTTTATCTCCGCCAAATAATACTATAGCCAAGGTTAAGTAATATTAACGTGCCATTGATGATTTTCTTTATTTTATTGGAATTTTAGTTATCAAATTTGTGGAATTTGATAAATAAATAAATATTATTTACAACCTTTGGCAATTAAATATATGATATAAATTTATATTAATAACCAACGCTTTTATCAAATGGCTTTTAAATAGACCTTTGGTTCCATCCCCACACACATAATTGGCAGCTTAATCAATATAATTTAAAACCGGGCCCATCGCTAACGATCGTTTCCATCTGACGGCGAAGAGCACATCGCTCGGTCTTCAGATGATCCGATGGTTATCGTTTGTTGATGATGCATGGATGATAACGCACGATGGAGCATCGTACCTTGGGTAACCTTTGCGCATCTATAGCAAATGAACACCGTCTGATGACCCCTTCCCAGATCAAAGGCGCTCAACAATTTCGCTGGGCATCCTGGGTCGAACAATAACGCGTGATGGCACGCAGTGATAAGCGGTTTTGTGGAGTCGTACAGGGATGCGTGTCACCCATTCTATGGAATCACTCCCCACCTCTTGAATACTACTTGCTCGTCGAGAGCGGTTCAACAAAAACCACTTCCAGCCTAAACCACGTTCACCGTTCATTCGCAAGGTTCTGCCCCTCTACTCCAGGTTCCGTCAGCGTACTTTTGCTAATTCGTTTCTCCGCGTTATTAGTTCATATAACCACGATTACTATTATACATCTCCTATGAAATCCTTATGTACTGCTCGTAATTCCAAAGAGTTGTTCCAATGAACGTCCGAGTCACCGAGTTCCATGTTGGTTGCAGGAATTCACAATTCCTTCATCAATAATACGTTCATATATTACACTTGCTCAATTCAACAAAGGCATAAACAATTCCGAGATCAATCCCCAACATTGATCCCAATTTACCTTCAATCTTATATTCAATGAATGTATATAACTCCATTGTCTACCAGTTTGGGATACATAGTCGACCGTATTAACATCGGTTCCTCAAACTACATACAGAGCACCATTAATCCCCTCATAGGGTTTCTTACGAATTTCAATTATCCTCCATCAGGATGCATATACATGGATTAATTCCACAAGGACACAAATATCCTTCCTACTGAATTCAATTTGCTCCTTGACTGATACTGCTCTCTGTAGATGCACTCTTTGTCTGTTCTTCTCTGCTGACATTTGTCCTCTACTATGTTTCTTTTTTTTTGTTCCTAGTTACTGTTTCAGATGCCAATTCCTTTGCCACTTCCTTTTCCATCAATGAAAATATGTCCAACAATCTCCCCCTTTGGCATTGATGGCAATACTCTTCCTCTGATTGTCTTATAGAAGCCCTTTGTTGCTTTTCCTCCCCCTTTGACATCAATGGAAAAGAGTTGATCAAGATCCTTTGAACCGACAATACCATGTTCCCCCTGAGATCATGCTGCATCTTCAAACATAATATAACAAAATGACTTATAAACGCCAACAATGCATCCTTTTCATATGACCAATGCTCCCCCTTAGCCTGTGCATTCAGAGATTCCCAACAACACCTCACAACCAATTTAATATTCTGTATTTAAGTATATCCGATCTTTTGCATGACAGAGACTACTCCCAGTTTCTGTCATAGATATTCGAACGCTTCCCTGGGTAGAGGTTTGGTAAATATGTCAGCAACTTGTTCTTTGGAGGGAACATTCTCCAATTTCACATTTTTTTCAAGAACTTGTTCACATAAGAAGTGATATTTGATGGGAATGTTCTTGGTCTTGTAATGCATAACAAGATTATTTGAGATACTGATGGAACTTGTATTCTCACACATAAAGGAGATAGGAGGTGAACATTTGATTTGAAAGTCTTGTAAAGTTTGCAGCATCCAAAGAAGTTGAGTGCAACATGATGCGGCAGCTACATATTCTGCTTCTGCTGTAGATAAGGCAACAAAGTTTTTCTTCTTGCTGAACCAAGATACTAACCGAGGCCCCATATAGAATGCACCACCACTAGTGCTTCTCCGATTATCAACATTTCCAGCCCAATCTGCATCAGTATAAGCATGAAGAGTAAGATCAGCATTCTTTGGATACCATAGTACAAAGTCTTGAGTTCCTTGTAGATATTTGAATATTATTTTGACAGCCTGAAGGTGAGACTCTTTTGGATTAGCTTGGAATAGTCCAACAATCCCAACTACATGCATAATGTCTGGTCTAGTCCCAGTGAGATAAAGTAGACTTCCTAGCATAGATCTCTATTCTAGTTGATTCACCGTGGGAGAATCATCATGAGAACTGAGATTACATCCGGTTATCATTGGTGTACTTACAGGTTTGCAATTTTCCATGCCATACTTCTTCAAGATTTGCTTAAGATATTTTTCTTGTGATAAGAATATGCTATCTGTTGTTTGTTGCACTTGCAGGCCAAGAAAGGATGTTAGTTCTCCAAGTAAAGACATTTCAAATTCTTGCTGCATATCAGAAGCAAATTTTTGACTCATAGACTCTTCATTACTTCCAAAAATGATATCATCAACATATACAACCACAATCAGTAGTTTATCATTTTCATTTTTTATGTATAAGTTGATGTCGACGGACCCTTTTGAAAATCCTTGTTGATGAAGATATTTGTCAAGACGATAGTACCATGCCCTTGGAGCTTGTTTGAGACCATATAGAGCCTTTTTAAGTCTACAAACAAGTTTTTCATCATTTCCAAAAATGAATCCTTCGGGTTGTTCTATATAAATTTCTTCTTCTAGATCACCATTGAGAAAAGCAGATTTAACATCCATTTGATAAAATTTGATTTGTTGGAAGCTTGAAAATGCAAGAAGCATTCTTATGGCTTCAAGGCTAGCTACAGGAGCAAAAGTTTCTTCAAATTCTATACCTTCTTGTTGAGCATACCCTTTGCAAACAAGTCTAGCTTTATTTCTTATAACATCCCCATTCTCATTTAACTTGTTTTTGAATATCCATTTAGTTCCAATGACATTTTTGTTATGAGATCACAGTACTAAATTCCCAAATTATTCGATTCTTTTCGGTTTGATCAAGTTCTTCATTCATGGCTTGAATCCAACATTCATCTTTCTTTGTCTTGATTGAAATTTTGTGGTTCAATAGTGGACAGAAATACCAGATTGCTAGAAGATCCCACAAGAGTCCTTATTGTTTGTACACCTTATCCCTTTTCTCCCAAAATTTGAGATTCTGGATGATTCTCATGAACATATTTGGATGGAGCCTTTTCAGACAAATCATCTTCGGGTTCTTCATTGGGTTCACAGTTTGTATCATTACTATTTTATGTAGAAGGATATATGTCATCATCATCTTCTTCATTTGTTGTTTGTTTTTCTTCTTTTGGAGCTGCTGGAGACTCATCAATAACAACATCTATACATTCAAAAATCTTCTGAAGTCTTTTATTGTAACATTTATATTCCCTACTCCTAGAGGAGTAACCAAGAAATATTCCTTCATCTGCTCTGGGTTCAAACTTTCCAATTTTTTCACCATTATTTTTGATAAAACATCTTCTTCCAAAAATTCTAAAATGCTTTACAGTAGAAGCACATGCCAGAGTCTACAGTGGAGCTGTGAACATTTATTACATAAAATATGCTTAATAAGAATATTATTTGTACTGTGTTGATTTCTCCAAAATGTTAGTGTTCTGAACAACAGTATATTTAGCATTGTTTAACTTTTTTGTTTGTTCTGCTATTTTCATGATGTTATTCACTGGAGTTCATGCCTAGAAAATCAGGCTGTCTTTTTATGCCATGTTGTTCTCAAAATTCTGGTGAATTTTTATTGATGTATATTCTCTCCTCACTGGGATTCAGGTAACTTCACTCCTGGTCTGACCTATTTTTGCCCAAAGGCTTAAAGACCTGAAATTTCTAAATGCTGTTTGTTCTTGTAAGTTAATCAACGAATCCAACATATTTAGCCAATGAATAAGATATAGTGTTTTTCACCACGTGGTGACTTTTTCCTCATAGGTCCACATATGTCAGTATGAATGAGTTCAAGAGGTTTACTTGATGATCCTTCCTTGGCATTAAATTGCACTCTGGTTTTCTTACCAAATTGGCAAGATTTGCATATGATATTTTCAGGTAGAGTAATATTGGGAAGATCACGAACAACTTTGAGTCTGCTTGATTTGTTGATTTGAGAGAAGCTCATATGCCCCAACCTTCTATGCCATAGCCAGTTTTATGAAGATTTACTCAAGTAACATTGTTATTTGCAGTTTTTCAATACATACAGGTTGCTTGGAGTTCTATTTCCTTCTATAATTGTTTTACCTGTATCAAGATCACGTACCACACATTCTTTTGAACTAAAGACAACTTCAGTTCCTTGATCACACATCTGACTTACACTTAACAGGTTATGCTTTAATCCATCCACATACATGAAATTATTAGCTTTCACATTTTCTTTTATAAAAACAGACCCTTTTCCCTTAATGACAACAGGAGTATCATTTCCAAATGTAACATTCTTTTCTTTTTCTAGAGCACTATATGCAAGAAGTTTGTCTTTTTCACCTGTCATGTGTTTTGAGCATCCACTATCAATGTACCATTGATTTTCTTCACCTTCTGCAAATAAAGTTATGTCACAATTTTCAACCTGTAATTCCTTCTTTTTCCACACTTTGGAGTTTGAAGGAAAATGTTCTTTTGGGTGAACTTTGCTCCTACATTCAGATTCCTCATGACCAAAGTTATTTCAATAAGTACATTCAACTTCATTTAGAAGAGGAGAAAAGTTGTTATATGTATTCTTCTTTTTTTCAATATCAATCCTTTTTTTTCTTGCTTCTCTTGTCATGATGGTTTTATATGAAACACATTGAATAGCTTTACGAACAAAATTGTGACATGAGAAACATTGTCCATTGAAGAAGAAATTTCTGCAATCATGAAATCTCCTACTCGAATTTACATGTTGATTGGTGTTTCTTTGAAAGGTACTCCTATTAGTGTTATTTGAATTGAGATGGTCATGCCTTATCTATAGAGATTATTTACTCTCTTGTTGAGGGGCCGAATGTTGTGTATTGGCTGTAGCTGCTTTTAGATAATTTGGTGCTGAAGCCTGAGAATATTTTCCGATATATCCAAGAACTGTCTTTAGAAGAGGAGAACGTTGTACCTTGATAATCTCATCCAAGGTTTCAGATCCTTTAGCAAATCTAAGATTCAAAATCTTTACTTTCTTAGTTTCCTTTCTTAGACTTATTATTTCACATTCTAATTTCTCATTATGTTTCTCCTTTTCTTGAAGCTGGTTCTTCAGAGTTTCTATGGATATTTTACTTTCTTGTAAGCATATTTTGAGTTGATTTATTTCATTAAGAAAATAATTGTCCTCTAAAGCCTCCATAAAAGTATCCTTTTCTTCTCTGGTCTCTTTTTCAAATGCCATGAGAAGTCTAAGATCGTGTTCACATTCTTCCTCACCGTTCGATAACCCATGATTGTCTTCATGAGTATAGTAAATTTTTTCTATCAAGCAACCGATTCTTATTCCTTCTCGCTACTGCTCTTTTTCATGTGTTTCTTTGCAGAGGACACTTAGTAGAATAATGACCAACTCTTCAAAAAGAAAAAAATTCTTGAAAGGAAGTTTACCTTCCGAACCATCTTGTACCAAGTTGAGCTTACAAAATTTACCTCATCTTCCTCTCCGAGATATACTCCCCATCCTTCTCGTCTCTTGTACTTCTTTCCTTTTGTAGAAGCTCTAAAGATGGCTTCTTGTCTTCGTATGGTCCTCTTCTCATTTCATAAGCAGTTAGTATGCCATGAAGCTGCACCACAGTAAGATTTTGAAGATCCTGTTTTTCTTCAAGAGCAGAAACTTTTGACTCAAATTTTGCCGTTAGTGATCTTAGAATTTTCTCAACCAAAGTAGATTCGGCTATTGTTTCTCCTAGATTTCTCATACGATTTACAATGTCATCAAGACGTAAAAAGAAACTAGCAATACTCTCATCACCATGCATCTTTAACTTTTCATATTCTATTCTGAGAGTTTGGAGTTTTGCACTTTTTACCTTTGCATCACCTTCATAACTTAGAATGATTTTGTCCCATATTGCCTTTGTTGTATTCAGCTGCATGACCTTGGAAAATTCTGATTCAGTTAGACTCCCTAATAGAGCATTGACTGCCTTTGCATTTGTCTCATAATTCTTCTTTTCCGTTGCATCTATTGGTACAGTGGCTGGATATTGATATCCTTGTTCAACAATAGCCCATATATCTGCTCCCATAGACTGAAGATAGAATCTCATCCTTATTTTCCAGAAGATTAAATTACTTCTGTTGAAGAGTGGAGGCTTGATAGATGTTGTTCCCTCTTGATTGCTCATCTTGATTGATCTTCCTTCTAGCGGTTAAGCTTTTTCAGAAGGACCTGCTCTGATACCAATTGTTGGGAAAAATAATAAGGGGGGTGGGGGGGGTGAACCGCATTTTGGAGTCGATCGAAATTTTTAGTTTTCCTTTTCTTTTAAAACCATATGTTACATTACTGCATCCAACTTGTATGTCCAGAGATCTTATTATGTCTTTACTTAGATCATTGCATCATTTATTCATCAGATAAGCAGTAAGCATGAACAGAAATAACAGAACAAACCATCAAACATAAGCAACACATATGAACACCAGGATTTAAGGTGGAAACCCAATTCGGGAGAAAAACCACCGCTGCTGTAATCTCAGTCTTCAATATTTACAAAGAAAAATTTTACCATTTATGTCGGGCAGTACTTTATACCAAAGATGCAGCACCCACCCGCAGAAGGCTACAACCTTTATCATTCTCCACTATCATCGGGAAGGGAGCTCCAACCCCCCGATTTTTTAACAATTGTACTCTCTCACTAAGGATACTCTACCTCTACATGTATACCAACCTCGCATCCACTCGCATTTCTTTCAATTTTCATCATACTTCCATCAGGTCTTCATCATTTCTTTTCGCTGATCATTGTAGAGATATATCCATAGGTGCATCCTATATACATATATCTCTTAAAGAGATTTTTATTAACAACCCTTTTTGCACGCACACCCTGAACCATAATACGCTTCTCCTTATATAGTTTTTCCTTTATCAATACCATGAGTAGAAAACCACTCAACCGCTAATGGTATTCATATTAAAAGTCGAACCAACCCAAATTGATATCCCAATCTTCGTTCTTCCATGCACGAATCATCCCAAAGGTAATCTTTATTTCCACCAAATAATACTATAGCGAAGGTTAAGTAATATTAACGTGCCGCTGATGATTTTCTTTCTTTTATTGGAATTTTATTTATCAAATTCGTGGAATTTGATAAATAAATATTATTCACCACCTTTGGCAATTAAATATATGATAGAACTTTATATTAATAACCAACGCTTTTATCAAATGGCTTTTAAATAGACCTTTGGTTCCGGCCCCACATATATAATCGACGGCTTAATCAATATAATTTAAAACTGGGCCCATCGCTAATGATCGTTTCCATCTGATGGCGAAGAGCACATCGCTCGGTCTTCAAATGATCCTACAGTTATCGTTCGTTGATGATGCACGAATGATAACGCACAATGGCGCGCCGTACCTTGGGTAACCTTCACACATCTATAGCAAATGAACACCGTCTGATGACCCCTTCCCAAATCAACGGCGCTCAACAATTTCGCTGGGCATCCTGGGTCGAACAATAACGCGCGATGGCACGTAGTGATAAGCGGTTTTGTTGAGTCATACAGGGACGCGTGTCGCCCGTTCTATGGAATCGCTCCCCACCTCTTGAATACCGCTTTCCCGTCGAGAGCGGTGCGATAAAAACCACTTCCAGCCTTAAACCACGTTCATTGTTCATTCGCAAGGTTCCGCCCCTCTACTCCAGGTTCCATCACCGTACTTTCGCTAATTCGTTTCTCTGCATTATCAGTTCATATAACCACGATTACTGTTATACAGCTCCGATGAAATATTTTTGAACTGTTCGTAATTCCAAAGAGTTGTTCCAATGAAAGTCCGAGTCACCGAGTTCCGTGTTGGTTGCAGGAATTCACAATTCCTTCATCAAGAACACGTTCATATATTACACTTTCTCAATTCAATAAAGGCACAGAAAATTCTGAGATCAATCCCCAACATTGATCCCAATTTACCTTCAGTCTTATATTCAACGAATGTATATAACTCCACTGTCTACCAGTTTGGGATACACAGTCGACCGTATTAGCATCGGTTCCTCGAACTACATACAGAGCACCATTAATCCCCTCATAGGGTTTCTTACGGATTTCAATTATCCTCCATCAGGATGCATACATATGTTCACACATGGATTAATTCCATAGGGACACAAATATCCTTCCTAATGAATTCAATTTACTCCTTGACTGATACTACTCTCTGTAGATGCACTCTTTCTCTGTTCTTCTCTGCTGACCTTTATCCTCTGCTATGTTTCTTTTTTTTTGTTCCTAGTTACTGTTTCAGATGCCAATTCCTTTTCCACTTCCTTTGCCATCAATAAAAATATGTCCAATAGGCCCAAGGGGACCATAAGAGAAATGAGTAAATTAGGGTTACTCATGAAAAAAATTGACACATGAGTTGATGAGTGATAAGGAAAATTGGTACCAATGTAGAGGCGGCTTATATGAAGAAATTCGGATGGAATTGGTGGCAAAGTGAAACTTTGTGGAAAAAATGGCTTCTAGGTGAAGTGTCAAATTACCAAAATCAAAGGAAGGCCTATTACAGAAGTCGTTAAGAGCCCTCCAATGGTGTTAAAGGTTCATAAAATTGAGCTATGGTTTGGTCGCAAGGGGCGATGGAAAAACTAGAGTTTTTCCTATAAAATGGATTCTTGCCTACAAATCTAATTCATTTTCATAGTGAATTTTGAGTAATTTAGAGTGGAGGATAAGACCTTAAATCTTGTGCAGATCATAGCAAACAAAGTGACTATTGGAATTAGGATTTGTGTGTTGGAGGTAGGTGGACTAACCTTACTCTTTAAATTTGGTGGTTTAGAATTTCATATTAGGTCCTCAGATGGCTATGGGAGACCCCTCCTATTCCTCATGGTCGCAACACACTTTTTAGGCCCTGGTCTACATTCTTGAATTTAGAAATAGGGCCTTAAAGTTTTTCCAACACTATTTTGAAGGGAAAAACTACATTTTGGGCAAGGAGGAAAAGTAGGATGGGTGGCCTGTGGAAGCTAAAACTAAGGACTTAGGATGTATGCCTTTAAATATAAAATGAAAAAACATAATGGTGTTTTGTAGGTATGACAAAGGTGAAGGTGTCATGGTGAGAGGAAGACATAGAGACTCTTCATGTTGAGATTCGTAGGCATTTGACAGTTAGAGGGATTATGTCTCATTATGGTGTCCTTAAGTTTTTGGTGAACCCATTGATAAGGGTTCATGACCACTTGATATCAAGGATAGTGAACTACTTAGACTCAGATCAAGATTCCTTTGTGATACATAGCCGTAGGATTGAGCTGTTGATCTAGGACATACATTTTCTTATAAGAATACCCCCTTGGGGATGGTAAGGAAGATACATCCAATTCTTCCTTGTGGGAGGAATATAAATTATATTTGGATCATAATTATATTTTGGGTGTTTGTGGAAAGGGAACTACCATTCAGATAAATGACATAGATATGCTGGATAAAGGAGCTACAACTACAACAGTGGTATGGAACTTGCGTAGTGATGCCTTTCATCACATCACTGGAGGGTAGATGGTGCTGGTAGATTGTGTGTTGGTAGGGACCTACTATGGGTGGTACCAAATGATGTTGTTGTCATTGAAATGAAAATTGACCTTATGTATGGAACAGATCAATCATAATTTTTTTTTTGGGAAAAGTTGATACTCATTCTTCTCTAAGATGATCCCTACCATCTGTCCACATGTAAGAATCCATGATGGGGGCCCACAGGAGCCCAGGATGCCCCCTTGGGGGAAGCTACTATGAGGAGGTCTAGCAGGGGAGTGAGATGAGTTCTCCAACCTTATTTTATTTCACATCGAGACCAAATTCCATTGTACATAGATTAGTATCCGTACAGTGGCATGAACTATTAGGGGGATCCTCACTTCCCCCTATGGCCAGGATGAGGATGGGGCCGATATGGTAAGTGAATGTTACTATATTTTTGGTTGCATTTAAATTTTACAAAGTGTATATATGTGGTACACCATTCGAATGAAATAATGAATTCAGAGAGGTGAAAATCGCTCAAGTTGTAGAGGCAAGATTCCTGGAGAAGTAACTCGCACCATTGACATAACTGATATGAGGTGTGGATTATGTCTCCATATGAAAGACATAATAAAAAAACATATGAGATGATGGGAGATACAAGCCACCTAAATTTAGAACATAAACGGAGACATGTATCACAATGGGAAATTATATGGGTAAAATTTCTTTAGCTAGAGTGCATTACGAGGGGTAGGAAGGACTTGGGTTTCAAAATACTCTAGAAGGTATGCTCCCTTTCCCAAACACTTAAGGATAATGTAAGTTATTATCCATAATGATTCAAACTTCCCATGCCCCATCACATCATCATCTTGGTCATAAAAAAGAACAAGGTCATCTTCTTGAAAGGTACGAGGGTGAAATTTCCAGTCATATTGAGATTTGGTGCACTTTTTGGCTACTTCAATGGTTTACAATGCAACACAACGGTCCTCATTGGAATGTTGAAGCATGATAATTCATTGTTATAAAGGTTGTTTTTCCGGGAGGAGTTCAATGACAAGGTGAAGGGAGGGTATTACACACTCAATCGGTAAAACTAGCTCGTCTCTAAAGACATGATGGAAAGGAGCATACCTAGTGGCAGGTTTAACAAAGGTTCTATAGGCCCACAAAGTAGAGAAGAGAATAAGGTGCTAGTTGGTATTGTGTTCATTAACCATCCATGAAGCATATTTTTAAGGATTTTATTAACACCGTCAACGTGGTCATTTCCTTGGGGGTAATAAGAGGTTGATAATCGATCCTCAAATCCCGAAAGAGAAGATAGATCACTCCATATATCATATTTTAAGTGTCAACCATGATTAGAAAGAAATTATTTCAGAACCCGAAATTGAGTGATAACATTGTTGAAAAATAATAGGGTTGTGGTAGCTGCAACATTCTTAAACATAGGCATTCCCTCATCCCATTTGGTAAAATAGTCAATGATCATGATAATATATTGATGGTTATTATCAAGTGGGTTTCGAGACTCCATGAAGTCAATAGCCCATTTATAGAAAGGATCTGATGTAATGACATGATGGAGGGGAGCAGGTGGAGCTCGCACCTTAGGGGCGTATAACTGATAATTGGGACAACGTTTGACTACCTCAATGCAGTCACTCAAGACAGAAGGAAAAAATTAACCAGAAAACATGATAGTTGGTGTAGTCGCCATTCCAAAGAGATGACCACCACAAGTTCCACTGTGTCAAGAATTGAGCACTTGCTCATCTTTAACATGCTTGAGAAAATGGTGAAGGGCATTGTTGACATTGCGATGATAGATATAATAACCAATGAGGAGGTAGTGAGGGGCTTGATGTCAAATGCGTCCTTGAGCATCACAATTAAGACGTGGGGAATTTCTAGGTTTGCATATAAGTGAGGATTTATCTATACCAAGGATCATATGAGGTGATGGCGCACAAGTGTTCATATTGAAGATAGTCATTGAATGACAGATCTCGCACACTAGTAGGAAATTAGGAAATAAATTCGGGAAGGGCCAAAATTTTCTTACTCTTGGAAGCTTGTTCATAAACAAGAACAAGGTTGCCTTGTTGAAAGGTATGAGGGTGGACTTTCTGGTCATATTAATATTTGGTGGGCTTTCTATTCACTTCAATGGTTTTCAATGCAACATGATGGTCTTAATTGGTGCACTTAAGCATGATAAGTGATTCTTCTAACTGTTGGGTGTCCGGGAGGAGTTCAAAAGCAAAGTGAAGGGAGGAGATTTCACACCCAATCGGTAAGACTACATCCTTGCCAGAAACAAGGTAGAAAGGAGTAAAATCAATGGAATTTTTAATAGAGGTTCTATAGGCCGACAAAGGAGGGAAGAAGATAAGGTTCCAGTTGGTCTTGTGCTTATTCACCGTCCGTTGAAGCATATTTTTAAGGATTTTATTGATTGATTCTAATTTTCCATTGCCTTGGGGATAATAAGATTATGAATATTGGTGTTCAAAGCCCAATATAGAGTATACCTCATGCCATATCTCATCTTCAAAATTTTGACCGTGGTCAGAACCAATATTTTTGGAACCCGGAATTGAGCATTAACATGGTTGAAAAAGAGTAAGGTTGCAGTAGCTTTAGTGTTATTGAATGTAGTAATTTCTTCAAACCATTTTTTAAAATATTCGAATACCATGATAATATACTTGTGCTTATTAGAATATGGAGGTCCAATCTCCATGAATTCAATATCCCATTTATAGAAAGGACCAACTGGATTGACAAGATGGAGGGGAGCAGGAAGATCTTGCGCCTTAGGGGTGTATAATTGACAATTGGGACAATGTTTGACTAGCTCAATGAATTGTTTAAGAGAGAAGGAAAAAGTTAAAAAATGTGCATGATATTCTAGGTAGTGGCCATTCTAAAGAGATGACCACCATAGGTGCCAATGTGATAGGAATTTAGCACTTTCTCAGCTTCAACATGAATGATAAAATGATGAAGGAAAATGTCGACACCATCATGATAGAGATCATCATCGATGAGGAGGTAGTGAGGAGCTTGATGTCGAATATATCGTCAATCATAATGACAAATATGGTGGTGAATTTATGTGTTCGCAGATAAGTGAGAGTGTTGCCATACCAAGGATCATCGAAGGTCATAGCAAATAACTATTCATATGGAATATCATCATTGACCGATAGATCTGGCACACCACTAGGAAATTTAGAAATAAATTTGGCAAGGACTAAACCTTTCTTACTCTTGGGTGTGAAAAATTCAAGATCGAATTCTTGACGAATGAAGATCCAACAGATATAATTCCCATTGATGATCCAATGACTCAAAATGAAGTACATGGGGTTGGAATTGGTCACGACTCTTGTGGTATGCATAAGGATATAATGACGAATAATTTGAACAGAGAACACGATAGCCAGTGCCAAATTTTAGTCATGTGGATAGGACACATGGGTACCATTGAGGTTTTAACTAACATAATATATGGCATGCTTGTTTTTTTTTGCATCTTCCTGAATGATGATCCTAACGATCGAATAGGCGAAAGCTCAGATGTACAAAATAAAGTCCCTTTCAAAGTCAGGTGGACTGATCAAGGGAGTGAAAGTGAGAGAACATTTAAGGGCATCAAAAGACTATTGAGCTTGGTCATCCCCAACAAATTGAATGGTATATCGAAGGATTCTAAGGAATCAATGCACATTGGTGGCATATTCAGGGAAAAGTCAATGAATAAATTTGGTTTTTCCTTGAACAATTTTTAACTAGCAAAGAGTACGAGGAGGAGGATTTTCGAGAATGGCTTGAACTTTGAGAGGGTCAAGATTTATGCCTTATTTAGACATGATGAAGCTAACTATATGGTCGATGGGAATGTAAAAGACACACTTAAGTGGGTTATGGTGAATATTATACTTGTGACATCGAATAATCATGGTACACAAATATTGAATGTGTTGCACCCAAAGCCTAGAACGAGTGGTGAGATCATCAAGGTATGCAAGAATAATGTGATCCAAGTCATGGAAGGAATAAGACATGGCACATTGAAATGTGGCCCCAATGTTCTTTAAACTAAAAGGCATGAGCCTATAGGAAAATGTTCTCCACAAACTAATGAACCCAGTTGTAAGTTGATTATCATGATGGATATTTATCTAGTTATATGCAGAGAATAAAACCATAAACGAAAGAACCTCATGCACCACACACTCTTCAATAATTTGGTCAATAAAAGGTGTGGGGAAGTTTCCTTTAGGACAATATTTTTTCATGTCATGAAATTCAGTACAAACATGAATGGTGCCTTGTTTCTTGAGAACGGGAACAATATTAGACACACATGTGGTGTATTGAATGGGATATATAAATCCAACCTACTTGATCTTATCGAATTTTTCTTTAATTTCATCGCGTATGGAAGGATTGAAGGGTCTCAACTTTTGACAGGCAAGAATGACATCAAGCCATGTGTCGATATGGTTTTCAATAATGACAGGATCAAGTCTAGGCATCTTGGGATAAGACCAGGTGAAAAAATCAAGGAATTACTCGAATAACTTAGCGTAATAATTAATTTATTCCAGGGTACAATATTTATCCAAGGTGATATTTTTTCTAATCCATGGTTTATTAAAAATGTTAATATTAGTTGTAGGAGCGATATTGGCCATGTTTCCTTCTTCAAAACCATCTCGTGGAGGAATGGGATTTCTAAACCAATTGACTTCACCATCGATGAAGTATTTAGACTCCACAACATATTGATAATAGGTTTTTTGTGGAAGAAGATACACATGATGGTGCATATCATCCTAAGGATAATCAAGCTTGGTCATGGCTTCCATGATGTCTTCATCTGAATGGAGGATGGGAATACTAGAGGAAGAGAGACCACTTGATGTGGAGGAACAACCTAAAGCATCTTCATGAGAGATAGGGTTCACATGGACATCAAAAATAGGAGGGGACAAATGAATAATAGATGGAATATCTACCAATGTTGAGACCTACGTATCCGATGAAGATGGCTATATTGAATTAGTATGGAGAACTCCAAAAGAGTCTCCAAACAAGGATCTCATAGATGATGAAAGGTGGAGAATAGTAACAATGTTATTCATCATCTCGACATCTGTAGGAAAAATAATGATGTGTGGTTCATGTTCTAGCTCAATAATGGTGCCAGAATTTGCGGGTAGAGAAGTGGTGGATTCACTACAAGTGGCCTCCATTTCGTGATGTTCCTAACGAGTATCACGAAATATTTGAGACAAGGACAACGGTGTGAATAGTGGCCAAAGTTATCACACATTGCACAAGGGTTATTCATGCGTAACGATTTATTTTTCTTTGCTAACTTAGGTAAGGTAACATGGACCTACGGGATATTAGAGTTAGGAAATGTATTGTGGACCACCTCTTTGATATTAGGGATTTCAAGAGAATTATTTATGGCATACCCAACAAAATCACACAAACCACACAAAGGTTTCATATTTGGAGGCTTAGGAGGAGTTGGAGTTGTTTGGGGTAATTTTTCTTTATTTCCCTTTTTCTGGGATTTCCCCCCCTCACTAGAAGATTTCACAATAGGTGTAGGAACCTGTTGAGGTTGTTGTGGAACTGGAAAAGAATAAGGGGAAGGAGGTTGTATCGGGGTCAAATATGTGTAAGTTTAAAGGTGATTAGGTGGAGTGTTTGTGGGTGGATTGATGTACTACACTAGGATCCTTAGATTAATGTTTAGTAAAGTTAACATAGACATGACAGCGACAAAAAGAATTCCTCGCGGAGGGAATAAGAAATGTATCTGACCCAAATGATAATTTTCTGGCAGAACTACTCCTAGAAGGTTAAGACCTTGAGGAATTGCTCCTAGTTGGAATGGGTTAGGAGAGACACCATCAGAAGGAAGTGGTCCTTAAGGAATTATACCTGTATGCTTGGTTGACTTGGGGATAACAGGTTGTGCAGGAACTAGCTATTGGATGGGCGTACTAGCTTGTGAGCACCTTGTGATGCTTGCAGCATGAAAAAATTGGATGAGCTAGGCTCATAAGTGGTAGGTGGTAGACCATAGTAGGTACCAAGAAAAACATAACCTTTATAGACTTGTGGGGAGACATTGGTGAGGAGTGAGATAATCATATCATCAGTCATTGATGAAATGTTGGATTGAGGAGAATTTTATGCCTTAGGATCATAGTAAGTCAGTTGATTAACTATTAAAATATTTCCTTTGTAAGAAAGGCATGTCTTACATAAGACTGTAGATGCGATAGCTGACATGGCATAGGTGTAACTACGACCTAAAAGTATCTTGTAATATAATGGCGCATTAATGAATTCTATATCAATGGAGACTGTCTTGCTAGAAATATTTATAAGTCAGTTACGAAGTAAGCTAATGGGCTGATATGGATGATTGTCCCATGCCTGGAGAGGGATGGTGGATGCGGACAGGTCTGGTGATTTAAGTTGTTTCCAAAAAATAACAGTCATCACACATCTGTAGGCACCTTCATCAATGATACACCATTGTACATTGTTCTTTATTATTGAGACTGGTATTTGAAAAGAAACAAATGAAGGAAGTGGGAGATGTTGTGATTGGTTAATTTCAAAAATGATCATGTGATGATCTGAAGGATCCACAAAACCTAGGGAATTAAGTAGAGTTTTTCGTTAGGATGGGCACGTCCGGAGAACTCCCAATGTTTACATGGGAGCAGGAGATTGCACCAAGTAATCTACTATGCTATAAGTGTGGATGGATTTGTCTAAAGCAACATTACGATGTAATGGTCCTTTTGAGATCTTGGTAATAACCTCTTCCTTAGGATGAGGGATCACTAAGGTAACATTTGATGACAAGATGAACTTAGAGGAAACTTTTGGTTGGGACTTAATCATATCCTAAGCTGGTGGCCTTTCATACTTCCGTGATCAAGTCTGAATATTAACTTGTTCTTTGTTGACCTCTATAGAATTCATCATGCGAATCTAATAATTTTTGTGACCAGATTTTGGAGTTTGAGGCACTACCTAACCATGTGTGGGTTTGGAAACTATGTATCCTTTTCAAGAAAATTGGTTGGTAAGTGATGAGCCCCATCATTAGGTATAATTGGAGGGGTTAATTATCACCTTTTTAGCCTTTTTAGTCTCTCTTTTCTCACATTTAATTACATTATTGTCATATGTTGCTTAGTGTAGATGGTGATTAAGTCATGTTATACTTCGAATGCCTAATATGGGTTAAATACAGGATAACCACGAAGACATTCAATTTTTGTTGAATATTGTGCAATCAAAGCTTGGAGTAGATAGTAAGGAGAGATTATAGGATCATTGTATGACTCCTTAACTCCTAAAGGTAGCCAAGTGATCCTCAATATTACCTCCAACAACTTGAAAGAAAAGGCAGCCGAGCAAGTGGAAGATCAAGTGCACCAAAGCTCCACTTCTCTTGGAGTCAAAGGGGACACATAACCTACTTTTTACGGATATTTTGGTACCTACACTTTAGGTTAAATAGGGTAGAGAAAAAACTCATTAGGATTCGAATTTTCAAGGAATCTAGTAGACTCAAGGTCTTGTGATAGACTTTTGTGAATTTCATGGTTATGTAATGAGACTATTTCTTCAATAAAATTAGTATTAAAATTTTGCTTCACTAATTTAGTTCCAGAGAGCCAAGTTTTTGGATTAGGGCCCAATCCATTCGACTCAATCTCTCTCTCTCTCTCTCTCTCTTGTGTTTTCATGATTATTTTTATTCCATTGTAGCTAGTTTAGTTTATGAGTTTTATCTATTTTTCTTACATTTCACTTTATTGTCTTTTTTTTCTTCCATTTCACATTTTTTGAAGTTAGGCTCTTGTAGATCATGGTATCATAGTGTATAGTATCAAAAAGTTGTGTGTCAAAGCCTCCATCTCTCACCTCTTTCATTAGAGCTTGAGGAGGGAAAATCTTCTCCACAGGCCCAAAATTTCTATTTAGTTTATGATTTCTTGGAAAGAATACATAGATTGATTTAATTCTCATTAACATGTTGATAATATTGAGTTATATTTCTGTTTGAATGCATAAGTAGGTTTTCTTATCAAATTCAACTCATCCTTTCCACCTTCTTTGTCATTGATTTGTCAATGTTTATTGCATGAACATGTATTTTTCTTGTAGGTTTGAGTAGAGTAGTAGAGGAGGACTCCACCAAAATACCTACATCCATTTCTCACCCTTCACCAAAATCCTTTCAATAAAATCGCCCTCAGCCCTACTTTTGAGATTTTCACAACAACATCGAGAGCAAACCTAGAAGTGCAAGACGAGCTTTGAAAGAAATTATAAGCTTGGTAAATGGGTTGGACACCATCCATCCACCTAAATACACCTTAATTTCACCTTCCCCACACCTATCCTCATCAATTCTACCCTCAAAACACCCGCACAATATTTCTCGTAACATTTACAAGATATCCTGTAGCACTGAAGGAAACCTGTACTAGATCTTGCAGCAGCACTAGCTAGCTTCTCCATCAGCCCGGAAACCATATTCCACCTCACTTAACTGTACCACAACATCCAAGACACCTTAATCTTTGAATCCATGAGTCCATGACCTTCATAAGCCACCTTATCACGTCCTTCTTTTGCTGCAAAACATAGTATTTACAAGCATAGTTAGCCCATGGATAGATGCATTTTTAAAACATAATATTTAAGCATAAAATGGTTAGATTTTACCTATCCATTTGGCCTATCAATGTGTGATTAGATTAGTCTTTCTCTCTTCAATTTAAATTCAACAATTTACTTCATAAATGTTGCCTAGTTTACTTTTATTTCTCGTAATAGCCTAAATTGTAGATTTTGTTTCTTGCAAAATAGCTAGAGGTATCTTCTTTCTTTAGAATAGCCATTTTATTTTTGATAGAGTAATGTTTTGAGTTATTTCTAGTTCTAGGTCTAATTCATAAGTGTGACAGACTTCACTTAGAAACCCTAGCAATAACACCATTTTGTAGGAATAAGAAGATGATGGCATGAGTAGAATGCATTTGTTGTGTATATACCACTGTCACCTCCAAGTTTTTACAAACCTTGGGTTGTTAAAGTAAAATATAGTCTCCTCTGGGATTTTTAGCACTCTTGGTGCAATAGCAGGGCTCACCACTTTTTGGATTTGTTGGCGGGGAGGTGTCTAAGTAGATGCTTTGATTCTATTTTAGCATTATTTTCTTCTTTTCTTTTACATGCAGTTCCAAAAATACTGAAAAAATAAAAAAAAACCATTTTACTTTCATGCCTCATAGGAGTAGGGATAATAAAGGATTTTTTTTTACTGAAAACCCCCACATCCTAAAACAATTTCCCTTCACTCTTATTCAGTGATTGTGAGGTTGAACACACCATACTTGAGTCTCTTTAACATTTTGCAGAACCTATTGGAGAAGAACAAGAACTTGCTTCACCGGAGGAACGTGCTTCACCAATCCAAGCCATGTCTTGGACTAGGTGTTGATCAGTGGTTGTCATTGATGTCAACCCAAGCAGCATTAGGGGCTACCTCAATATTGAATGGGAATTTTTACCTAGAAAATTACTATATTGTGCATCAAGAATGTTTTTTATGGTTTCTACATGTCGAGATTTTTCCGTTCATATATGTCACACCATGTAATTCTTCATGGTTTGAGAGATATTCATGTTTGAAGTTTGAAACCCCAGTTAGTGGGCTAAAACCACATGGGGTTGTGGCATGGGTCATTGAAAAGTCAATAATTAATCATTTTTAATCTCATAAAATTTGTCTCGCATTCACTTGTTGTATCCCCTCTCAACCTACAGATTTATATAAATTTTCTTCCTCATATCCTCCTTATGTAGGGATTTCGTTACCTGAAATAAGTCATCATGGAATTTGCGCTCTAACTTGTTTTCTACGAAGGTTCAGAAGCTAAAAATTTTATGAGGTGAAGCCCGAATCCTATGGAAGCTCCTGTAAAAATTTCATATCTGGGTGCACAATATTGCGGAGATATGATCTATGGAAGTGAGTGTTTTTGTAGGCTCCTTAACTTCATCTCAAAGAATTGACCTTGGGAAAATTATCATAACTCTCTCTCTCTCTCTGAGTGTCATATTGTAATTCTATAAAAAATGGCAGATACTGCATGGATGGTATTTTTCTCTGTATCAATTTTAGAGCCGAATAAAGAAATAGTGAAACGTGGCATGCCCTACAAGTTTGCTCTACTGAAATAATCCATAATTAGGTGATTGTGAGAGATTGAGCATACATCTCCCTTGAATAATCCAAATTGGATTAGACCTGTGGCATTGGAAAGAAGAATCAAAGTACTACTACAGAACTAAAAATCACATGTTCGGGAGCTGAGATAACATAGATGCACTATATTCAATATCGAGATCCTAGAAGGCAAGAAAAAGATTGATCATGTGTTGTCAAGGGATGCAAAGGAACAGACTTTCTAGGGAAGAAAAGTGAAGCAAGGTGCAGCAGAGGATAGAAGGACAAGAGAAGCAATCAAGGTGCACAACAGCAGTAAGAAGTTCAACACATGAAGTCTTCCAGTGGGCAACATAGCATAGAGTCATTGTAAAGGTATCATTTTACTATGTCATTGTAAATGCATCATTGTAAAAATTGTACAAGTGTCTATCTACCAAGAGTTAAAGAGGCCATGTCAGGAGTTCTAGGATAATCATTAGGTGTTTGTGTCATAGTTTGGGTTATGGTCTAGTGTGTCTTCTTGTTCTACAGCATTCTATATCATTGTAAAGTGGACCATTTTCCCTGGTATGGGAGTCCATTCTTGTTTTATTCTTTTATAGGGTGGTAGGGTGGTGCTAGGCTGGTGCATGAAGTCAATAACAGGTTGAAGCCTGCAAAAAATTTACTATGGTAGGGTGGTGCTAGGGTGAGTTGTAGCTCATTAGGTGTTGTGGTATCCATTCAGTTGACTACTAAAGAATCTTGGGCATTGGAGCATCCATCCAGTGGGAGTTGGAGAAGAATGATTTTCTAGATTCTAGGAAGTTGGAGATTTATTTTCAGTTGGAGTTGAATATTAAAAAATTATTAGAAAATCATTCAGGTGGTTTTTTTCCGTGAGATGGTGTCCACCTTAAAATTTGTGTGCATTTGTGTTCCTTTCATTTACTGCTATCATTATACAAACATTGATAATAATTAAAGATTATGTAATTCTCTAGTTGAAATGAATATTGATTCACTCCCCCTCTCATTATTTCCAACACTAGGACCCAAGGAGTCTTTCCCATTAGAGAAAAAAATAGGGAAACTAGGATGCAGAACACTAGTCCCTTCAATTTTTTTGTTGTCTGTCAGACCTATTACTATGCCTCAGACGATGAAAACTTGAAGCTATTCCCATCCACCATCAAGTTCATGGGTCTTCCTGGGAACCACATCACTACATAGGCGCAGATGCAAAAGGCCTTTAACAATAAGTGTAGAGACTACTGTAGGTCTAAGGAAAATAAATAGGAAATATTCAGGATGACTCCATGGCCAGAAGAATCTCTAGAATATTATGAAGAAATATTCCAGTTAAATTATAAAAGAGCCAACTACACCCTTCATCTAGCATCACTTAAATTGGTACTTCTTTAAGGAATCGATGAGGAGGTGATATAAACCTTTATTATTCTATGACGAGGAGATATCTACCAACTTCCTTATGAGGAAATCAAAATTTTCTTCAGGAACCATTCTAGGGAAGCTAGAAATAAAGGTAGAGCTAGGCAAAGTATGACCAATAGCCCTTCCTCTTCCACCTCCATCAAGAATGTGATTATAAATATGTTATAGGACTTAGAGAGTGATATTTTGACACCTTCGCTTTGAAAATGGACACAATGTTGATAAAGAGGAAGCAATAAGATACAGAAATAGCCTTGGCTATCTTCTACCCTAGCTTTACTAGAAAACACCTTAAGAATGAATTTCCATTGAATGTTATAGAGGTTGTCTTAGTTTGTGAAGAGAATCATGCCATAGATAAGTGACCCTCCTTACATGGGCTCAAAGTTGTATATCAAGGTGGGGAAGTAGGACTGGATCAACCCTGTTTCATAAATCAGAGAAGGCCTCAAGAGCCTAGGTAATATCAGTATGCAAGGTGCACCTTACAACTATTACCATGAAAATCATAATGCACCAATGTAGTCATGGTACACCTCCACTCCTCCCTCTTGGCCTAGACATCCTACCTAGTGCTACAGCCCTCAATATCACCTTCAGTATATGAACCAACCATTTCAACAGTATGTTCATCAACCACCTTAGTGGAGAAACACATCATAAGGGTGGAGGCCTCAATATAATCAACCACCTGCTCTACTGCCTTTTCCCCAACCTCAACCTCAGCTCACTCATTATGCTTCACCCAAGCTGCCCGAGATGTTTGCACATCCCAATCTGAACCTGAACAATAAGTAGGCCCAACAGGTATATGGTGGAGAGAAGTCCTATCCAACTTATGTTGTAGAGATAAAGGAGATCAATCTCAGGCCAGGAAGAGTGATCACAGACAAAAATCCTCCATCTCCACCTGTAGATTCTGAGGATGAAATGGAAGAATGTAACTATGAGATGCAAACCTTCTTTTCATGAGAGCTTGATCCACTCTATTCAACAAACCTCAGGGGAGATTGAAATTCTTGGAGAGCTAAAACATTTGTGTGTCAAAATACCCCTTCTCCAGGGCATTAATGATTTCCCTATATAAAATAGGGTCATTAAGGAAATTTTTTTTTGGAAACCTGGGAGAAAGAAGAAAGATACCCCCATCATCAATGTAGTAGGAAATTAGTTTTACTTAATCTCGGGAAGGGTGATCTTCCTGAAGTACCTAGACCCTTGTAGTCCAGTTGTATATGTACACATAGATGGCGTCATAATACCAAATACTATGATTGACCTCGGGGCTGCCATCAATGTAATGACCAAGGAAATATGCTGAAACTCAACCTCCAAGGGACTTTGAGGAAAACCAGAATGGTTCTGCAACTTGGAGATCGGTCAATAGTAGCTCTGGAAGGGTTTGTTGAGGATGTTAGTTTCAATCAATTCTTGGGAGTAGCCTACATATTTACTACTTCTCTAGCCAAAAAAAAAATTTTAATGGATATCCTCTCATTTTTGGGAGACCTTGGTTAGCCACTTTGGACGCTTATATCATCTATCGGGTTGGAAGCATGATTGTAAAGAATGGGCCCTTCTCTAAGTAGACGGTATTATCTCCTCCTTCCCAACCTTCCATTGACCATGACCTACGTTTATGGTTGGAGGATGAAGAAGAGGAAGATGAAGTATACAACACTACACCCTACCCCATTTGTACCATAGATATTGTTCTTAGTGGGAGGGTGGGGGGGGCAACCTAATGAGGATGACCTCATCGATAAAATCATACAGAACCAGGCACCCACTGACATTTCACTTGATGAGCTAGTCAAAGATTCTGAGAATCACCTTTTGATGGAACTGCACTCAGTGGATTCAACTTCTGAAACCACCAAGGCTGTGGAATTTGGCCCATCAAAATCTCTAAAAATTAACTCATCCTTATGAGGTAAAGAAGAGGAGCATCTATGGTAGCACCTGAAATAAAACCATGATGCATTTTATTGGGACTAAAAAAACATGAATGAGGTGCATCCATCAGAATGAACACATCATATATACATTAAGGAATGGGGCAAGACTATGCACAAAACCCAAAGAAGGATCAACCTAGATATAAAATACATTTTGAAGGAAGAAATACAGATATTATTCGATGCATGTTTAAGATATCCTATATTAGATAGGGAATGAGTATCTCCTCTTGTCCTATTCCCAAAGAAGAATGGAAAATTGTGAATCTATGTTGATTACAGGGAACTCAACAAAGCCACTAGAAAGGACAATTTCCCCTTGCCCTTTATAGATCAAGTTTTGAGTGGAATTCAAGGAAAGTAATGGATTTCTTTCCTATATGGGTTCGGTCGGTATAACCAGATACAAATTAACCCTGAAGACGAGGACAAGAATACCTTTAGATGTCTCTGAGGCACCTTCTCTTATAAAGTCCTTCCCTTTGGGTTGTGCAATGCCCCAACTACTTTCCAAAGAGTTTTGTTGAGAATTTTCTTGGAGTTAGTCCATGACTCGGTAGAAATATACATGGAGGATTCCACACCTTATGGGTTAGAATTCCAAGAAGCTCTTTCCATTTTGGAAAGTTTTTGAGGAGGTGCATTGAGACAGATCAATCCCTCAGAACAGAAAAGTGTGAATTCTTAAAAATAGTAGAATTAGTATTTGGGAACTCAATATCAGAAGCAGGAATACAGGTGGACCCAAAAAAAATGACCATCATAAAAAGGGTAATTTCTCCTCAAAGGAAGAGAGATTTCATCCTAGGTTTAGCTGGATACTATAGAAGGTTCATCAAAAACTTCAGCAAATTGGCTTTGCCATTATTTGGGTTTTTGACCAAAGATTCTGAAATTTTCTTGTCCATTATCTCTCAAGAGAATTTTGAGCTAACTAAGGAAAATTTAACTACTTACCCCATTCTCCAAGGTCCAAATTGGGCTCTGTCTTTCCACATCCACGGAGATGCACCCAACAAAGTTGTGGGGGCAGCTTTAGCATAGTTGGAAGACAAATTTCCCTATGCCATATATTTCATTAGCAAGAATCTGTCCAATCTTGAACTCAACTATACTGTCACAGAAAAGGATATGTTAGCCATTGTCCATGCTTTAGCCAAATTTAGAAATTATATCATTGGTTATCAGACCTTGGTATATAATGACCATGCAGCCATCAAGTACTTAATGAACAGACCTAATGTTAATTCTCGAATAATTATATGGTTGTTGTTACTACAACAGTTTGGCCTGACAATTGTTGATAAACTAGGGAAGGATAATGTTGCATATTTTTTATCTAAAGTAACTCTACCTACATATGAGGAAGCAATGGTGGATGACCAGCTTCCGGATGAACACATATTTTCTATCTCAATATTCTCTGTGTGGTTTTCTAACATAGCTAACTATTTGGTTGCTAAAAAATTCCCTCCAAACCTCTCATCCAGGGAGAAGAGCAAGATCATCAGAAAAAGCGCCCCTTTAACCTGGATAGGTGGAAATCTCTTCAAGTTGGGCCCTGAATAAATTCTCATAAGATGTATGAGGGAGGAAGAAGTGTTTGACATCCTCCCGGCATGTCATGATAGTCCTTGTGGAGGCCACTTTGTGGTAAAATGATCATCCTTCAAATATTTTTAGGAAGTTTATTATTGGTCTACCCTCCACCAAGATGTCAGGGGATATACTAGTATGTGCAACTAGTGGCAAAGGATGGGGAAACCTACACAGAGGGATAAAATTCATCTGCTCCCTTAGGTAGCTATATATCCATTTGAAAAATGGGGCATGGAATTCATTAGACCCATTGATCCACCATCTGGGAAGAAGAGGTATATCATAGTTTGCACTGATTACCTGACAAAGTGGGTTGAAACAAGGGCTATAAAGGTGGCAATCGAGGAGAAAGTGGCCAAGTTTTTGGGAAAGAATTTGTTCTACAAGTTTGGATACCCAAAATAGGTAGTCATTGATGAGGGGGATCAATTTACATCTCATATCATTGAAACTTTTCTGATGTGGAACAAGATCAAGCATAAGACTTCCACTGGTTACCATCCTCAATAAAATGGCGAGGTGAAAGTGACAAACAAATACTTGGAGAATATCCTCACCAAGGCTGTGAGTAGTAGCAACAAATATTGGTGGAAGCCACTTGGGCTTACAATACCACTTGGAATACAACCATAGTGTTCACTCCTTATGAATTAGTCTATGGGAAAAAATATGCACTTTCCATTGAGGTTGGATAGAACACCTTGAGGATGGTAGTTGAGTTATACCTTGATATCACAAAGGCTCAAAAGGAAACGTTTCTATAGTTAAATGGCTTTGATGAGTTCAGGATGAAGGCATTCATTCACACATAAGTGACTCAACTGCAAAGGAAGGTTTGGCATGATAAGAACATTAAGGAAATGTCCTTTAAAGAAGGATATTGGGTGATACTTTATGACTCAAGGTGCAAGGACTTCAAATGAAAATTAATGAAAAGATGGTTGGGAACTTGCAAAGTGTAAAAAATTCTATGATAATGGCACAATTCAGATCAACACCATATATGAGGAGAGGATCCCCCTAGTTGTCAATGGTTTTCGTCTCAAAGTATACAAGAATCCCTTGTCTACGGCTGAGTTTATAAATTCCATAAACAAGGAAGTGTATGTTATTGGAAGCTCCATAGTTTCCAATTACTCCCCCTCCTAGAAAAAAATAAAAATAAAGAATATAAATACATGGGTGAAAACCTATTTGAGGCGCCCAAGGAAAAATCTAGGGTTGAAAACCTCCATGAGGGACTCTTGGAGAAGAAAAAGAAAAAAAAAAAGAAATAAAAGTTCCTTGGGTGAAAACCTCCTTGAGGCACCTAAGGTAGGAATGTGGGTTGAAAACCTCTGTGGAGGTAGCCTACCTTTCCTAAATAAAAAGGAAAAAATACAAAAAGAAAAAAAGAAAAAAGAAAAAAGAAATAGCACAATTGTGCACTCACTTATTTCAGTTTTGCAGGTTGCTAACCAAAGACGGTTTTATACATAGTGGAGTAGTTTTTTTCCTATATTCTCTTTCTCCTCTACCTATCCACTCCATAAGAAACTCCATAATGCATCCATCCACCCATTTCTCCCTTCAAGTAAGGAGAAAACCCATTTTTTTCTCCAGTCTATAATTGCTACAAGATGTCCTAGCTGCTATAGGATTTCCTGTAGTGCTACAGGAAACCCGGTAAATTCTACAAGAAACTCATATACAGGAAAGGAATATCTCAGAAGGGTAGGAAAACTTCAATAAAAGCATGAAAATTTATTTTTCCCTATATCTACCACTCATAACCCTCACTCCACTCCATGCATAAGTGCTCACTCTCTAAACCATATTTTTCACCACTAGCAGCTAGTTTGCTTGTATATGGACATGGGACCCCTACCCTCACCTCTCCATCACTCCACTCACTACATAGCTCCATCCCTAACATCCATACACCATTTCCCTTCATTCCTTAACAATATGGAGCTCCAAATAAGCAGAGAAGGGACTGCTACATGAGGTTGATTTTCTGTTGTAGCAATCATGTACATGGCACAAAAAGGTCAAATAATGAGAAGAAATCGATGGAAGTGGATTCAAATGACTACCAAAAAGCTATATAAGGATGATAAAACAATAAATATTACCTGAGGACCTCCATGCAACACCTGGAAAGAGAACATTCAAATAAAAGGGTTAAGAAACTCACTCAAAAATAACCTACTCACTCTGAAAAATGTATAAACGAACACAACAAAAGGAAAAATAGTCATGGCTATCACGAAACTCTAGCTCCCTGCATAGAATGATATATTAAACTCTGCAACAATAGGTAGGCTCAGGTATGGCACTTCAGCCTCTCTCTATGCACTCATGTTGACCAAAATGAATTAATGTCGAGAATTAGAGATTAAAAAGGCGAGAAGGTGGTCAGTTAACTTGGACACCCTCGTGAAGTTAAAGTAAATGAGAAGTTGATTTTTCATTCCACCTGGGCAAGTAAAATTAGTTATGGGGGAGCTCAAAAGGACATGGAGGTTATTTTGATGTAGAGGAAATGATTAAGTGGAGTGGGACCAATAATGCATTAGAGGAAAACTTGTGCCACAGTTCAAGTCGTCACTCCGCTGCAAATTCAGTTATGTTTCCATAAAGGGAAATGTTGGCTCATTCTTCTCATTTAATTTATAATTTCTAGAGAAATGGGAGAAAGGAAATTCATAGCATCCACCAAAGAATTCATCACCAAGATCGAGTCTACATGCAAACCTCGTGCTATAGGAAACTGTGGATGCTATATAAAATTGTGGATGCTACAAGAAAATTCATAGAAGGTTCAACAATGAGAAAAGGTGAGAAGAAGAGCCACTCATATTTGTTATTAACTCCTAATGCCACCATCTCCCAAGCCAACAAAAAAAAAAAATAGAGGTTAGAGGTAACTGGTTGCCACTCCCCAAAGTTGTGAATTATCCATGAAATCAATGCACAGTGAGAAATAATTTTGGAATTAAAAGGTTGAATCAAGGTAGCATGAGTTTATTTAAAATTACAATATATGGGTCCACCAATCTCAAAAAAAATCATTCGGACATGTTCCTAACACAGCCATAAAATGGGAGGAGGATTTAACAAAAGGGGGCCCACAATTATGAAAAGAATAAGATTACACCCTCACGTGGTGGAGAATTTCAGGAACCACGAGTGGTGTGGTTTCTTTGAACTCCTCAAAGGATTTGATGAGGATATTTCTTGAAAATATCCAGCGCCCATGCAACCACAAATAGATGAGAGGGCCACCACTATGTTTAGAGGTCTAGCTATCAGAATTACACTTGGGTTAATTTGCAAGATCACCACTTTTCTGATAGTATTTAGGTGGAATAGGCAAGATAGGGTGTCCAACACTTTAGCTAAAAGGAGCTTCTTTCTGTGAAGTGAAGAATTCGTTGAAGACAAAAATGGAGTGAGGAGAGAAATACTTCCATACCCTTGGGATGAAGTAGCATTTCACATTACGAAATTCATTTCCTGTGAGGGTAGACTTGGTGTTGTTTATGGATACCACTTTAGGTTTTTGAATGAACTTATATTTCAAGGATAAATCCCTCCAGAACAAATATTAAGCATTCCCTATTTCCTCTTTCATTCAATTAGGTACATGAGCCAAAAGGCGACGAAAAGGAAGTGCCAAAACTTAGCTCACCATGGCCTCATAAATATGATAGTGAATGATGCTCTAGATAGATTGAGCATCCCTATGCATTGGTCCTCATTCATAGATATGGATAGGAAAGCCATCATAAACACCCAAAATTTAATATTCCTAATTATATTTTAGCTAGTTGGAATATTAATTTTTTATTTTGATAATAAGATATGTGAATAAGTGGGTAGAGAGACCCATAAATCTCTTTAGTAGGAATAAAACCACTTATCATGTGAATGTGGATCATTGTATTAAATTAATAAATCACCTTTAGGTGTGAATAGGAGCTAAACAATGTGGAAAATGTCAAAGTTTACCAAATCAACAATGTTGTCATGGAGATAGTGGAGGATTAAAGGAGGACAATGCAGGCATGATGGAGTAGTGGATGCATGAGAGTAGCATCTTCAATGAGTGGGAACCAGGGTGAGGAATTTCACCAAGAATTTAAGGAAGGGGATGGCATCCATAGAGGGCATTCTGATTATTGCTTTTGTACTGGTATTTTATGACTTTTTGCATGCTTCAGTTGTTTATCAGAGTTTGCAGTGCTCTTTACCACAAGGGAGTTTTTGAGCGGAAATCGCACCCTCATCCTCAAGGGACTTTGAGTGCCTACTCAGGAGATGTTCATTGAGCATCATTTCCACTATCTGGAAAAGTTCCTATCTTCAACCATTATTCACAGTGCATTCTCCTTTAAAATTGTGTTGTTTTGCAAGGCAACAATAGTGGAGGGATGATAGACCCAATTAATGAGCTTTTCTTCTAGTGAGGGGAGAAGCCCTTCATCCGAGAGGCCAAAAAGGAAGCTCCTTGAGAATTATTCCACCATATAGCATCGGGTCAGGTAGCATCATTCACCCACAGTGTAGTATCCTCTAGAAACTGTGTTATTTTTCAGTGCAGTTGCAATGGGAGGTCAAGTACCCAAGTTATTGACCTTGTTTTCCAGTGAGGGGTGCAGCCCTTCATCCGAAATGTTTGTGAGGAGGAAAATCAACCATTTTCATACCATATGAACCACCTCCCACCAGTGATCTAGTTGTAGAGTTTTATTCAGCCCTAGGGCTACATTTTTCACATTCTGCATTTTAAGTATTTCCGGAAAACCTTTCTGGCTTGTCTTGGAATAGTGCTAGAAAGCCTAGATCTCTGATCCAAAATTTTCTAAGAACTACATAAACTGATCCATGTATTTAAATTTACAACATTAGTTAACCTAGAAGAAGACACACTATCTTATCCTTTGGCATTCTTGTATAGTATTTTTTCTTCATATTTTATGTACTAGTTCTCTAGAGGATTGTTTGGCCTAGCTTGAGTGCCTTTTCCCTCAAGACCTTGTATACATTTGCTGCTATGATATTTAATAGAATGGCTATATGATCTGATCTCATTTTATGTGTTGATGTATCACTACATATTCCAGTTTTATGTTCTATGTTACTGTATATTTTATTTTAGGATATTATAGTGGTATTAGAGCATGATCTCTGGTTGAGCTTGTGGGAAATACATCTTAAGAAAGTAGTAGAAGAAGAAAGAATAAAATATCCATAATGACGTAGGGACTAATTTTTGCCTCATTTATTTTTATATATATGCAGGATCTCTCCATGGAGGTCAAACAAATGAGAAGGGAGATGAAAAATGAGACCTCAAGAAGGTTTCAAAATGAGGAAGCTCCAAGCACTTCCTATCAGCAGCAAAAGAAACGGGCAATGCAAAGAACTCTGAAATTTTATACTATTTCCACTTACCTTGAAGAGGAAGGTGATTGGCATGGAGATGGAGGAAACTTATATCATGAGACTCGAATTGATTATCTTCTAGAGTAAAAATCTCAATCAAGGGAAATCAAGGAAAATATAACTCGCCAACAATTTATCCAAATCAAAGAAGAATGAAGATCTTGCAATAGAAATATAAGGAAAATAAATAATATATTCCTTTTTCCTACATTTGATGGGTCATCCACAAGCACAAAAAATGCTTGGAGGAAGAAGTTAGATGCATTATTCCTGCTACATCTAGTAGCAGAAAGAGAAGCTATTGAGATTGCAGCACTGCACCTTGAGGGTGAAGCAAAGGATTGGTGGTTCAACCATTTGAAACGTGCAAGAGTGTCTTGTTATGCATATTTTACTCAAATTTTGATCAAGAAGTTTGATAGAAGAAAACCAGAGGTAAATCCCATTGAGACATTTTCTGAAATTGATGACAAAGGCCATGAGGAACCAAGGGAAGATGTCAGCACTATCACTTCGGAAGAGGAGAAACTTCCACCTCCACCAGCTATAGAAGTACTTGCATCAAGAGTAGGAGCACTTGCATCTTTACAATATGGTCTTGATATCTTGACATTGAGATTCCCATGGATGATTCAGGAGATGCGAGAGGAAGAGGAGATAGATACCAGTGCTAAAGCAGCAGTAGAGGAGCAGCGATCATCATCACTAGCAGTTGGAGAAGCCATTGCACCGGTTGGAGGAAATCTTGTAGCTTTGCAAGATTTTCCCAAGCATCAGCTTATCCAAGTTTTGCAAAAAATTTCATCCCAAGTTATTTTAGCAGCTCAGTTTGATATTTGTGAGATCATACCGTTAGGGAAATTTCATAACCAAGGGTAAGAGCAACTCGCTTATTTAGAGCAAAAAAATATCACTGCATAGAGGACCCTTGAATTCCTCAAGGAGGAGATTTATTTCCATCCCAGTTTCTCAGTATTGAGCTACACACAACACTTTGAGTAGAAGTGTGGAGTTTTAGAGGATGGGATGAGCATAGTCCTAATCATTATAATGTCAGGCTATGAGTTCAACATTGTGTATAGCCATGAGACATCAAACGCACCATCATGCGAATCAAAAGTGCTATCACTGGGGAGAAGTGATGAGTTGGGGGCTCAACCATGATTTGAGCATTACGATGACTGCTTCACTTATGAAGAATTGGATAGGAAGATGGTAGATGATAGGCATGTTATGAAGGATAACATATTCCAATATCATGATAGATATTTCTTGATGAGCACTTCATACCTTAAAGAGAGGCTTTTGCCTACAACATATTTGGAAACTTATGGGTTCTACTAGGTCATTCATGAGAGGTCCTCATGGAGAGATCTCCAAGAGATTTCACTTCAACATATCATGGAGTGCAAAGATAGTCATCATATTAGGGAGGATGGTCTTATCCATTTGGTGGATACCAAGTTAAAGCATGATATGAGTCATCACCCACACTTGGATGGATGGGTTGGGATGATGAGCAAGTCATTGGTGAGCTACTTTTAGTTCTATGACACCGGGCAGCAAGAGGCATGGCTATGATGGATACTCTTGAGGGTGTTTGGCCTTCACATGACATATCATATGTCAATGGGTATGATATTGTTTGGGACATTGAATGGTCCTCACATGATGTTGCAGTAGGTAGTTTGGTCATATTGTGCTGATGTGACAGACTACATTTCAATCATCATGTTCTTGCTCCATGGCTTGTATGACGATGATATTAGGTAGCAGCAAGAGTCACTATTGTTTTAGTTAATTTTGGGAGAGTATGAGCTGACTTGTTCCCATACCCTGCATGTTGTTCCAAGAGTGAATGATGGCACAATTCTGGCCTTTGAAGGTCACGATATGCTTCCATACAGGAAGGGGCCTATCATTTATGCTAAGGGGTTGTTTTCACACAAACATGCATTTTCCAAACTCAGAGAGATTTTTAGGAGCAGTAGCTTCTAAGAGAAGATTGAACACCATACACTTAAATCTTATCCTGAGAAAAAGTAGTTGCAAGGAGGACAACAAAGCAAGAGTGGAAAAATTCTAGCATGTATCTTTAGCATTATGCATATCATGGGTTTTTTAGTTTTCTTGGAGATCGAGGAGGAAAAAAAACATCCTACGAGGATGTTACATTCACTTACTTTTCTGAGAGAGAGATGGGAGATGTCACCTATGGACCTCATCACCAGCTTGCTAATAGTACATGGTAAGGGTTATTTATTTGTACTTATTGACCATCTAACAAATTATTCGCATTGTTTTTCCATTTATATATAGATCATTGCTCCACAAGAGGGCAAGCCTCTCTTTGGACTTCATGGTTTTCAAGACCAAAATCAGTGATGGAGATAGCCACTTCTTTTACGGCTTTGGGCAAGTATTTTCCCATTTTTGGTATGCCTATTTGACACCTAATGTATTTTAGTACTTCCAAGTAGATAAGTAGACAGATACAACAAGCAAGTGGTGCTAGGGTGAGTTCTAGCTCATTGGGTGTTGTGGTATCCATTCAGTTGACTACTAAAGAATCTCGGGCATTGGAGAATCCATCCGGTGGGAGTTGGAGAAGAATGATTTTCTAGATTCGATGAAGTTGGAGATTTATTTTCAGTTGTAGTTGAATATTAAAAAATTATTAGAAAATCATTCAGGTGGTTTTTTTCCGTGAGATGGTTTCCAACTTAAAAATTGTGTGCATTTGTGTTCCTTTCATTTACTGCTATCATTGTACAAACATTGATAATAATTTAAGATTATCTAATTCTCTAGTTGAAAGGAATATTGATTCACTCCCCCTCTCAGTATTTCCAACACTAGGACCCAAGGAGTCTTTCCCATTAGAGAAAAAAATGGGGAAACTAGGATGAAGAACACTAGTCCCTTCAATTTTTTTGTTGTCTGTCAGACCTATTACTATGCCTCAGATGATGAAAACCTGAAGCTATTCCCATCCACCATCAAGTTCATGGGTCTTCCTGGGAACCACATCACTACATAGGCGTAGATCCAAAAGGCCTTTAACAATAAGTGTAGAGACTACTGTAGGTCTAAGGAAAATAAATAGGAAATATTCAGGATGACTCCATGGCCAGAAGAATCTCTAGAATATTATGAAGAAATATTCCAGTTAAATTATAAAAGAGCCAACTACACCCTTCATCTAGCATCACTTAAATTGGTACTTCTTTGAGGGATCGATGAGGAGGTGATAGAAACCTTTAATATTCTATGACGAGGAGATATCTACCAACTTCCTTATGAGGAAATCAAAATTGTCTTCAGGAACCATTCTAGGGAAGCTAGGAAGAAAGGTAGAGCTAGCCAAAGTATGATCAATAGCCCTTCCTCTTCCACCTCCATCAAGAATGTGATTATAAATATGTTATAGGACTTAGAGAGTGATATTTTTCACACCTTAGCTTTGAAAATGGACACAATGTTGATAAAGAGGAAGCAATAAGATGTAGAAATAGCCTTGGCTATCTTCTACCCCAGCTTTACTAGAAAACACATTTAGAATGAATTTCCATTGAATGTTATAGAGGTTGTCTTAGTTTGTGAAGAGAATCATGCCATAGATAAGTCACCCTCCTTACGTGGGCTCAAATTTTTATATCAAGGTGGGGAAGTAGGATTGGATCAACCCTGTTTCATAAATCATAGAAGGCCTCAAGAGCCTAGGTAATATCAGTATGCAAGGTGCACCTTACAACTTTTACGATGAAAATCATAATGCACCAATGTAGTCATGGTACACCTCCACTCCTCCCTCTTGGCCTAAACATCCTACCTGGTGCTACAGCCCTCAATATCACCCTCAGTATATGAACCAACGATTTCAATAGTATGTTCATCAACCACCTTAGTGGAGAAACACATCATAAGGGTGGTGGCCTCAACATAATCAACCACTTGCTCTACTGCCTTTTCCCCAATCTCAACCTCAGCTCACTCATTATGCTCCACCCAAGCTGCCCGAGATGTTTGCACATCCCAATCTGAACCTGAACAATAAGTAGGCCTAACAGGTATATGGTGGAGAGAAATCCTATCCAAATTATGTTGTGGAGATAAAGGAGATCAATATCAGGCCGGGAAGAGTGATCCCAGACAATAATCGTCCATCTCCTCCAGTAGATTTTGAGGATGAAATGGAAGAATGTAACTATGAGATCCAAACCTCATTTTCATGAGAGCTTGATCCACTCTATTCAACAAACCTCAGAGGAGATTGAAATTCTTGGAGAACTAAAAAAGTTGTGTCAAAATACCCCTTCTCCAGGGCATTAATGTTTTCCCTATATAAAATAGGGTCATTAAGGAAATTGTTTTTTGGAAACCTGGGAGAAAGAAGAAAGATACCCCCATCGTCAATGTAGTAGTACATTAGTTTGACTTAATCTTGGGAAGGGTGATCTTCCTAAAGTACCTGGACCCTTGTAGTCCAGTTGTAGATGTACACATATATGGCGTCATAATACCAAATACTATGATTGACCTCGGGGCTGCCATCAATGTAATGACCAAGGAAAATATGTTGAAACTCAACCTCCAAGGGACTTTGAGGAAAACCACAGTGGTTCTGCAACTTGGAGATCGGTCAACAGTAGCTGTGGAAGGGTTTGTTGAGGATGTTATGGTTTCAATCGATTCTTGGGAGTAGCCTACATATTTCCTACTTCTCTAGCCAAAAAACAAAGTTTAATGGATATCCTCTCAATTTAGGGAGACCTTGGTTAGCCACTGTGGATGCTTATATCATCTATCGGGTTGGAAGCATGATCCTAAAGAATGGGCCCTTTTCTAAGTAGACGGTATTATCTCCTCCTTCCCAACCTTCCATTTACCATGACCTACATTTATGGTTGGAGGATGAAGAAGAGGAATATCAAGTATACAACACTACACCCTACCCAATTTGTACCATAGATATTTTTCTTAGTGGGAGGGTGGGGGGGGGGAACCTGATGAGGATGACCTCATTGATCAAATCATACAGAACCAGGCACCCACTAACATTTCACTTGATGAGCAAGTCAAAGATTCTTAGAATCACCTTTTGATGGAACTGCACTCAGTGGATTCAACTTCTAAAACCACCAAGGCTGTGGAATTTGGCCCATAAAAATCTCTAAAAATTAACTCATCCCTATGAGGTAAAGAAGAGGAGCATCTATGGTAGCACTTGAAAGAAAACCATGATACATTTTCTTGGGACTAAAAAAACATGAACGAGGTGCATCCATCAGTATGCACACATCATATATACATTAAGGAATGTGGCAAGACTATGCACAAAACCCAAAGAAGGATCAACCTAGATATAAAATACATATTGAAGGAAGAACTACAGATATTATTGGATGCATGTTTCATATATCCTATATCAGATAGGGAATGAGTATCTCCTCTTGTCCTAGTCCCAAAGAAGAATGGAAAATTGTGAATCTATGTTGATTACAGGGAACTCAACAAAGCCACTAGAAAGGACAATTTCCCCTTGTTCTTTATAGATCAAGTTCTGAGTGGAATTCAAGGAAAGTAATGGGTTTCTTTCCTATATGGGTTCGGTCGGTATAACCAGATACAAATTAACCCTGAAGACGAGGACACGAATAATTTTAGATGTCTCTGAGGCACGTTATCTTATAGAGTCCTTCCTTTTGTGTTGTGCAATGCCCCAAATTTTCCAAAGAGTTGTCTTGAGAATTTTCTTGGAGTTAGTCCATGACTCGGTAGAAATATACATGGACGATTTCACACCTTATGGGTTAGAATTCCAAGAAGCTCTTTCCATTTTGGAAATTGTTTGAGGAGGTGCATTGAGACAGATCACTCCCTCAGTCCATAAAAGTGTGAATTCTTAAAAAGAGTAGAAGTAGTGTTGGGGAACTCAATATCAGAAGCAATAATACAGGTGGACCCAAAAGAAATGACCATCATAAAAAGGGTAATTTATCCTCAAAGGAAGAGAGATATCATCCTAGGTTTAGCTGTATACTATAGAAGGTTCATCAAAAACTTCAGCAAATTGGCTTTTCCATTATTTGGGTTTTTGGCCAAATATTATGAAATTCTCTTGTCCATTATCTCTCAAGAAACTTTTGAGCTAACTAAGGAAAAGTTAACTACTTACCCCATTCTCCAAGGTCCAAATTGGGCTCTATCTTTCCACATCCACAGAGATGCACCCAACAAAGTTGTGGGGGTAGCTTTAGCGCAGTTGGAAGACAAATTTCCCTATGCCATATATTTCATTAGCAATAATTTGTCCAATCTTTAACTCAACTATACTGTCACAGAAAAGGATACGTTAGCCATTTTCCATTCTTTAGCCAAATTTATAAATTATATCATTGGTTATCAGACCTTGGTATACAATGACCATGCAACCATCAATTACTTAATGAACAGACCTAATGTTAATGCTAGAATAATTATATGGGTGTTGTTACTACAACAGTTTGCCATAACAATTGTTGATAAACTAGGGAAGAATAATGTTGCATATTTTTTATCTAAAGTAACTCTACCTACATATGAGGAAGAAATGGTGGATAACCAGCTTCCGGATGAACACATATTTGCTATCTCAATATTCTCTATGTGGTTTGCTAACATAGCTAACTATTTGGTCGCTAAAAAATTCCCTCCAAACCTCTCATCCAGGCAAAAGAGAAAGATCATCAGAAAAAGCACCCCTTTCACCTGGATAGGTGGAAATATCTTCAAGTTGGGCCCTGACTAAATTCTCATAAGATGTATGAGGGAGGAAGAAGTGTTTAACATCCTCCCGGCATGTCATGATAGTCCTTGTGGAGGCCACTTTGTGGTAAAACGATCGTCCTTCAAAGCTTTTTAGGAAGTTTATTATTGGTCTACCCTCCACCAAGATGCTAGGGGATATACTAGTATGTGCAACTAGTGGCAAAGGATGGGGAAACCTACACAGAGGGATTAAATTCCTCGGCTCCCTTAGGTAGCTCTATATCCATTTGAAAAATGGGGCATGGAATTCATTAAACCCATTGATCCACCATCTTGGAAGAAGAGGTATATCGTAGTTTGCACTGATTACCTGACAAAGTGGGTTGAAACAAGGGCTATAAAGGTGGAAATCTAGGAGAAAGTGGCTAAGTTTTTGGGAGAGAATTTGTTCTACAAGTTTGGATACCCCAAATAGGTAGTCATTGATGAGGGGGCTCAATTTACATCTCATATCATTGAAACTTTTCTGATGTGGAACAAGATCAAGCATAAGATTTCCACTGGTTACCATCCTCAATAAAATGGCCAGGTGAAAGTGAAAAACAAATACTTGGAGAATATCCTCACCAAGGTTGTGAGTAGCAACAAGAAATATTGCGCAGAAAGATTGGTGGAAGCCACTTGGAATACAACCATAGTTTTCACTCCTTATGAATTAGTCTATGGGAAAAAATATGTACTTTCCATTGAGGTTGGATACAACACCTTGAGGATGGTAGTTGAGTTATACCTTGATATCACAAAGGCCCAAAAGGAAAGGTTTCTATAGTTAAATGGCTTTGATGAGTTCAGGATGAAGGCACTCATTCTCACATAAGTGACTCAGCTGCAAAGGAAGATTTGTTATGATAAGAACATTAAGGAAATGTCCTTTCAAGAAGGATATTGGGTGATGCTTTATGACTCAAGGTTCAAGGAATTCAAAGGAAAATTAATGAAAGGATGGTTGGGAACTTGCAAAGTGTAAAAAATTCTATGATAATGGCACAATTCAGATCAACACCATATATGAGGAGGGGATCCCCCTAGTTGTCAATGGTTTTCGTCTCAAAGTATACAAGAATCCCTTGTCTACGACTGAGTTTATAAATTCCATAAACAAGGAAGTGTATGTCATTGGAAGCTCCATAGTTTCCAATTACTCCCCCACCTAGAAAAAAATAAAAATAAAGAATAGAAATGCATGGGTGAAAACCTATTTGAGGCGCCCAAGGAAAAATATAGGGTTGAAAACCTCCATGAGGGACTCATGGAGAAGAAAAAGAAATAAAAAAGAAATAAAATTTCCTTAGGTGAAAACCTCCTTGAGGCACCCAACGTAGGAATGTGGGTTGAAAACCTCTGTGGAGGTAGCCTACCTCTCCTAAATAAAAAGGAAAAAATACAAAAAGAAAAAAGGAAAAAATAAAAAAGAAATATCACAATTGTGCACTCACTTATTTCAGTTTTTCAGGTTGATAATCAAAGACGGTTTTATACATAGTGGAGTAATTTTTTTCCTATATTCTCTTTCTCCTTTGCCTATCCACTCCATAAGAAACTCCATAATGCATCCATCCACCCATTTCTCCCTTCAAGTAAGGATAAAACCCATTTTTTTCTCCAGTCTATAATTGCTACAAGATGTCCTAACTGCTATAGGATTTGCTGTAGTGCTACAGGAAACCCTGTAAATGCTACAAGAAACTCATATACAGGAAAGGAATATCTCAGAAGGGTAGGAAAACTTCAGTAAAAGGATGAAAATGGATTTTTTCCCTATATCTACCACTCATAACCCTCACTCCACTCCATACATAAGTGCTCACTCTCTAAACCCTATTTTTCACCACTAGCAGCTAGGTTGCTTGCAGATGGACATGGGACCCCTACCCTCACCTCTCCATCACTCCACTCACTGCATAGCTCCATCCCTAACATCCATACACCATTTCCTTTCATTCCCTAACAACCTGGAGTTCCAAATAAGCAGAGAAGGGACTACTACATGAGGCTGATTTTCTCTTGTAGCAATCAAGTACATGGCACAACAAGGTCAAATAGTGAGAAGAAATCGATGGAAGTGGCTTCAAATGACTACCAACAAACTATATAAGGATGAAAAAACAATTAATATTACCTGAGGACCTCCATGCAACACCTGAAAAGAGAACATGCAAATAAAAAGGTTAAGGAACTCACTCAGAAATAAGCTACTCACTCTGAAAATTGTATAAAAAAACACAACAAAAGGAAAAATAGTCATGGCTATCACGAAAATATAGCTCCCTGCATAGAATTATATATAAAACTCTGCAACAATAGGTAGGCTCAGGTATGGCACTTCAGCCTCTCTCTATGCACTCATGTTGACCAAAATGAATTAATGTCGAGAATTAGAGATTAAAAAGGCGAGAAGGTGGTGAGTTAACTGGGACACCCTCCTGAAGTTAAAGTAAATGAGAAGTTGATTTTACATTCCACCTGGGCAAGTAAAATTAGTTATGGGGGAGCTCAAAAGGACATGGAGGTTATTTTTATGTAGAGGAAATGATTAAGTGGAGTGGGACCAATAGTGCATTAGAGGAAAACTTGTGCCACAGTTCAAGTCATCACTCCGCTACAAATTCGGTTATGTTTCCATAAAGGGAAATGTTGGCTCATTCTTCTCATTTAATTTATAATTTCTAGAGAAATGGGAGAAAGGAAATTCATAGCATCCACCAAAGAATTCATCACCATGATCGAGTCTACATGCAAACCTCGTGCTATAGGAAACTGTGGATGCTATACAAATTGTGGATGCTACAAGAAACTTCATAGAAGGTTCAACAATGAGAAAAATTGAGAAGAATAGCCACTCATAGTTGGTATTAACTCCTAATGCCACCATCTCCCAAGGAAAAAAAAAAAATAGAGGTTAGAGGTAACTGGTTGCCACTCCCCAAAGTTGTGAATTATCCATGAAATTAATCCACAGTGAGAAATAATTTTTGAATTAAGAGGTTGAATCAAGGTAGCATGATTTTATTTAAAATTACAATATCTAGGTCCACCAATCTCAGAAATAATCATTCGGGCATGTTCCTAACACAACCATAAAATGGGAGGAGGATTTAACAGAAGGGGGCCCACAATTATGAAAAGGATAAGATTACACCCTCACGTGGTGGAGATTTTCAGGAACCATGAGTGGTGTGGTTTCTTTGAACTCCTCAAAGGATTTGATGAGGATATTTCTTAAAAATATCCAGTGCCCATGCAACCACAAATAGATGAGAGGGCCACCACTATGTTTAGAGGTCTAGCTATCAAAATTACACTTGGGTTCATTTGCAAGATCACCACTTTTCTGATAGGATTTAGGTGGAATAAGCAAGATAGGGTGTCCAACACTTCCGCTAAAAGGAGATTCTTTCTGTGAAGTGAAGAATTCATTGAAGACAAAAATGGAGTGAGGAGAGAAATACTTCCATACCCTTTGGATGAAGTAGCAATTCACATTACAAAATTCATTTCCTGTGAGGGAAGACTTGGTGTTGTTTATGGATACCACTTTAGGTTTTTGAATGAACTTATATTTCAAGGATAAATCCCTCCAGAACAAATATTGAGCATTCCCTATTTCTTCTTTCATTCAATTAGGTACATGAGCCAAAAGGTGAGGGAAAGGAAGTGTCAAAACTTAGCTCACCATGGCCTCATAAATATGATAGTGAATGATGCTATAGATAGATTGAGAATCCCTATGCACTGGTCCTCATTCATATATATGGATAGGAAAGCCTTCATAAGCACCCAAAATTTAATATTCCTAATTATCTTTCAGCTAGTTGGAATATTAATTTTTTATTTTGATAATAAGATATGTGAATAAGTGGGTGGAGAGACCCATAAATCTCTTTAGTAGGAATAAAACCACTTATCATGTGAATGTGGATCATTGTATTAAATCAATAAATCACCTTTAGGTGTGAATAGGAGCTAAATCATGTGGAAAATGTCAAATTTTACCAAATCAACAACGTTGTCATGGAGATAGTGGACAATTAATGGAGGACAATGCAAGCATGATGGAGGAGTGGATGCATGAGAGTAGCATCTTCAATGAGTGGGAACCAGGGTGAGGAAGTTCACCAAGAATTTAAGGAATGGGATGACATTCATAGAAGGCATTCTGATTATTGCTTTTGTATTGGTATTTTATGACTTTTTGCATGCTTCAGTTGTTTATCAGAGTCTGCGGTGCTGTTTACCACAAGGGAGTTTATGAGCGGAAATCGCACCCTCATCCTCAAGGGACTTTGAGTGCCTACTCAGGAGAGGCTCATTGAGCATCATTTCCACTATTCGAAAAATTTCCTATATTCAACCATTATTCACAGTGCATTCTCCTTCAGAATTGTGTTGTTTTGCAAGGCAGCAACAGTGGAGGGATGATAGACCTAATTAATGAGCTTGTCTTCTAGTGAGGGGAGAAGCCCTTCATTCGGGAGGCCAAAAAGGAAGCTCCTTGAGAATTATTCCACCATCTAGCATCAGGCCAAGTAGCATAATTCACCCACAGTGTAGTATCCTCTAGAAACTGTGTTATTTTTCAGTGCAGTTGCAGTGGGAGGTCAAGTACCCAAGTTATTGACCTTGTTTTCCAGTGAGGGGTGCAGCCCTTCATCCGAAATGTTTGTGAGGAGGAAAAGCAACCATTTTCATACCAGATGAACCACCTCCCACTAGTGATATAGTTGTGGAGTTTTATTCAGCCCTAGGGCTTCATTTTTCACATTGTGCATTTTAAGTATTTCCGGAAACCCTTTCTCGGTTGTCTTGGAATAGTGCTAGAAAGCCTAGATCTCTGATCCCAAATTTTTCTAAGAACTACATCAACAGATCCATGTATTTAAATTTAAAACATTAGTTAACATAGAAGAAGACACACTATCTTATCCTTTGGCATTCTTGTATAGTAGTTTTTCTTCATATTTTATGTACTAGTTCTCTAGAGGATTGTTTGGCCTAGCTTGAGTGCCTTTTCGCTCAAGACCTTGTATACATTTGCTGCTATGATATTTAATAGAATGGCTATATTATATGCTCTCATTTTATGTCTTTATGTATCACTACATCTTCCAGTTTTATGTTCTATGTTACTATATTTTCTATTTTAGGATATTATAGTGGTATTAGAGCATGATATCTGGATGAGCTTGTGGGAAATACATCTTATGAAACCAGAAGAAGAAGAAAGAATAAAATATCCATAATGACGTAGGGAATAAGTTTTGCCTCATTTATTTTTATATATATGTAGGATCTCTCCATGGAGGTCAAACAAATGAGAAGGGAGATGAAAAATGAGACCTCAAGAAGGTTTCAAAATGAGGAAGCTCCAAGAACTTCCTATCAGCAGCAAAAGAAACCGGTAATGCAAAGAACTCTGAAATTTTATACTATGTCCACTTACCTTGAAGAGGAAGGTGATTGGCATGGAGATGGAGGAAACTTATATCATGAGACTCGAAGTGATTATCTTCTAGAGTAAAAATCTCAATCAAGGGAAATCAAGGAGAATCTAACTCTCCAACAATTTATCCAAATCAAAGAAGAATAAAGATCCTGAAATAGAAATAGAAGAAAAAGAAATAATATATTCCTTTTGCCTAAATTTGATGGGTCATCCACAAGCACAAAGAATTCTTGGAGGAAGAAGTTAGATACATTCTTCCTGCTACATCTAGTAGCAGAAAGAGAAGCTATTGAGATTGCAGCACTGCACCTTGAGGGTGAAGCAAAGGATTGGAGGTTCAACCATTTGAAACGTGCAAGAGTGTCTTCTTATACATATTTTACTCAAAGTTTGATCAAGAAGTTTGATAGAAGAAAACCAAAGGTAAATCCCATTGAGACATTTCCTGACATTGATGACAAAGGCCATGAGGAACCAAGTGAAGATTTCAGCACTATCACTTTGGAAGAGGAGCAACTTCCACCTCCACCAGCTATAGAAGTACTTGCATCAAGAGTAGGAGCACTTGCATCTTTACAAGATGGTCTTGATATCTTGACATTGAGATTCCCATGCATGATTTAGGAGATGCGTGAGAAAGAGGAGCCAGATACCAGTGCTAGAGAAGCAATATAGGAGTAGCCATCATCATCACCAGTAGTTGGAGAAGCCATTGCACTGGTTGGAGGAAATATTGTAGCTTTGAAAGATTTTCCCAAGCATCAACTTATCCAATTTTTGCAAACATTTTCATCCCAAGTTATTTTAGCAACTCAGTTTGATATTTGTGAGATCATGCCATTAGGGAAATTGCATAACCAAGGGTAAGAGCACCTTGCTTATTTAGAGCAACAAACTATCACTACAAAGAGGACCCTTGAATTTATCAAGGAGGAGATTTATTTTCATCCTAGTTTCTCAGTATTGAGCTACGCACAACACTTTGAGTTGAAGTGTGGTGTTTTAGAGGATGGGATGAGCATATTCCTAATCAGTATAATGTCAGGCTATGAGTTCAACATTCTGTATAGCCATGAGACATCAAACGCACCATCATGCGAATCAAAAGTGCTGTCACTGGGGAGAAGTGATGAGTTGGGGGCCCAACCATGATTTGAGCATTACGATGACCGCTTCACTTATGAAGAATTGGATAGGAAGATGGTAGAGATAGGCATGTTATGAAGGATAAAATATTCCAATATCATGATAGATATTTATTGATGAGAACTTCACACCTTAAAGAGAGGCTTTTTCCTACAACATATTTGGAAACTTATGAGTTCTACTAGGTCATTCATGAGAGGTCCTCATGGAGAGATCTCCAGGAGATTTCACTTCAACATATCATGGAGTGCAAAGATAGTCATCATATTAGGGAGGATGGTCTTATCAATTTGGTGGATACCAAGTTAAAGCATGATATGAGTCATCACCCACACTTGGATGGATGGGTCGGGATGATGAGCAAGTCATTGGTGAGCTACTTGTAGTTATGTGACACCAGGTAGCAAGAGGCATGGCTATGCAGGCTACTCTTGGGGGTGTTTGGCCATCACATGACATATCATATGTCAATGGGTATGATACTGTTTGGGACATTGAATGGTCCTCACATGATGTTGCAGTAGGTAGTTTCGTCATATTGTGCTGATGTGACAGACTACATTTCAATCATCATGTTCTTGCTCCATGGCTTGTATGATGATGATATAAGGTAGCAGCAAGAGTCACTATTGTTTTGGTTAATTTTGGGAGAGTATGAGCTGACTTTTTCCCATACCTTGCATGTTGTTCCAAGAGTGAATGATGGCACAATTCAGGCCTTTTAAGGTCATGAGATGCTTTCATACTGGAGGGAGCCTTCCATTTATGCTAAGGGGTTGTTTTCACACAAACATGCATTTTCCAAACTCAAGGAGATTTTTAGGAGCAATATCTTCTAAGAGAAGATTGAACACCATACACTTAAATCTTCTCTTGAGAAAAAGTAGCTGCAAGGAGGACAACAAAGCAAGAGTGAAAAAATTCTAGCATGTAGCTTTACCATTATGCATATCATGGGTTTTGTAGTTTTCTTGGATATCGAGGAGGAAAAAAAACATCCTGCGAGGATGTTACAGTCACTTACTTTTCCGAGAGAGAGATGGGAGATATCACCTATGGACCTCATCACCAGCTTGCTAACAGTACATGGTAAGGGTTATGTATTTGTACTTATTGACCATCTAACAAATTATTTACATTGTTTTTCCATTGATATATAGATCATTGCTCCACAAGAGGGCAAGCCTCTCTTTGGACTTCATGGTTTTCAAGACCAAAATCAGTGATGGAGATAGCCACTTCTTTTATGGCTTTGGGAAAGTTTTTTTCTATTTTTGGCATGATTATTTGACACCTAATGTATTTTAGTACTTCCAAGTAGATAAGTAGATAGATACAACAAGCAAGTGGTTCAGAAGCTACTTTCCATGTTATATTCAGGGGGAGCAAGGAGCCAAAATTCCCTGGTTCCACTTGGGGAACTATTGTTACCATATGGAATTTCATATGAAACTCAATATATTTCTGCTTTGGATTCCATATGGCGATGATGTTATATTCACTCTATGTGGGATAGCTTAAGAAAGAAATATTCCTAGAACGAAATATTAGATCCTAGAGAGTCGGGATGTAATCTGGTCTCTTGATGACAATATTGATGCAACGCAAGAATTCCAGGAGTCTCAAACATATCATAAATGGAGAGAGAAACAACGTAGGGTGGAAAATTTGGTCTATCATTTTCAGCCATATAGCTCCGCTACATTGCAGAAGCAGGGGATTGATGAGATTTTCTGTGGGCCACACATGGTGATCCATCATGTTGGGAGAGAAGAATATTGATTGGAGCTTCTCATTGGGATTAAGGTTCCCAAAAATTTTCATATCTCAGGCCTCAAGAGGGCCCTTATACAACATGTAGTTTCCTCCATGGATCTCCCACTTCTTTATGATGAGAGTTATTTGTTTTCACCACCAAAGGCTAACTTGCACAGTTCGGAGGAGCAACTAGGAGACAGATTGATTGGAGAGAATTTCGTTCAGTGGAGGATTTTATGATATGAGGATGCTACATGAGAAGGAGAGGAGATTTTGCAGTATCCATCCTTGCGGTTACTTGAGGACGAGCAACATTTGGGAGGGGAGGGATGTAATATTCATAGTTAATTTTCAGCTAGCTGGAATATTAATATTTTCTTTTGATAATAAGATAGGTGAATAAGTGGGTAGAGAGGCCCATAAATATATTTAGTAGGAGTAAAACCACTTCGCATATAAATGTGGAGCAATTTATTAGCTGAAAAAATCACCTTTAGGTGTGAACAAGGGCTAAGGCATGTGGATAGGGTCAAAGTTGACCAAATCAACAGCGTTGTCATGGAGGTAGTGGAGGATTAATGGAGGATAGTGTAGTCATGATGGAGGAGTGGATGCATGAGAGTATCATCTTCAATGAGTCTGACACAGGGTGAGGAAGCTCACCAAGCATATAAAGAAGGGGATGGCAACCATATAATTAATTCTAATTATTGATTTTCTATTGGTTTTTTATGACATTTTTCTCACTTCATCTATTTAGTGGAGTCTACTGTGATGTTTAGAACAAGGTTTTTTTTAGCGGAAATCCCACCCTCATCCTCGGGGGACTTTGAGTGCCTACTCAGGAGGGGTTCACTGATCATCATTTCCACTATCTGGCATAGGGCAAAGCATCAACCATTATTCAGAGTGCAATATCCTTCAGGATTTTGTTGTTTTGCAGGGAAGCAGTAGTGGACGGTTGATAGACCCAATTTATAATATTATTTTCTAGTCAGGGGAGTAGTCCTTCATTTGGGAGGCTAGCAAGGAATCTCCTTGAGCATTATTCCACCATCCGGAATCAGGCCAAGAATCAGAATTTTCCCACAGTGTAGTCTCTTCAAGAAACTATGTTATTTTGTAGTGTAGTTGTAGTGGGAGGTCAAGTACTCGAGTTCTTGACCTTGTTTTGTAGTGATGGGAACAACCCTTCATCCAAAATGTTTGTGACGAGGGAAATCATCCATTTCCATATGATATCAACCACCTCCCAATAGTGATCCAATTTTACAGCATTATTTAGCCCGAGGGTTGCGATATTCAGATTCTTCATTTTGAGTATTTCCATAAAGCCGTCCTGGGTTGTCTTGGAATAGTGCAGAAAGCGTAGATATTTGATCCCAGAATTTTCCGAGCACTACAACAGCATATCCATGTATCTATATTTATAGTAGCAGTTAAACTAGTATAAATTATGTTGTCTTGGCCTCCGAAATTCTTGTATAGCAGTCGTTCTTCATATTTTATGTACTGGGTCTCTAGAGCCTTGTTTTGCCTAGCTTGAGTGCCTTTTCCCTCAAAATCTTGTATACATTTTCTGCTATAATGTTTAATAGAATGGTTATATTATATGATCTCATTTTATGTGTTGATGTATCACTGCATTTTCCAGTTTTATGTTCTATATTCCTATCTTTTCCATTTTGGGATATTACACAAATTGGACAAACCTCTGCCTCTAGTCATCGAGAGAGGGGAATGGAAGAAGAAGAGATTAAGTTTGAAAGATAAAACATAGAAACCTTAGAAACATAAGAATAAAAAGAGTGAGATGAGACAGAGGAGGAAGAAACAAAGGAGAAGAAGGAAGAGAAGGTAGGTGAGGAGGAAATATTAGACCCTATTCTAGGCATTGATACCCATCCTCAACAGACCAACATATCACATAAGATAACAGATAAATAAGTGGTGCTAACTTAGCTAATTTGAGCACACTAGTGAAGGCCAAGAGAAAAATAAAAACACCCATGTACTTCAAGACTAGAAACCAAGTAAAGGCAGGGGAAGCCACAGAATCCAATGAAAATCCCTATAACAATTGAGGAGTCACCCAAAAAGGATTATGAGATAAGGTTGGAAGAAGGGAAATTTCAAGAGGTCACCTCACCTAAGAGGATACCTATGACCTATAGGAGGAGACATTCATCTATTTTTGCATCCCCTACACATCTACCAACCCCCATATACCCTTAAAAGAAAGAAAAGGAGGAAAGTTAAGTAAGTTATGGTTTTCTATAGGAAAAATAATGTTTTCTACAGGAAACTCTATCTATGCTACAAAAAACTCTAGTAGTTCCAAAAAAAAAGCAAGAAGCCTTGGGGGAGGCAGATAAGGCACCCATCGGTGGGAAATATATCTGAGATGTTAAGAAAGAAGCACACATTGAAGCGAAAGATGCCAAAGGGGAGGAAGAGAAGGAGAAAAAGGAGGAGCCTACCTCCCCAAAATGTGTCCCTAAAGATATATCAGTAGTTTCAGACCCTATCCCTCATCCAAATATCAGTTCCTACTATAAATTTATTGAAGGGGAAGAATTATTCCTTAGAAGCTTGCAGTCCCCTTATTTTATTAGTTGAAACAAGAAATTACATGCACTCATCAACGGATGAAATTTTATGCAAAAAAAGGTGTGCATGACATAGGTATCATGGAGGCAAATGGTCACTATGTTGGGAAGGAAAGACTCAAAAAATCCTTTTTGAAAGAGAAGCTTCAGGAAACATAGGAAGAGAATACAAGATTGTAGAGTCAACTTCAGAAAAAAGACAAACAAATTGCCACCATGGCAGATTTGTGCCTGGAGGCCATCCAACACAGATATCCATCAAACTCCTATGCGATCTACCTCAAAGAAAAATGGCTCGAATTTCAGATTAAGGAATTAGCCTCTTATTGGTCCTTACCTTTTCATAAATGTAGGCAATTCATTGAATTTTTCAATCAGGCCATGTATTATTCCCAAAAGGGAATGCAAAAATACATGAAAACAAAACTGGAGTAGCAATGAAAAATTGTCTCATGAAATGTGTATAGGACACATAACAATGATATTATGATTACAACAACATAATTATGTTGCATTACATCAGCCCAAAGTGGGGAAATGCAGCATTGTGGACCATAAAAATGTTATTTCTAGAAAATTACGCTGTAGCAAGGGGAAATAACACTTATATTCCTTAGCATGTATATTATGGATCTCATATATAAAAGAGGATTAGAAAAAAATCCCTTTTACTAAGTTAAACAGATCTCCCGACCTCAAAATGGCTTAAAAACACCCACACCCCATGACTTACGCTATGAAGAATTTTTGAAGCACATGATAGCATTATTATGTGAGGGTTTCTACAAAATTATGATAAAGAGTCATAGATCTAGATTTGTATTCAACAATATTATAAGAAAATAGAGATCTGACCTCCTTAATACATTATAGAAATAACCCGGTAAGGGTTTCTTGAAAGATTGAGTACAAAAGAGTAGATCTGAACATTTGTCTTCGAAATAACTCAATATTACTAAAAAAATACATAAATATGGCTGAATCATATAATAAGTGGACGAGAATCCCTTCTTTTAGTTTTCTGGGAGAAGGGTTGGCCCTTTCTCTAAGAAACTAGCTCCTGACCAAGGGCTTAAACCCTACTGCTGCAACTCTATGAAAAATGATGTAGTTCCTGCACGGGGCTACACTGTAGGAGATGAGGAATACTTTTGAAAAGTGAAAATATGTGAAATGAGCTCAGAAATCCTCCTATATAATCTCTCAAGAGAAGGAAATCTCCCTCTATTGAAAAACAAACCCGGAAGTGGTATTAACAACCGTCCACTGCAACACCCTGCAACACAACACTATTCTATGCAGAAATAACACTGTAGCTGAAAATTGATGCTTGGCCTCAAGCCTGGATGTGGATAAATTCAATGTAATACTCTCTCAAGAGGCCTCTCAAGGAAAGAGGTGGGATTACCAGTCGAGAACACTCGATGCTAAACAACACAACAACCTTGCTAAACAACAAGAGGATGCAATAGTCTAAGCAGACAAATATCAAAGTAATAATCTAAAACATAATCCCATATGGCTACCATCCTCTTCATTAAATAGAATACGAGATTTATCTCCCTTGGTCCCACTCCATTAGTTCATTTTTCTCATGAAATCCATCTCCCTCCAAAACTATGTTATCCCTCAATTAATCTCCACTCCTCCATAACAGCGTTGTTGACTTGGTCAAAGTTGACTAAATCAACATGACCCAACCCCTGTTCACACTTGGAGGTGCTTTATTTAGCTGCTAAAAAGGGTCTCCTTTCACACTTGAAGCATTTTTATTGTTTCTTAGGAGACTTATGGGCCTTCCTACCCACTTATTCACCTACCTAGTGATAAAACAACTCTAATATTCCATGTAGCTTGAAGGCTAAATTTTAGGAATATTACAGTCTTCCCCTCCAAAATGTTGCTTTTCCTCAAGAAACTGTATAAGGAGAGAAAAATTCCTCACTTCCTCCTCTTTTTTCCTCCTCGTCAATAGTCCCCACCACTTCTCAAAACAATTAACAATAAATTTGTCCTTCCATGTTTCCTCCCAAGTATGCAAAACCAAATAGCCCCCATCATAAAAAGATGGAAGGTGTAAGTGGGAAACTTCTTTCTATCCAATGGCCTCCTCAAGTTAGGAGTTATGAAAATCATATGTTATCTCAAGCCCAATTAGAGACTCCCCAAACCCATGCTATCATCCAAATAAAATGAGCCAATCTAGGTAGCTCATCAAAAGAACGCTCAACCCCTGGTTCATGCAATGTATTGGGGCTGCATGGAGAGATGAATTTCTTCCACCCAAGTTGTTTCTCTCTCCATTTATGGTATTTATGGGGTTGTTTCTAATATTTGTTTGAAATGACATGGCCTTCAATAATGTCCCAAGTTTCCCCACAAAATAAATCAGCCATGAAGTGCCTCATCCAAGAACTCGAGTTCTTCAAATGGCTCCTCCCATATGAAGATAAATCATGGTTTGCCCATTGTTTCTCCTGAAACATACAACATTTCAAGTATGGAGAATCATACTCCCAATGGGCATCTCCAACTCATTTAGCACTCTCCAAAAAAATATGCCTATGAACATAAGAATATCAGCAATACATGGAAGAAACAACCAATGAAAACAAGCTGCCATATGACAAACGAAGAGTGGATCATAGTTCCACACATAGAACCAGTGTAGGGCATCCCTTGACTGCCTCAAAAAATTGAATAACAAGTGCTCTCCCAGAAACTTGTTTGTTGCCACAATCATCTCATAAGATGGAATCATGAATATACAACGTGGTGTCAATGGTGTGCACCAAGAATCATGTGCCTTCCCCCATAAACCATCAATATGATAGCCAATCTCAATGCTATATTTGGCCTAAAGTACATCATAATATAATGTATAAGAAGCAGTGACCCTCCTTAATAAAACATGCGGCTCATGTAAAGTAAAGAAGTGCAAATCACGATGCAAAAATTTACCTCCTCTACTATGTACTTTGGTCATTGAGCTGAAATGGCTCATCTAAAAGTTCTCCCTTACTCTCAATGAGTAGGGAAGTGGCTATGCCACCCTCTCCATAAAAATATGGGCTATGCATATCTCCATATGCTAAAATATATCATGTTGGATGCCTTCCCAAGTGAACTCCTCCATCAAGGAATGAAATTCATCAAAGTGCATGGAAATAAAGTCCACATGTGCTGCATGTAATATATTTTTCTTGATCTCAAAAACTCTAGTGAAGAAGAATCTACCGTAAGAATAGATGACCACATCATCCACCATATACCTATCAGCTCCATCCGGGTCATCAAGAATCATGCAAGCACCAAGATCCTTGGATTACTCTACCAAAAGATGAGACCTCCAATATGGATCAATCCTCCTAAGAGACAACGCTGGTGATCTGGAATGTGAAGCTCTCCTCATGCTTCTGTCTACTCCTTTGACATCCGCCATGCCAAATTCATCCTCCAAAATGCCACCATGTCTATCATGCAGCTTCTCATGCTCAAGTAGAAGTGCTGAACTTTTGAAGTTGGCCTCCCATGAGAAGCTACCATCCAAAAATAACCTCCTGATCTTGGCCAATGTAAGCATGAGTGGCCTCCATCTACCCCAATGTATGGAGGATTCCTTCCTCAAATGAAGTACACTCTGTTTCTCCAAAAATAGAGAGCAGATCCTTTGCACCATGAAGGTCCCATCCTCCATCACTGCAGCAACTCCTGTCAGCGCAGTATATGTAGTGATAGTGGGTAATGTTAAAAATGGGAGAATGTCTCCCCCCTCCTTCAGTCTATCCCATACTCTTTGCGCTATGTTATACTCCTCCAAAGTATTCACCCCTACGAAATCTAAGACTAGTGAACCAAATGGAAATATTTCTCTCTCCAACTCCAGATCTGGTGGCCTCCCAGGTGGAATGCCTCCATGTAATGAGACATCAATGTCAAGAGTAGACTATATATATAGATGGGCACCCTTGCCCTTGCCCTCACATCGCAACTCAATCTACCTCTTCCTTGCATTAGCTCTATGAAATAGATAAGGCTGTATGCTCCTCATCAAGTGATGATGACCTTCCTCCCTATCTTTTCCTTCCATCTGCAATGCTTCAAAATCATGTTGTCCATTGATTGTGCCTTGACCTCCATATGTGAGATCCTGAGGAATCCCTTGCAATCATACAAGAAATCCTCCTATTGGAGCATGTTCTCCTCCTTCCTCTGCATGAGGGGCTAGATATGCTCTAGATGTGATGTGTTGTTGCTCCCATCCTCGTCTTCTTCTTCAATGTGAATGGGAGTCACCTGCTCAATAAGAGGATCCTCTTTTGAAAAAAGAACCTTTGTTCCCTCTTTTCCAAAGACATGAGACAGAGATCTTGCCTCTAGTAAATTTTCATGCAAGATGTGAGCCTCTCCAACAGATTTCTGAATTGGGTTTGAGTTTATCGGTCCTTCCAACCCATGCAAAATTTTTGTTTGTTTAGGTTTGTTTGGCTCCATCAATAATGTTTTAGATTTTTTTCCATCAAACCTTTCCACCAATCTCTTAGTGAAATTTGAAAAATAAGCAGCATTGGCATTTTTTAATGAAAATGACTCAAATGTCCACCAAGCATAGGCCTTACCTTCAAAATGCAATGCTACAACCTTGAGGGCTTCATCTTCAGAAACTTGGTGCTACTGAAAATAGGTTTGTAGCTCCTCCACCCAAGCTCTGGTTGAACATGTTAGTGATCCATCAAAAGTAGATAGAGAAAATATACCCATGTCATGCTGCTTTATCCTCTCCATATTGATCTTGAAAAACTCTTGGAAAGTGAGAGGATCTCTAAAATTATCAATTTGAGATTCATACTCTTGCAGAAAATTAATAAGAGTTTCTGTTCTAGGAATTCCCTGTTCTTTCAACTCCCTCATGGTAGATCTAGGCATTTGACTTCCCTGTGAAACTTGGTGTGTAGTTGCATGCTCTGTTAGGTCTGTATATTACTAGTATAGTCCCTTATTGTTGTTAGTGTAACCCCCTTATTGTTATTATTGTACCCTTGTAACCCCCATTTTATTATTATTGTGCCCTTAAATTATTATTGTTTGTTATTATTGTGGCCCACTAGGATTACATTATGGCCCCATGGACTCCTATATATAGAAAGGAGGATTTGTAAATTGTATCATCCAATAATTGTTCATTTATATAATGTATTGGAGGTTTCCCCCTCGAAGTGGCTTATTTCTAAGGCATTGATATCTCTTTTCTTCTATTTTTGGAGTTGGTTACACAACATTTGGTATCAGAGGTTTGGGATTCTAGGGTTTCGCTGCTCCAAACAGGTCATCGTGGAATTTTCACTATAACTTTTTTTATATGACGTTTCAAAAGCGGAAATTTTTGGGGTGTGAAGCCGAAATCCTGAGGAAGATTTTATAAAAATTTCAGATCTTGGTTCACAATATTTCTGAATATATGATATGTGGAAGTTAGGTATTTTTTCAGGATCCTAAACAGGTCATCGAGGAATTTGCGCTATAAATTTTTTTCTATGAAGGTTCAAAAGCTGAAATTCATATGGTACGAAGCTAAAATCCTGAGGAAATTCTTCAAAAAATTTCAGAACTTGGTTCGCAATATTTTTGGAGATATGATCTGTGGAATGTAGTGCTTTTTCAGGCTCCTGAATTTCATCTCAAACAGGTGATCGTGGGAAAAGTTCAATAACTCTCTCTCTGAGAATTGGATTGGAGTGCCGTCAAAAGTGGTCACAAGTACACGGACTGTAGTGTCTTGGATATCAATTTCATAGACAAAGGACAAAACAGTGACACGTGGAAAGTCCTACAAGTTCTCTCTACTGAACCAGTGCAAAATTAGGTCATTGTGGGAGATTGGACACAAATTTGTCTTGGAGAATCCAAATCAGGTTAGACCTGTGGCATTCAAAAGAGAATTTAGAGGGACACTTCAGTGCTGAATTTCAAATATTTAAGGGCTTCAATCACAGAGATAATCCAATTTCAATATCGAGCTCCTTAAAAGCAAGAAAAAGGTGTGTATATTTTTCTTTCCAAATTGCATAAGTCTTCCTTGAAGAATCAATTTGAATTGATGACAAGGGCATATTGTAGAATATATAGCAGTATTGGGTTCTAAAATATGCCCCGTAAAAATAATTCAACACCCATTAAGCCTTCAGAAGGCTCTACTATGACTCATGAAGATGAAGAATTGCAACATGATCTATCAAAATTACAAGAGCAAGTGCAACAAATTTCACTCTCACAAAGAGCAACAAAAAATGAAATGGAAGTTTTGAAGAAAGGCGTGGAAGTGAAGATGGAAGGTTTGAAGAAAGGCATGGAAGCTAAGATGGATGGCGTGGAAGCTAAGATGGATGGCATGGAAGTGGGCATGGAAGCTAAGATGGATGATCTAAAAGCATACATGGAAGGCTTGATGACAAGCTTAAAACAAGAAATGATTCCTAATGGCGGAAATATAGTAGAAGAACCTCATGATGAGAACAAAATAAATGTTAATCGTGATTTCATAACCTCTAATGTTGGCGGGAAGAACCACAATATTCCAAAAATGGATATGAGGAAGTTTGATGGAAAGGATCCTGTAACATGGATACTATAGATGGAGCAATATTTTGATCTCCATAATGTGCAAAACACACAAAAGGTACGCATTGCAACTTTACATTTAAAACAAAATACATTTGTATGGTATCGATGGCTTTGCTCCCGTAAAAAAATTGTCACTTGGTCAATTTTTACGGAGGAAATGATAGCACATTATGAGGATACAAAGAGCAACACCTTCTTTAGCCAATCGATAAATCTCAAACAAAAGGGTTTAGTGGGGCAGCACATTGAGGACTTCCAAAAATTGAATATAAGGGTAACTAACATTCCAAAGGAACACATGATTGATCTCTTCATAGGCACTCTAAAGGATAACATCCAACATGAAGTTCGTGTTTTGGAACCTGATTCATTGGAGAAGGCATTCAGGTTGGCAAGAAAAGTTGAATGTAAAATTATGGCGACAAGGAAGCCTACCACTCAATTCTATAAAGAAGGAAGTGTTGCTACGCCTAGATTTCCACAACCTAGAAGGTTGACACCACAACAATTGGAAGAAAAAAGAGCAAAAGGGCTTTGCTATAGTTGTGATAGCAAATACACTAAAGGTCATAAGTGTGCTGAGAAGAAATTATTTTATATAGATTGTGAAGAGGAAGAAGAAAATGAACAAGAAGAGGATATACACCAGGAACCAGCCCCAGAAGAGGAAGAAATGAATCCAACCATATCGTGTAATGCACTGGCAGGAATTACCACTCCTCAAACTCTCAAGATAAAAGGACAAATCAAGAAGAGAAAGGTAATAGTGTTGATTGATTCAGGTAGCACCCATAATTGTATTCATTGTAAGGTAGCCAAGGAATTAAATTGTTTCCTATACCCAGCACCTGAATGTCAAGTGATGGTTGCAAATGGAGGAACTATAAATTGCTCTGGAAAATGCCATAATATCAAGCTAACCATGGGGGAATATGTATTGACTAGTACAATGCTTTCCATTCCTATGGGAGGTGCTGATGTTGTACTAGGAGTACAATGGTTACAATCTTTGGGGACGGTAGCTTTTAATTTTCAAGAACTTTTCTTGAACTTTTTTTCAGAAGGAAAGGAAGTCGAATTACGGGGTATTGAAGGGAATCCGGGAAGGATAATAAGCTCTAATCTCATGAAAAAGCTTCTAAAGAAAGAACAACGAGGCGTAATTGCACAATTATTCTCACTAGAAGTTCCGACATAAAAATCATCTATTTCTGCAGATCTCCAACAAGTCTTGGACAATCATTCCAAGGTGTTTAAAACTCCCAAAGGACTCCCACCTATTCGTGATCATGATCATGCTATTCATTTGATTCCAGGAAGTGTTCCTTCAAACATCAGGCCTTATAGATATCCTTATGTCCAAAAGAGCGAAATTGAACGTATGATTGCAGAAATGTTAGAGGCGGGTATAATTCAACCTAGTCAAAGTTCTTTCTCTGCTCCTGTAGTATTGGTACACAAGAAGGATGGATCATGGCACATGTGTCCGGATTATAGGGAGCTCAATAAGATCACCATTAAATATAAATTTCCCATTCCTGTGATTGATGAATTATTGGATGAATTACATGGAGAAATTTATTTTACCAAGTTGGATCTTCGTTCAGGATATCATCAAATTAGAATGAAGACTGAAGATATTCTGAAAACAACATTTCGAATTCATGAGGGTCATTATGAATTTTTGGTCATGCCTTGGCCTTACCAATGCACCTTCTACATTTCAAGGCTTGATGAATTCCATTTTCAAACCCTTCCTTAGAAAATTTGTGCTAGTATTTTTTGATGATATACTAATCTACAACAGGTCTTGGAAGGATCATGTTCAACATGTTGATAGGGTGCTCAAACTATTGCAGGAGAAACAATTATATGCAAAAACATCAAAATGTTTCTTTGGAGTACAAGAGGTGGAATATCTGGGTCATATTGTATCTCACGAGGGTGTTAAGGTAGACCCTAACAAAATTAAAGCCATTAAGGAATGGAAAGTCCCCACAACCATAAAGCAGTTGTGAGGATTTCTCGAGTTAACACGTATTATCGCAAGTTTGTTAAGAATTATGGGAGAATAGCAGCACCTCTAACAACATTATTGAAGAAAGATGCATTTTCATGGACTCCTGAAGCAACTAAGGCCTTTGAACATCTTAAAGAGGCAATGTGCCTAGCACCGGTCTTAGCTACGCCAGACTTCACAAAAACCTTTATTGTGGAATGTGATGCCTCAGAAAATGGAATTGGTGCAGTTTTAATGCAGGAAGGAAGACCCATTGCTTTTGAAAGTCGTCCAATCAAAGGAAAGTATTTACAAAAACATATTTATGAGAAGGAAATGTTAGCAATACTACATGCACTAAAGAAATGGCGAACTTACCTAATGGGAAGACACTTCAAGGTAAAAACTGATCATGATAGTCTTAAACACTTTTTGAAACAAAGACTATCTTCAGAAGAGCAGCAAAAATGGGTCACAAAGATGTTGGGTTATGACTTTGAAATAATCTACAAAAAAGGAAAACTTAATGTTGTTGCAGATGCACTCTCAAGAAAGAATGAAGAGGTGGAAGCATTGCTTTGTGCCATTTCTATTATCCAACCAGATTGGATAACCGAAGCAAGAGATGAATGGAAGAACGACAAAGATGTATGGACACTCATTCAAAAGTTGCAGCAAGATCCTAGTACATCTGATACATTTAGTTGGAAAAATGATTCCTTATGGTACAAAGATCGCGTATATCTTTGTAAGAATTCCCAACTAAAACAAAAGATTCTTCTGGAATTGCACACTTCTCCTTTAGGAGGACACTCAGGATTTTTAAAAAGTTACCACAGGGTGAAGAAAGAATTTTTTTGGGATGGCCTTAAATCTGATATTCGAAAGTTTGTGGCGGAATGTTTGGTTTTCCAGCAGAATAAAGTGGAAACAATTAAGACCCCAGGACTTCTACAACCTTTATCCATTCCAAGTCAACGTTGGGAGGAGATTTCAATGGATTTTATCACAGGCTTACCTAAGTCCGAAGGAAAGAGTGTCATCATGGTGGTAGTTGATAGACTTACCAAGTATGCACACTTTTGTGCATTATCTCATCCATTTAAAGCAAGTACAGTTGCTACTACATTTGTGGACACAATTCAAAAGCTACATGGAAACCCAAGGGTTATTGTGAGCGACAGAGATCCCATTTTTACTAGAAATTTTTGGACGGAGTTATTTTCTTGTTTGGGTACTCAATTAGCTCATAGCTCATCTTATCATTCTCAATCTGATGGTCAAACTGAGATAGTAAATAAATGTTTGGAAGGATATCTTCGTTGTTTTGTATCTGATAAACAAACACAATGGGTCAAGTGGTTACCTCTCCTTGAATGGTGGTATAACACTTCCTTCCATACTGCAGCAAAAATGACCCCATTTATGGCACTTTATGGATATCATCCACCATCCATCACATCATATTTAAGGAAAAATTCGAAGGTTCAAGCAGTGGAAGATCACATCGAGCATCAGCAAGAAGTTCTCCAACTCTTAAAGGATAACCTGAATTTGGCACAAAATCGAATGAAACAACAGGCAGATCAACATCGCAGCGAGAGAGGTTTTGATGTAGGAGATTGGGTATTTTTACGGCTACAACCATACAAACAAATGTCCCTCAAGCAAGCTAAGAAGCATAATAAATTATCGCTAAAGTACTATGGTCCTTACAAGGTGTTGCAAAAGATTGGTACTATGGCATACAAATTGGAGCTTCCCGCTTCTTCGCGAGTACATCCAGTTTTCCATGTTTCATGCTTAAAGAAGGTTATAGGTGAAAATCTTCCAGTTCAAACAATATTGCCAGAACTTGATGAGGAAGGAAAATCATATTGGAACCTGAAGCGGTCATGGAAACAAGAACTCGACAGCTACGGAATCGATCAATTTCAGAGTATCTCATCAAGTGGAAGAACTTACCCACTGAAGATTCTACATGGGAGGATGAGAATTTTATACAGAAGCACCCAGAGCTACTCAAGCGTTGAGGACAACACTTTTTTGAAGGAGAGGGGCATATTAGGTCCCTATATTACTAGTATAGTCCCTTATTGTTGTTAGTGTAACCCCCTTATTGTTATTATTGTACCCCTGTAACCCCCATATTGTTATTATTGTATCCTTAAATTATTATTGTTAGGTCGGCTAGGATTACATTGTGGGCCCACTAGGATTACATTGTTGCCCCATGGACTCCTATATATAGAAAGGAGGATTTGTAAATTGTATCATCCAAGAATTGTTCATTTATGTAATGTATTGGAGGTTGCCCCCTCGAAGTGGCTTATTTCTAAGGCGTTGATATCCCTGTGAAACTTGGTGTGTAGTTGCATGATCACACTCAATATGTGCAGATCTAGAGTTTGATTTAGATCCAAACTCCTTTGGAGATTCTATCTCCCTTCTCATTTTCTTGAGATCTTCTTTAATGCTCTGTGTATATTTAGGAAGAAGCTTTGAGAGCCTCTCCTCCTTCCTTCCTCTACATAATGGAGTCTCCTTTTTATCTTTTCTTTACATTTCTCATTTTCCTTTTTCTCTTGATAGAATAATGGCTGAGATCCACAGGCTGAGACAAGATTATGCTCTGATACCACTGTAATATCCCCAAAATGGAATGCATCAATACATGAACACAAAATTGGAGTAGCAGTGACAAATTATCTCATGAAATGTATATAGGACACATAGCCATCATATTATGATTACATCAACATAATTATGTTGTATTACATCAACCAAAAGTGGGGAATGCAGCATTGTGGACCATAAAAATGTTATTCCCAGAAAATTTCATTGTAGCAAGGGGAAATAACACTTAAATTCCTTATCATATATATTATGTCTCTCATATATAAAAGATTATTAGAAATAGATCCATTTACTAAGTTAAACAGACCTCTTGACCTCAAAATGGCTTAAAAACACCCACACCCCATGACTTAGGCTATGCAGATTTTCTAGAGCACATGATAGCGTTATTATGTGAGGGTTTCCAAAAAATTATGATAAAGAGTCATAGATCTGGAGTTTTATTGAACAATATGCTAATAAAATAGAGATCTGACCTCCTTAACTAATTATAGAAATAACCCGGCAAGGGTTTCTTGAAAGTTTGAGTAGAAAAGAGTAGATATGAAAATTCATCTCTAAAATAATGCAGTCTTACTGCAAAATTACATACATATGGCTGAATAATACAATAGCGGGATGGGAATCTCTTCTTCTAGCTTTCTGGGAGAAGGGGTGGCCCTTTCTCTAAGAAACTAGCTCCTGACCAAGGGCTTAAACCCTGCTGCTGTAACTCTATGAAAAATGATGCAGTTATTGCAAGGGGCTACGCTATAGGAGATTATGAATACTTTGGCCAAGTGCCAAGATGTGAAATGAGAACAAAAATCCTCCTAGCTGATCTCTCAAGAGAAAGAAATCTCCCTCTACTGAGAAACAAACTCGGAAGTAGTATTAACAACCCTCCACTGCAACACAACACTATTCTCTGCAGAAATAACGTTGTAGCTAAATATTGATGCTTTGCCTCAAGCCTGGATGTTGATAAATTCAGTGCAATACTCTCCCAAGAGGCCTCTCAAGGGAAGAGGTGGGATTATTGCTCGAGAAAATCCAGTGCTAAGTAGCACAGAAACCCTGCTAAATAGAAAGAGGAAGCAATATTCTAAGCAGACCAATATCAAATTAATAATCTAAAACATAATCCCATATGGCTGCCATCATCTTCCTTAAAATTAATATGAGCGTGTTTTCCCTTGGCCCCACTCCATTAGGTCATTTTATTCATGAGATCCATGTCCCTCCAAAACTGCGTTATCCCTCAATTAATCTCCACTCCTCCATAACAGCGTTGTTGACTTGGTCAAAGTTGACTGAATCAACATGACCCAACCCATATTCACACTTGGAGGTGCTTTTTTTAGCTGCTAAAAATGGTATCCCTTCACACTTTAAGTGATTTTATTGTTTCTTAGGAGAGTTATGGGCCTTCCTACCCACTTATTCACCTAGCTAGTGATAAAAAAGCTCTAATATTCCATTTATCTTGAAGGCTAAATTTTAGGAATATTACAGGTCAACAAGGGAGACGAGGCCAAGATGGCATAATTCCACATGCATAATAATTTTTTGACATACATAAACATTTGGGACCCTAACCCTAGGTTGGGAGAAATACAGTTAATGGCATTAGCTTGTTGGATGGTCAATGAGGAAGAAAGAGCATATGAGGTAAATAAGGTGATGAAAAGAGAAAAAAAATAGACTATACACATAAGGGTAGAACTATTGTTCCCTAGGCGAGTCATCAACAATAACCTCATGATAGATAATGATGTCAACCTTGTAGATAAGTACCTCAACACACGAGCACAGGCCATTGCACATTTTGATGATATTTATAGGTTCCTAGGAGATGAATGTGTAATGGAAAGTAAAATAAGGTTGAAAGGATTCCCTATTAGTTTATAAAACATGGAATATCATATCCTAGAGAGATTTAGGAGTGTCCTAGAAAGGGAACCATTGTAAAAGAGGGCTATGCAGGCAAAGAAAATAAAATGGATTATCTTGAAACTCGGTCCACCTTTTTTACTGGGACTAGGGGAAGGGAAAGACCGAGATGAGGAAAATTGAGAATAGGAGGAGGAAGAAAAGAATGTTGGATTCTACCCTCCTAAAGGAACTCATCCACTTCTTCCTTTGGATTTCAAAGGGACCACTAAAGAACTAAAATAAATGAAGAAGGAGGACTAAGTTGCTCAAACGATGAGAAACCATTTGGTATGGGGATGATGATGATCCCCATCATTAGGTATAATTGAAGGGGTTAATTATCACCTTTTTAGCCTTATTAGTATCTATTTTCTCACATTTAATTACATTATGGTCATATGTTTCTTAGTTTATATGGTGATTAAGGCATGTCATACTTAGAATGCCTAATATTGCTTAGATGTATTATAATCACAAAGATATACCATATTTGTTGAATATTGTGAAATGAAAGCTCAAAGTAAAAATAAAGGAGATATTATAGGAGGTTTTTCCACCTCCTTAACCCCTACAGGTAGCCAAGGGATCCTCAAGATTCCCTCCAGCAACTTGAAATAAAAGGCAACCAAGAAAGTGGAAGATCAAGTGCATCAAAGCTCCACCTTTCTTGCAGTCAAAGGGGACGCATCACCTACTTTGTAGGGAGTCGTTGGTAGCTACCCTTTAGGGTAAATAGAGCAGACCAAGATTTCAATAGGATTCAAATTTTGGAGGAATTTAGTAGACACTTTTCTCTTGTCATATACTTTTGAGAATTTCATGGTTATGTAATGAGACTATTTTTTCAATAAAATGAGTATTCATTTTGTCATTCACTGATTTAGTTCTAGAGATCTGAGCTTGTGGGTTAGGGCCCAATCCATTGTCCTCAGTATCTCTCTCTTGTGTATTCATGTTTATTTCCATGCCATTGTAGCTAGTTTACATTATGAGTTTTAGCTGGTTTACTTACATTTCAGTTTACTATTTTTTGCTTTTCTTCTATTTCACCTTTTTTGTAGTTAGGATATTGTAGATAATGGTACAATATCATATAAAATCCAAATTTTTTGTGTCAAAGCCTCCCTCTCTCACGTCTTCCATTAGCGTTTGAGGAGGGAAAATATTCACCATAGACCCAAAATTAATTCTCAATTTATAATTTATTGGAAAGAATAGATAGGTTGTTATAGTTTTCATGAACATGTTGATAATAATGAATTAGATTTCTGTTTTAATGCATAAGTAGGTTTTCTTATGAAATTCAACTCATATTTTACATCTTCTTCATCATATATTTGTCAATGTTTATTGAATGAACGTGTAGTTTTCTCGTGGGTTTCATTATAGCAATAGAGGAGGACTCCACCAAAATCCCTAGCTCCATTTATCAACCTTCAGCAACCTCCTTTTAATAAAATCGACCTCAACCCTATTTTTGAGATTTTGACCACCACAACGAGAGAAACCCTAGAAGTGAAAGACTGGCTTTAAAATAAGTTATAATCTTGGCCAAGGGGTTGGAAACCTTCCATCCACCTCAAAAAACCTTCATTTCACCTTCCCTACCCCTCTTCTCATCAATTCTGGCCTCAAAACACCCTTGACCTGTTTCCTGTAGTATTTATAGGACATCCTGTAGCACTACAAGAAACTTGTAGCAGATCCTGTAGCAGTGCTAGTTAGCCTCTCCATCACACTAGAAATTCTCTTCCACCTCACCTAACCTTGCCACAACCCCCAAAACCCCTTTGGCTTTGAATCAATGAGTCCGAGACCTTCTTAAGCCATCTTAGCACCTTCTTCTTTTTCTAAAAAACATAGTATTTACAAGCATATTTAGCCCATGACTAGATGCATTGTTAAAGCATATAAGCTAACCATAAAATAGTTAGATTTTACATAGAAATTTTTCCCAACAATGTGTGATTATATTTTTCTTCCTTTTTGCAATTTCAATTCAACAATTTACTTCATGAATGTTACCAAATTTACTTCTATTTCTAGCAATAGCCTAAATTGTAGATTTCATTTCTTGAAAAATAGTTAGAGGTATCTTCTTGCTTTAGAATAGACCTTTTATTGTTGATAGAGTAATTTTTTTGAGTCATTTGTTGCTCTAGGTATAATTCATAAGTGTGACATACTTCACATAGAAACCATAAAAATAGTACCCTTTCGTAGGACTCAGAAGAGGATGGAATGAGTAGAATGCATCTACTGTGTATATATCATTATTACCTCCAATTTTTTACACACCTAGGGTTGATAAATTAAATTAGAGTATCCTCTAGGAGTTGCAACACTCTGGGTGCAATAGCAGGGCTGACCAATAAGCACTATCGGTTGAGATGAAGCAGGGGCCTGAGGATCGTGAGCCATGGGCTTCTTTCCTCCAGATGTGCCTGCTTGGGATTCCCATACTTGACACATATGAGGTAAAAGGGTACAATAATGAGCATAATGGTCATATGTGTTGCATCATGCAAAAGGCTTATTCTTATGAAGGTCCTTTTTCTACTTGGGATGTCCGCTTTGTTGATGGGTTTCTCGATTAGGCTGATTTCCATGGGGTCGATTAGGTGGAGGACCTTGGTTACCCTCATTACGTTGGGATTGTTGATTCCTATTACCTTTCCCCTTAGTATTCTTTGTGGTGTGGGGGGATTAATCGCGCTCTTTCGAGGATACACTTTACCTTAAGGTGCAGGTGGATATTGTGGCAGAGTTTGAGGAGGCATGGGAGGCTGAGGCACTAGTACTAGAGGGGTTGGATTGCTAGATGGTGCATAAGGAACATATGGAGGAGGTGGAACATTTGAATAAAAAGGTTGAGGAATAGCTAGCCCTGTAATCTTCTTGTGTGATTTGGGTAATGTGTATGGCATGCTTTGGCCTGGATAAGGATTTCCTAGTAGGGTGGGGCGGGGAGGGTTATTGTAGGAGGTACTGGTCCCCCCGTGGAGTTGACCATAACTCTTTTTGGGGAGATAATATGGTTTCTGATAAGGTTGTGAAAGAGATCCAATGATACTATTGGCAACATGATATTCCCTCGGCACATTAGCAGCTAAGGAGTGAGGAAAAATGGTGATAATAATATAAAGATAACTTAGTTGAGCATATATCAAGTCATATTTAAGCACTATTTGGAGATCATCTTGCTCTGTATGAGGGAAGTGCGATGTGACATACTTAAATGTGGGGGACAAAAGTGACGTATGAAACCAAACCATATAGACACATCTTCAAAATCAGGAGCCCTACATGAGATCCTCCTTTTGTGCCATTCTTGGAGATGGTCTGAAAGGGAGGTGGGAGAAATTTGATGAAATGAATTCATGAGATTGGTCCTGGTGTCATAACGGGGAGGTAACTGGAAATATGATAAGAAAGATTTGGTGAGAGTCAAAAAGTGGATTTGTGACACAAGTTGGTATATATACAACTTATCCGTAGCTCTAGTAAGTGTTTATTGGAATAAAAAAAGATGAATGGAGTCATCGATAATGGAATTAGAGGAACACCACATCTAAAATGAGAAAACCTGATTAGTGGGGTCTTCTCCAGGATTTCCTTGAAACTTGGGAATGTATGATGGGAGTTTAATGGACATAAATGACCAACTTGGGTCATGGATAAGGGGATGTTTGATAATATGATTAGAATATGGGAGATTAAAACCAACCATAAAGTGTAGAATTGGACTAGGAGTGACTGTACGGGTTGAGGTCCCAGTAGTGGTATCACTAAGGATAGGACCTGAGGTACCACCTTTGTTTCTCGCGACTACATTGGTGCCTAAAATGGTGGCGATATGAGGTTTAGAAGACACAAAATCAAAGGTGTAAGTATACTCAGAGTCATAAGGAGTCGATGGAGGACTAGGAGGATGAAATCGTACCTAACGGGGGGGATTAATATGCCCTAAAGGGAACTAAGTATGAAGAGCTTGAATTTGTCGTGAAAAACACTTAGCTGGTGTAATAATGTCAAGACAAAAATAAAAATAAAGGACTAAAGGATGATATCAAAATTAGACTAAAGTTACAACAAGCAAACACCTAGTGGAGTGGTACCAAGTGTAAAAAAAATATATAATGATGCTACTCGAATACAAGAAAAATCATCCTATCAAGTGAAATGGACTCTAGCCTAAAGGTGATCTTATTCCTCAAGAAATCTTAAATCTATTGTTTTAGATGGCCTTCTAAAGAAATTCCTACTTAACGAATACTCATCCCTGCAAGCATAGTTATCTAGAGAAAGGTGGGTTAGATAATCAACTGCTTCCCACAACCATTCCTATAAGTTTTTTTCCTAATATTGGTCACTATAGTTACCTTCATCCCATGAGGGTGGTTGAGTCTTGAGCTTCTTGCTGATTAGACAATTCAGGGAATTTCCTACCATGGGTTTGGTAGCTCCAAGGAGAACCACTCACACAATTTCCTACCCTAACCCTCTCTGAAATGGGTTTCTGATGCACTTCGGCTTTGACTATGGGATGGTGAAGGATTTTAATCTCCGTAAAAACTTAGCTTTTATGTCTTAATGTAAATGATCGATGGGTGTTATTGGAAGCCTATCCCACTAATCCTACACCTAACTACACGTATTGTTTGGCCTCGATGCCCAAGTGGGCTTAATGTATGTGTGTTATATTATTATGTATGGTTTTTAAAGTCTGGACTTGACAATGTTAACCAATTTCATGTTCACTTAAGGTGTGTATGTGTGTGAAAAAATGTGTTTTAGTGGACGAGTAAAATTAGCATTCTTTTTGATGACATGTGTTCCTGAAATAAAATGTTGAAATACTCTAAACAATATTGAAATATTATAGAAAAATAAAGAACGAATGAAGCACAAAACCCACCCAAATAACTCTCTCAAAAATATATACAAGGAGAGGAAAAAAATCTACTGAAAACACATAAAAAAGGCCTACAAGATCTAATTTCATTGGGATTGGGATCTAAGGCTCTATGCTACTGAAAACGATGTAGAAAAAAAAAAAAAAAGATGAGATCTGATGCAAAGGATAGGAAGGAAGCTTAACAAACCAAGGATGCTCAAGGGGATCCTAAGGGGGGAGGAAAGAGAAAACTAAAAGTGGAGTCGTAATGGAAAAATAACCTATCCAAAAGGGTTGGAATAAAGTGGATAAACCCTACAAAATAGTAGCTAAAAGAGTTGAACACCCTAGACTCCTCACTCAACCAATCCCTTCCTAAAAAGGTAGAGGATAACTACAAACCATAGGGGGATTTTTATTATTCAAAGATACAAACTAAGAGTATCTAGCCCTACGGTTGACTAACCTGTAAAGGGTTGAAAAAACTGATTTTGGGCCAAAAAATGATTTTGGGAGCTGAGAGCACAATTATGGGGAGGAAAAGCATGTTTTTCTCCCCGCAGTTGTCAGTTGTCTGATCTCGCCAGACGTTGTCATATCCTACATGGTTGGTACGTGCGACCTGCTAAAAAAAACCATAAAGACACGAGTAAGTGGAATTTTGACAGAATAATTGATATAAATTTAAAAATAGAAAAAATAAGCTAAAAATAGCCGCAGAACACCCTCAAATTTGTAAAGAAAAAGTCACCTAGGAAACTTAATTATTACACCAATGGAGTCGCCATTTGTTACTATGAAATTTCTTTGAAGGTGTACCAAATATATCTCACTTAAGTAAGGAGTGACTGGTGAGCATAACAATAATTATGTCTCTTATACCTCAGATCTGCAAAAAATATATGAGAAAAACCCATAGATATATAGATGTATGTAAATCTAAAAGAACAAACAATAGAAATAAATCCGATGTAATAGCCCAATCTGGGAAAATCTTTGAAAGAAATTTTTTTTTTTTTAATGAAACCTTGCGAAGAAGATTTACAAAGGGCCGTTAGTCCCCCTCAATGGGATGGGTCCCTTAATTTCCTATTCTATTTAATATTTAGATCTTCCTCTCTCAAATGTGTGAAAACCCAAACAATGTAGAACTAAAAAATAGGAGCTCGAATGGCATGTGATGATAATGGTGATGATGATAATGACCATGGTGAGAAATTGCTGAAGAACCCTCTTATTTATAACAAAGTATTGGATTTATCTCTAAAATGGAAAATAATAAAATATTATTGACCAAAATCTAGATATAACCACCTGGAATAATTTATTATATTTTTTGGAGGGGGTAAATATATTTAAAATGGTTAAATTTCTTTATTTAGAAATAATTAAGGAATAAAATGATTTATTATTTATTTTGCAAGTAATAAGAAAAATGTGAAATAAAATAATTATTACATAATGATTTAACAATTATTATAAGGATGGAGTTAAGGAAAAATAAATAAATCATTATTTATTTAATTATTCCTAAGTGATTTAGTCAAATGTGTGAAATAATAACTATCAAACAATGATTTAATAGTTATTCCTAGAGAAAATTCAATAAATAAAGGTTTATTTAATTATTCTTATGGTTTTTAATCAAAAATATCTGAATAAAAGTGGTTTATAAAATTATTTCTTATAGTGAAAGTGATTTTACCATGGTGACGTACATGGTGTATTTCAGTCCACCTAATTAGAAATGGCTAGGTCATCATTTTTTGGTGATAACAGACAACCTAGGTGAGACCATCAAAGAAATTCAACAAATCAATGATGATTCTTGTAAAATTTATTAATATATCTAAGAATATGTTAAACAAATCTAAGATATATGTTACTTTTCTTGACAAGTAGGAAGTGAGACACTTTCTGATATATATAATCATGATCGTAATAAAAAATATATTGATATTATTTTGCATTCATCATAGTGATGTCATATTCTCTATTAATGTCATAGTTCTCATAATATACTTTCAAAAATTACTAATAATTCTGCTTAAAAGCCCATGATCAACCTCTATGTCCTCTAGGTCCAAATTAGCCCATAAACGTACATTAACCCCCTAAAAACTTAATCACATTCCCCTCAACCCTTAAACCCATAACCCATAAACCCTCAACGGATAACCCTTAAACCTATAAACAGTAACCCCTTATCCCTAAGCCCATAAATTAATTAACCCCTAACTCGACCTAACCCCTTAGACGACCCTAAAAAATGTAATCAAATAATTTTTCTAGTCAGCATAAAGATGAAAACATAGTTCAAACACCTCCCAAAATTATATTCTAAAATATATTTACAATAGAAAGATAATACAATTTACAATACAAATAAATACAATCTAAAATAAAATATAAATATAAACATTTACGAAAATAATATATGATAGAAAGACATTAATAAAGAACTTACAAATGGATGATATTCATGTCTGCCTTCAGTGTGTCCATAGTATCTACAATTATTTTTAGTTGACTTTGTTATAAATCTCCTTGGCCTCAAGCCCTTGAAATTTCTACAAGGGAAATCAAAATTTTCATCCTCAAAAGCCCTCGATGTCAATCCCACATATCCTTGGTCTCCTTGAGGAATGCTATTTCACCTTTTTTGTCACCAAACTTTTAAAGATGATTTTATTAATACATTAACCTCAAAATAAGCCTACAACCTTCGAAAAGAATCACAACTAATATATATATATATATATATATATATATATATATAGAAACTATGTCAAAGCTATATCATTTTAGGGCCTCTACACACACACATATTTATATTTATAATAATTATAATTATATATTTAATAAATTTGTATATATAATTTATATTATAATCATATAATATTATATTAATATTAATATCAATATATTATAGAAATTAATATTAATTATATTATATTTAATCATAATATCAATGTTATATTTATTTTATTTATTCAAATTGCTGAATGTAAAGCAATCCCATATTAGACACTATCAAAGAAAAAAGTCATTAATAGTGGAATTGAATTTTATGAAATGATTATTTTCTATTTGTAACAAATTGGACAACATTTTTTCATATTTTATGTAGTGTCAAATATCCTACGCAAAAGGAACTACAGTCGAATATTTGATGACATGAGGATTTTTATGAAAACGTCGGATAATTAACGATATAGGGAATTTCATAGAATATTCGTCTGATAAAGATATGTCATTGGATATTTGAAAATCATTGGGATTTTATAAAAATAAAAATAAAAAAATCATTTAACATTTGACCCTTTTTCTAATTTTATCCATTGTGTTAAATTCCACCATTGGAATTTCCACCAAAATGTAGTAGTGATAAGACATTATGAATACCGGACCTAGTTACATATTTAAAAAATCCCTCTTAAATAGGGAGGTATTCATAATAGATACATGGTACATGGACATTCTCATAGTAAGATTCATATTGGTAGGCCATCTAATAAGCTATCTTATCAACTTATATTAGTGCATCCCATCATATCAACTAACAATGTCATATAGCAAAGCCTTGACTAATAGCTCTATTTCTCCACTATATTAGAGCACAATGTTGGGGAGAAAAATTATTTATAGTCACCCTAATAATTTTATCTCAGGGAACATACCCCATATGGATGTTCACAAGTTATGTCCTTTTATGACCATTCCTGTCCTGGATTTTCACATCCTTAAGGAATTTCCTCTTCGACTACTCTTACCTATTGGATTCCCTACCTAATCCTCAAATATTATCAATATTTATTTCATATGCTTACCAAATCCTCCATTATTTATTCATAATTTAAAGAAAATAATGATGTGTCTATCTCTCCCTCTCACCTAGGGAGGATCTACTCATTCCTATAAAATGAGTATACCCAATCTCCCTCTTAGCTTGAGATTGGCTTCGAATAATAGCTAGATGTTGTCTAGTGTAGATAATGATATTACCACCTACTTTTAGGGATCCTCCTTTTTGAATCATCATGACATGGATGAAATTCAACTTCTTCATCATGGAGCCAGATTTCTTCATAACTTCTTTGTAGGGATTTCACCATCTTCGTCACTTCCTTCAATGATAAATAGTGGTAAACAAATAGTCATGTCATCCTTCTCTTCATTAGAAGGTGGCCTTGGTCATCATTATATGGATTTACTTCATATTTCTACCACTTCCATGTCATTATCCTTCTAGTATATTTCATTCAAATCTACTGTAGTATTTTTAAGTAAATTTCTACAGCCCTCTTTCGGTAGCCCTATTTTGATTGAACCAAATGCTTTATTTCAGAAATAAAAGATTAAAATTAAATAAAAACTACCTCTTTATGATGTTATCTTATCATAATATCATATTAAGCAACATCAACATCCTTCATACAATTCAAACCCATATCAAAGGCTTCCATTACTTCTTCATCGCAGTCTTCATATCATTTTCCCATACTCCTTTATTAAGAATATTTATACATAGTTCCTTCTCATTAGAAACATTATGACCCACCTACATATATTATATATGATGCCATCATGACTTCCTCATGTAGATGTCATAGCTAACGCTTCTTATTTTTATCATGTTTTGATTGCTTATCTCATATCAAGTGGTTATAAGTACATTTTTATGAACTCTTCTTCCAACATCATCATATACTTATTCCTCATAATATCAATACATAATTCCTTCATTATAGGAATAATGGTTTCCAACCACCTCATATTATTCATGATGTCATATATTGTTTATTCTATCTTTTCGTCATGTGTAAGAGTTCAAGGAATATTGTATTTATGCCTTCATGTATCATTCACAAGGAAGAGTCCCTTCTTCTTCAATCATTCTCGTGAGATAGAGAATTCTAACCATTCTATCTAAAACTAAGTGATGACATGAATTTTTCCATCTATCTATGTTAAAAAATATATTCATACCTATTCCTTCATGTGATCATATAGGATTATCTAAGTAGCTCCCCTTTTCTTTCTCGAAGATGAAAATTCTTCAACTAAGTTGTCATACTAGACTTCTCTTTCAGCATACCTTCATCCTTATAAATTGTGAATCCAACACTTGGTGGAATATAGACTATATATATGACATATGATTCTTCTAAGTAGAGGTGAACCTTTTAACAAAGATTCCAATGGAGGATATTGATTATCCTTATTCTACAAATGCTTCTTTCTAGTGATGATGAAGTATGATGATCTACCTTTCTATATTTATAGATGCCCTGATCAATCATTCAAACTACTACTTTGAATATCCTTTAATGTTTCTATGATTTCATCTCAATTATGCTATAATTCATTTTATGATATCTATAATGCATCCTACCATGAATTTATATCTTCTATAAACTAAAAACTAAAATAAATGTATGAGAGACCTTTAATAATAAAGTTCCTTCACTTCTTCCTTCTTTGAATTATTCTCTTCTAGTTCTTCTACTTCTTTGGTCACATTGAATTCACTAATTCCTTTTCTTTTCTTGTTTCCCTTCTTGAGTTTAGAGTACTTAGTTTTTGAAGTGAATGTATTCATTACATTCATAGCACTGAATCTTATACATGCCAATTTTCTTTTTGAAGCTACTTTCAAGGCTCAAACTTGCCAAAATCTCTTTCTTCGTTGTCATAGTTGCATATTCTTGTGTTTTCTCATTTGCTCCAATGTCATTCATTGCATTTAATATGGTTTCTTAAATCTTGCATAATGACCACAAATCCTTGAATGAATTTTCTTCAATATTTTCATAGATGTTTGATACAATGTTTCCCCGTTCATTTTGTAATGCATTGAGTACAAGAGTGGTCACCTCAGGATCTAAAATTGTTTCTCCTAGCTCTTGTACTTGATCTCTTATTTCAGATACCTTCATGATATATGAGGATACCCCTTCTTCCTTTGATAATTTAATCTTTATAGTTTTATTATTAATGATATTATTTCCCCTGCACTAGTTACCAAGAAAAACCTCCACCAACTTTTCATATATCTCTTTTGATGTCTTAAAATTTGCTACATAGGGGATAAGAGATTCATTGATTGGCTCAATGAGGATCCTTTGAGACCTTATTTATCCTTTCATATTCTTTCATAGTGCTTGAGATTTCACTTGAGGAGGTTTATATATTGATTCCTTCACATATTCAATAACCTCATTTTCTATGAGGATCAAACATATTCTCTTCTTCCATGTAAGCTAATTCAATGTCCCAACAATTTTATTATTTTCCTTGCAGAAACAAGTCATTTTGTTTGGAGATTTAGACATAAAATATAAATTAATTACTTATCAATTGAAGAATCCATGTTGATTATATGCTTCCTTGACGATGGTGTTTTCCACTAAATCTCTTTCCTGATGATGATATTCCACTAAATCTCTTTCCTGATGATGATATTCCTTCTTCAAGAATGGAAATGGTTCTTCTTCAATTTGAGATGACATGTGTGAGGTCTAGTCCTTTCCTCAATGAGTGAGATATCACTTTGAATCTTTAGATGATGATGAATTTTTGTTCTTTCTTCCCTTTGTTAATAATGTAGGATCTGAGAGGCTTCCCAAAATGCTTCAAATTTCTAGAGTCCTTCTGATGTGAAGGTATGATCTTTGAGGCCTTATTTTCTTCTTCCAAGAATTGTTTTCCTTCACGATGTTAAGGTATTTATATCTCCTTCATGCTCTTATTTAGCCTTTATGATTCTATTTAATTGATACTACTCTTATGCTCAACGCTTATTTATCCCTCTTCAATTGAATGACCTTGAAGCTTCATTTTCTTGTAACCTTAGCTCTGAAACCATGTTGAAAAGTCAAGGGCAACTAGATAAAGGTGATTTTCCTTTACTTCTATAAATACTTTGATTTTATTTTACTTAATTAATAGATTTATATTATCTATTTCTTCACTTAATTATTATTTTTTTCTTACCTTCAAACAACTACCAAACCATTGAGGTCAATATAACAACATGACAAAAGATATAGGCTGCTAGCCAAGGCCAAAACCTCTCCTAGAGAGAAAACCCCACAATAACTCTTATCTTCTTATAGAGTGTTAAAATGAAGAATTATAAGAAATTTAGACACTAGAGGAAGACCATGCCAAGACCAATTCAACTTCTCTTTTGGTGATTTTATCCTTCACATAGTCAACCCAAGTCAAAGGAACCCAATCTTTAACATTTCGACCTCCTCTTTAAATTTTCAGCTTCTGATTCATGTCCGCACTTTTCATCCCTCATGTAATATTCCAAAAATTTTCTTTTGTTAGTGGTTTAAAGTAGAATAAGGTCCTTTTATCCTTAACTTGGCTTGATATTATTTCTTTAAGTATTCGTCCCTCAAAATTAATCTTCTAGCTTCAAAATTTTGTGCTTTTGGTGGATTGCAATTTTTGGTTTGACTGCAACAATGGATGCCCTAATTATTTCCCACATGTGAGAGGAAGTAACCAAGATAAAAATATTAAAAACTTTGTTCTCTCTCCATTTATTTCCTCTCTTCTTCACTTAACCATGTTGATATCTTTCTTGTCCTTCAAAGAGATTATTGGATGTGCTTCAAATGAGGTTGAGTGCCTCTTATATATGGGCTTCTAGGGAGACCTAATTGAGACTACCTTATCATGTATCCTGACTTGAATTCTTGGTGGCTGAATTGGTCTTGGAGGGAGACTATGACACTTTTTACTTAAAATAAATTCTTTTTACATCATACAAAATTCCTAATAGGGTTTTTACATTTGACACTAAATCTTTGACTTCCTTGACTCTATGAAAAATATCTAGAAGCACACAATGGGTGCTTGGACTATAAATAAATGATTTTGAGCATGAAACCCATGTTAGAAATAATAGTAATAAAATGTATTTCTATTTAGATCAAATACATAAAATCAATAGTACATAATACATTATGAAGATTGAACCTGGTTACACATTTCAACACAACAACTTGAAAATAAGCCTTTTCGAGGGGGAAACATCCTTTACACCATATAAATGAAAAAATATTGGATAATTAAAATGAAGAAACCTCCTTGGTATATATAGGAGTCTAAGGGGTCAAAATATAGTTATATCCTACATAAGAATAATAATGTAATGGCACAACAAAAACAATAGTGGGCTTCTCTGTGCCACAAAAATAACAATAGTGGGATCTATGGGGCATGAAAGTAACAATATGGGAGCTACACTAGTATAATAGGGATCTATCAATGCTATAATAGGAGTCTTAAGGTTACAATCTTTGGGAATGATAGATTTTAATTTTCAAGAACTTTTCTTGAAATTTTTCTAGGAAGGAAAGGGAATTGAATTAAGGGGTATTGTAGGGAAACATAGGAATATAATTAACTCTAATGGCATGAGAAATATTTTGAAGAAGGAACAATGAAGGTCAATTACACAATTATGGGAACTAGATGTGAAAAAATATAATTCATTCATTTCTTTAGATCTCCAAAGAGTCCATGAATATAATTCCAAGCTATTTGAGACTTACGAAGGATTACCACTTATTCATGATGATGATCATGTTATTCGCTTCATTCGAGGAAGTATTCCTACGAACATCAAACATTACATATATCCCTATGTCAAAGAAAGTGAAATTAAATGTATGGTTGGATAAATTCTAGAGGAAGATATAATTCAACCTACACAAAGTTACTTCTCTTATCTGTTACTATTGGTACATAGGAAGGTTGGATCTTGGTGTATGTGTTTGGATTATAGAGCTTAAAAAGCTCAATATTAATGCATTTCTCTCATCGATGAGTTGTTGGATGAACTACATGGATCAATTTAATTCACCAAGTTGCATCTCCATTTAGGATATAATCAAATTAGAATGAATAAAGAATATATTCTGAAAAAAACATTCATAAATTATGAAGATGATCATGATATTCTGGTCATCCCTTTTGGCCTTACTAATTCACCTTCCACATTTCAAGGTTTAATGAATTCCACTTTCAAACCATTCCTTAGAAAAATTGTGTTTATATTTTTTGATGATATGCTAATCTATAACAAGTCCTGGAAAGATCTTATTCAACATGCTAACATGTTGCTTAAACTATTGGAGGAGAAATAAATGTATGCAAAACCCTCCAAATTTTTCTTTGGGGTATAGGAGGAGGAATATTTGGGTCATATTGTATCCTGTGAGGGGGCTAAGATAGACCATTAAGAAATCAAATCCATGAAGGAAATGAAAAACCCCTCAACCTTAAGGAATATTTGAATATTTCTTGGGCTGGAAGATCATTATCACAAGTTTTTTAAGGAATATGGGAAGATAAAAACACATCTAACAATATTGATGAAGAAAGATTTTATTAGATTCCAGAAGAAATTAATGCCTTTGAATATATTAAAGAGGTAATGTATAGAGTTCCATTCTTAGCTATATCATATTTCACAAAAACCTTTATTGTGGAATGTAATGCCTTAGGAAATGGAATCAATTTTATTTTAATGCAATAATGAAGACCAATTTATTTCAAAATTTTCCCAATCAAGGGAATTATTTTTTTACACACATATTGAAGAGCAGGAATGTTGGCAATATTGCATGTCCTCAAGGGTTGACGCCCTTAATAAGATACTTCAACGTAAAAACATATGATGATAGTCTTAAATACTTCTTGGAATAAATATTATCTTCAAAAGAGAGGAAAATATGGGTCACAAAGATGTTGGGTTATGAATTTGAAGTCATATATAAGAAAGAGAAGAAAATTGTTTTTGTAGATGCACTCTCAAGAAGGGATTAGGGCGTCGATGAATTTTTCTATGAAATTTCTATTATCTAACCTAATTGGATAGCTAAAGAAATGGATGAATTGAATAATGACAAATAAGTGTGGACACTCATTCAAAAATTGGAAAAATTTCCTAATGAAAATGCTACATTTATCAGGAAAAATGATTCACTATGATACAAATATAACTTATATCTATGTAAGAAATCCCAAGTCAAATAAAAGGTTATTTTGGATCTACACACCGATCCTATAGGAGGGCACTTAGGATTTCTAAAAACTTAGCACAAGGTTAAGATGGAATTATTTTGGGATGAACTTAAATCTGATATTTAGAAGTTTGTGGAAAAATGTTTTGTTTTCCAACAAAAGAAAGTTGATAGAATTAAGACCCCAAGTATTTTACAACCATTAGCCATTCCAAGTAAGAATTGGGAGGATGTCCCAATGGATTTTATCAAATATCTACCTAAGGATGAAGGAAATAATTCCATCATGGTGGTAGTTGATATACTAACCAAGTATGCACACTTTTGTACTTAGGTATTTGTGCATTTTATGGATACAACCATACAAACAAATGTACTAACTAAGGTGTTATGATATTCCGACACATAGGAAATAGTTAAGTATATATTGGTCTAGCTTAAATTTAGGTAAAGTCGATTTATTTAATCTGTACTTTTGTGACTTATAATTTGACGGTCACGATTATAGTGATCCAATGATTCATTCTCTCCTTGGTATTATCGACACGTGATCTATGGCTTAACACCCGATTGGTCCATGATATCTATTTAGAGAGCATAAAGAGTCATTTGTTCAATTACCATTTATGAGAGAAGCTTATGTAATTTTTCTTTCTTTACATTATCAAAATTTCCTGAAGTGGATATGTTGGCTCAGGACGTGGATTGTTTCCCTCTTTGAAGGTTTTAACCACGTCAAAAACTGGTGTACTGATATGTGATCTATTTATGACTGATTACCTTTGGTGTTTTGATCTAAGTAACTTACCCTGTAAATTCCTACATGGTATAAGAGCTGTTTGAGGGCCACAATCTTTGTTGATCCAAATCTGAAGCCAATTATGACTGCATGCAACTGTCGTTTTCCAAATTTATTGTTTGTAACCACTTTAATGATGGAAGAACTACTCTGTTGTGTCCAAAGCCTTTCTTCCAGTTAGGAAATCGTTTTGTTTCATGAGAAAATATTTCTGGTTTCCCCATCTATGTCATTTTATATCTCGAGGTATAAAGTATTCTTTCTAGTTATATTTATTTATCCCTTTGTTGGTTTCGGTTTATAGTCATTTTTTTATTATTATTGGATCTCTATACTCTTCTCCGCGTATGCTATTTACTCTTTTCTCTGTGCGATATGGCGAAACGTAAACATAAATAATTTTTTTTCTCCTATGTATGCCCTTTCCCCATGACTTTGTGTGATCTTGGGAAATCAGAAATAGAGAGAAAAATATTTAGTTTCCATGTAGACTAACCAAAAATCTAACATAAAGCCCCAAGGATTGTAGACACACACACACACACACACACAAACACACACACATATTTGTGTGGTTGTTTTTTGCAATAAAAAGAACACGCCCCCCAAAGAAGAAAAAAACCTTCCTCCTTTCCAAAAATTGATAAATATTTTAACTAGCTCACTTGGTCTAAACTTACTTTAAGATAATATAGTTCTTCGGTTCAAGTATTTTCGCCAAGTTACTACTTTGTCGTTAGTTCATAAAGTAACATTGTAAAAACTAACTCTCACTTATTTATAAAAGCGGGTCACAAAAAGTAGTATTTTTTTTAAAAGTGAGCTTATTATATTAATTTTAAAAAGGTGGGGGGGGGGGGATAATTTTTTTAAAGTACAACTTCATCATCAACTTTTAACCTATCGTGTGACTAGTTGGCATATACTATACTATTTCTTTCAAAAGGCATAACTTCTTCATTTGGAAGCCATTTTTTTTAACCGACCTAATTTTCAATATATTTCCATTGGTGCACTTTGTTGTAACATTTACAGTTTCAATTTAAAAAAATGGAAATTACATTCCCGATTATTATTAATAGCACAAATTATTTCCAATGGTTTTCCTACATGGTAGAATTAGTTATAAGGGATTTATAGAATATCCTCAGGACTAGAATACAAACCTATCGATGAAGATAAAAATGCTAAATGGGAAAATAAACAATATCAAGCACAAAGGTTGATAGGAATGTCCATTTCTCAAGATCTTAGATTTCATATCCAAGAAATTGACTCCCCTGACGATGCTATGAAAAAGGTAAATACTGTTTTTGGCATTGAAAATGAAATCAGAGCCCACAATATTAAAAATGAGTTGCTTACTTTGGACCCAAATAATTTATCCTCTATTGAAAATATTACACCTTGGTATTATTAATACTGGAAACTCTTCTAAGAAATCCTTAGCATTGCAGCAGCAACCAAATTGAAACAATCCTAAGAAACAACATCCTAAAAAGAATGGTCCTAAAAAAAACAAGGGTCTTAATGACTCTCACCTCCAAACTGAAAAAGAAACTCAAGAAAGTGATAAGGAAAATAAAAGCAAAAGGAAGATAATATATAGAAATTGAGAATTTTGTAATCATGATGGCCATGTAGACTCAAAATGTTTTAAGAAGAGGGAAGAGTTGGAAGCCGCAATAAAGAAGCAAAACATTCATTTGGAGAACTCTTCAACTTCATATTTTGGAATGACACTTTCTGCATGTGGTTATCGAGAATCAATATCTAGTTATGCATTGAATGTATCTTCTGCTTCTCATTCTCAAGAGTGGGTCATTTATTCTAGAGCCTCTTACCACATGGAAAAAAATAAAGCCATGTTTTCTTCTTTAAATGATTGTAACACCAAAAATATTTATGTTGGTGATGATAAGTATCTTAGTTTTGTAGGGTTCGGAACCATTAATCTAGACAACGATCAGTTTAATAACGTATTATGTGTTCCTACCTTCTACTTCAACCTTCTATATTTTTTCTAGAAAAATCATTCAAGTGAAGGGAAAACCATAGAATTATCACGTTATGATGTAATACATATTTTAGCTACTGGCATTGCTGATGATTCCAAAAGGTTGTAGAAGTTTGACAAATTTGACTCATCAAGTCTTCCCTCCATTTTTATTTCCCATAATAATGAAGTGAGCAAACTTTGGCATGAGAAATTTGGTCACTTAACCTATCGCTCTCTTCAAACTCCATATAAAGCAAATGCGGTGAAATGTCTTCCTATGGCATCTTTTTTGAGATGGTGTTTGTTCCGATTTTGTACTCGGAAAACATCATTAGTATAGTTTTTCCAAACATGCCTCTTGGCATGCTTCAGCCCCTTTGTAGCTTGTGCACGGTGATTTATGTGGCCCACTTCTACTTGTTTCTTTCTCTCGCTACAAGTACTTCTTAACTTTCATTGATGATTTTTCCAAACACACTTGGGTATACTTCTTAAAAATCAAGAGTAAAGTTTTTAACATATTCTTGGCCTTTTAAGGACTGCGTTGAGAAATAATGTGGACATCAAATTCTTAAGTTAAGATCTGACAATGGAGGAGGATATGCTAAAAACAATTTTATCAACTTTTTCACTGAGCATGGAATTCAGTTGCAACATATTGTTCCATATAATCCACAACAAAATTATGTAGCTGAAAGGAAGAATCACACTCTAAGAGAAATGGCTAATTGCATGCTTCAATCTAAAGGACATAGTCTTAATTTTTGGGAAGAAGAAATTAAGTATGTAAATTACATAGTAAAATACATTCCTACTAAGGGTTTAAGGAATATCAATCCAGAAGAAACTTGGAGCTCAATCAAACTAGATGTAATTCAATTTTGTGTTTTTGGAAGTGAATATTCAGCCCATATTCCATATTAGAAACATAAAGCCTTCGAACCTAAGAGTGAAAAATGTATTTTTGTTAGATTTTATAAAGATGTCAAAGGACATAGAATTATTCAACCAAAATCCAAAAATGTAATCATTAGAAGAGATGTAAAACTTGATTAAAATATATCAGCCTCCCAACCTATTTCATTGGATGTTCCACCTTTGGCTTCCGAGCCTGATTTGACACATGTGCCACCTCTTTCTATCTCCTCTACTTCTAAAAACATCACTTCAACTTTGGATGATGGCAACAAGGATGAAAATCCTCCTTCCCCTCCTAAGGATATTCCTTCAACTCCACAAATTCCAAAATGGGCCTGCTCTACTCGAGATGCAGTAGGTTCTCTTGCAGATGAGCTTGCAGACCAACATCATACACATTCTCAGTTCGACAGACCCTCTTTTCTATTGTCTCAAGTTTCAGAAAATTATGATCCAGATACATTTGAAGAAGCTTAAGGTCATCGAAATTGGGATGTAGCTATGAATTAAGAATATCATTCCTTATTGGTGAATGATGCTTAGGATATTTTTCCTTTTCCAAAAGGAATAATACTTGTCATATGAAAATTCTTTTAAAAAACAAAGTTTGGACGAAATGGAAAAGTGGATAAATGTAAAGAATATATTGTTGCTTAATTATTTTCAAAAGTTGAAGGCATTGAATATATTAAAACGTTCTCCCCTGCATCCAAAATGAATTCTATCAGCCTTGTTCTTTCCCTTTTTGTCTCCTTTAAATGGGAATTCCATCATATGGAAGTTAAATTTGCCTTCTTACATGGGGACTTACATGAGTAAATCTACATGGAACAACCCCTTGGCCTTATCCAAAAAGACTCTAGCCTTATTTTTCACGTTAGGAAGTATCTCTATGATCTCAAACAAGCCCCTCGGGCCTTGTATGCCAAAACGAATATATTTATCTTAGATATTGGCATTTAGAGATGTCATTTCGACAACACTGTCTACAACAAGAAAGTGGGTAAGTCCTTAATCATCGTTTTTCTTTATGTTGATGATATTATCCTTACTTTTAGTGATCCAAACCATATAAACCGTTTGAATTCTAGCTTCAAAAAGAAGTTTGAAATGACAAAATTAGGAAGCTTACATTATTTCCTTGGTCTTCAAGTCTTCCAATCCAAAGAATGTATTACCATTTCTCAATCCAAGTATGCCTATGATATTTTACGCCACTTAGACATTGAATACTATAAGCCATCCCCTTCTCCATTTCAGTCTCGAGTGAAGCTTTCATTCACTTGTATTTCCCTTGAGGTTGATGCTACCTTATAACATCAACCTGTTGGTAAACTTTAGTATCTAACTCATACCCATCCTGACATTTCCTTTGCAGTTGGTATTGTTGCTTGGTTTATGCACAAACCTCATGAAAGTTAGTAGAAATAATCTAAAATAATACTTTGATATTTTTGAGGTAGAGTTCAGGTCGAGATTCATACAGTGTAGGAGCATCTCCATTGTTTGTTGGTTTCATTGATTGTGATTGCGATGGTGACCTTAATGATCAAAATTTTACTACATGTTATGTATTCACTCTTGTTTCAAGACCTAATACATGGTCTTGTAAGAAACAAAGTGCCATCTCTCTTTATTTGGCAGAAGTAGAGTATCGTGGTGTTGTTGAAGCCAGTAAGGAAGCCCTTTGCTTCATCAGATGCTGTCCAAATTTGGTATTCATCAGCATAATCCAATTTCAATTTGGTGTTATAATCACAACTAGAGTGCCATTTAGCTATGAAAATATCCAATTCAACATCAACACAGCAAACACATTGAGCTACACATGCACTTCATCAGAAAGATCATTCATGATCGTGTTCTTGAAGTGCACTATTGTTCAACCAATGATGAAGTTACTGATATCTTTACAAAGGTTGTCACAAAAGTGAAGTCTACCAATATTCTATCTATAATTGGAGTTTAGGAAAGTTATCATTAAGGAAGGATAGGCTCTAATGCCTCCTTCCTTCTCCTATTATGTCACCTTTGTAAATACTTTGATGCTATGCCAATTTGTTCTTAAGGTGGGATGTTAGGATATTTTGACGCATAGGAAATAGTTAAATATAACTTGGTCTAGCGTAAAGTTAGGTAAAGTGTGTTTCTTTTGTATGTACCTTTTTAATTTATAATCTGATGGTCACAATATGTAGTGATATGATGGTTGATTCTCTCCTTGCTGTTACCGACACTTGATCCATAGCCTACCACCCGATTGGTCCATGCTCTATATTTAAAGAGCATGGAGGGTCATTTTTCTGGTGTCCATTTATGAGAGAATCTTACGTAAATTTTCTTTCTTTACATTAATACATATCCCGAAGTGGTAGCGTTGACTCAGGTCGTAGACTGTTTCCATCTTTGAGGGCTTTAACCACATCAAAAACTAGTGTACTGATCTGTGATCTATTTGTGAGTGATGACCTTTGGTGGCTTCATCTAAGGAACTTACCCTTTAAATTCATACATCATTCACTATGGCACTTGCAAGTTATTGCAAAACATTGGTAGTATGACATAAAACTAGAGTTTCCTACAAATTTGTGAGTACACCCAATGTTCCATGTTTCATGTTTAAAGAAGGTTATAGGTGACAAGATCCAAGTGAAAACTATATTTCTAGAACATCACCAGGAAGGAAAAATAATATTGAAACTAGAAGTAGTCACAAAAAAAAGAATTTGGTAGATACAAAATAGGTCAATTTCAGATTACCTCATTGAGTTAAAGAACTTACCTACTGAACGTTACACATGAGACGATGACTATTTTATAGAGAAACATCCAGAACTACTCAAACATTTAGGAAAACACTCTTTTGAAGGAGAGGGTCATTACATGTCCCTATAATAATATTGTAGCTCCTATACTGTTATTGTTGTTCCCCATAGAATCCCACTATTTATATTGTTGTGTCCTTACATTATTATTGTTATGTAGGCCCTAATTGTATGTTGACCCTTTATAATCCTATATATACCAAGGATGTTGTGTCATTTGAATAATTGAAGAATTGTTAAATTTTGTGATTTAAATGGAGGCTTCCCCCTCAAATGGCTTATTATCAAGTAATTGAAATATATTTTCTTCAATTTCTATGTTATTTTCATCTAGATACATAACAACATCTTATAATTTGGGATGAAAAGGTCACTAAAGGATACTAAGCATACACTTTTAATATAGGAGGGTCGATCGTACCCAAGCTCTTCTATTTCGATATGAAGAAATGCTTTTATAAGCCTTAGACATATATTCTCATTATACATATATTTAAATGTGGTAATATATTCATTCCCTCTAATTATAGGACCATTAGAGTTAGCAACATTTTAGGTAATATTTATATAATTAATTTGGAAAAGAAGATTAGCTTGTGAATATAAAGACATGAAAAACGAGGTAAAGGCCAAGTTGGGTTTAGGATCTATCATTAACCCGTGCACCGCTTTGTTACTCTTAGGATAAATGTGGTGGAATTCTACGATAATAAAAAAAATATCATTTCTTGTTGTGTTGACATTAAAAAATATTTTGAGATCGCTCTTACCTGAAAAAAATGGAATTGGCTAGAAGAGACAATGATTCCTCTCATGTTGAAGGTTGTTGTCACAAGTTTGTATGAGAATTTTATTATCAAGTGTAGAATCACATAGGTTTGTATAGAATCAATTAGCTAAAATATCAAATTTAAGCAAGGGTGCACTTATCCCCTACCCTTTACATAATTTATATTGGTAAGCTAAAGGAGTTTTTGGGAGATATAGGTTTTTTTTGCCCTATTATCACTATTATAGTTATAAATCTTCTATTTTATGTTAGCGATATTATTCTAATGACAAGGATTCATTATTTTATTTGCAAGAAACTAAGAACACTGCAATATTTTTCTTCCAATATGGGTATGACTATTAATACTTGCAGAAGAAAAGTAAAGATAATTAAATCCAAAAATATCACATATGATACTTTCTTAAATGAAAACATTATAATAGAGGAAATTTATTTATAAAAATATATTGGGGCCTATATCTATCACAAGCTTGAATAGAATTATATCATGAAAAAAAGGATAAATGGTGGATGAAAGTATTATTATGGGCTTAAAAATAATTGTAATTTAATATATATTTCGATATGAGATTTAAAAATAAAGAAACAAAATAAGAAAAAAATTGTTGAGGCTCTTGTCACTCCTTTTATTCTACGTGGATGATGTTTGGTTTCGAAATATATTGAGAGAGTAAGGGAGGAATATCTATCAACTATAGAAGAAATTTATAATGCAAATTAATACCAATATATGAGGACATATCCCTACACTAACCTCATAATTAAAGAAATTGTTTACCCCACTAAGAGCATGGATGTCACTACATATATAATTTGTAAGAAGAACTTAAAATATGTGGAAGGAAATATGTTTCTAAAAATTTTGACGTATGGAGGGAAGGTGGGGAGGGGAGTGGGGATGTGGGGTTTAAAGGAAATTGTATACAATTTATATAGGAGCCCCATTCTCTTCCCATAGAGTGTACAATTATTTTTTTCTATTATACTGGAACAAAAATTGAAACTAAAACATATAAATGAAATTGATGAAATTTTGCAAGAGACAATATAATATAAGAAAATGAACTTTCATTCTTATTCACATGCATACAAAATTTTCTCTTACATTTTCGTTCTATATGATTCTTTAGCATAAATTCCATTTGTTTCACACTAGAATAAAAAAAAATTATGTCTGTTGTGATCTAGTTCATCGAGGTTCACATGTTCTTCTTACCAGTCTCAAACTCTTCTTCTTCTCCATTTATTTTATCTCTTCTCATCTTGCCTTGTTGAAATCATTTTTTTTTCACCAACTCTATTTCCCATCTATCTCTCTCTCATCACAAATCAATAAGCTATTATTTACCTTTGTGTCCCTTTGTTTCCCTTACACAATTTCCTCTTAAATGATTGTTGGAAAGGTAAATACACATAGATGTTTGTTTTCCTTGACAATTTCTTATGCATGCCATTATTCTTGGATGTTTAATATCCATGTTTGTTCAATTCCTTGGCTAATTGTCACTTTTTTGTCTTGTTCGAAAAATAATTATTGTTTCTTGGTTAGTTGATCATTAATTTTATGAAAACATAATCCATTGACTCATTATGAACCCATTTATAAAAATTGGCTCAAGTGACTCATGATTGAAAACATCCAATACAGTCATCGCATAGATACAACATCAAGTTTGTAGAAACATAACCATAACATAGGTGTTACAAGAAATGTTTTGCAACAAATATGTTGTAGTGATGGTGTTATAACAAAAATGTTACAAAAACATACAACAAAGTAGACTTGCAATAGGGATGTGAAATAATGGTGTTACAATAACACAATAATAGGGTGGTTTCGTTGTAACATGTAGCAAGATGCTAGTGCAACATAGGTGTTACAACAATGATGTTAAAATGGTACAAAAATAGGATGGTGTCACAAAAAAAAAAATTGTATCCATATCAGTGAATTAAAATTGATTTATGTGAATGGTTTTGGCCAATGATACTCTTTCATCAAACACCCTTGGTGAAAGAAATGAACTTGCAAATCATGTAGATGTGATTCTAGAAGTCCTAGGGATGTAAATTAGTGATAGGATTTTATACTATTCCCCATATCGCTAAAATTCATTCTTAAGACCTTTTTTCTTCTATTTTATATAATATTCATAATACTCCTTGTTTCAAGTTCTTCTACTCACCCTCTTGGCTAGAACTTCCAATATTAGTTTGACTGAATAGATGGGAAATAATTTGTTCCACTCATATAGGGTGCCCTCTTTATAAGCCATTTATCCTTCATGAAACTCATACAAGTCAACAACATATAATATTTCTAAAATATCAAATTTCTATTTCAATGTCAACTTATAGGCATTCTAAAAAAATCTTCTTTAGAAAATGGCATTTTCTAATTTTCTTTTACCTGAACTTACTATATGTAACTATTGGAAATATTTCTTTCCTAAAATGTACCATCACCATATCTCCATCTTCAAAAACCTCTTATCTCCTTCATATACCTACCCCTTTCTTATATCTAACATTTTTTTTTCTGTATTTTTTTTACGCGATCATGCATTTCTGCATGTACCTATCAATTCACTCACATGAACACTCCTTTTATATTATATATTTCATAGCTTAGCCAACACATAAATCCCCTTAGTGACCTACCATAAAAAAATTGAAATGGAAATTTTCTAAATAATCTATTAATGATTAGTTGTAAGAGAATTTATCTTGTGCCAAGAATAAATCCCATTTTATTAGTTTTTTTCTAGTTATATTTCTCTACGAATTCCAAAGTCGGAACTATACAAAAAATTGGAACCCAATTCCTTAAAATGCTTAAAAAGTTATAGAACACTCAAAAAATTCCTTAACATCCTTGTTAATTAAGGGACAACAATATATCTCCTTCACTAATGTTATGGTGTTGTCAACACCAATCTGTCCACCTAAACCTATGATGTGTAATTTTTTCACAATACTTAGGCACAACAAGATCCATGGAGTGAATTTTTTTTTTCTTTTAAACAATAATTCTTCTTGGAAGTGGAAATCCAAATATAAAGTTATATCAATACTCCACGGTTCCTTTCTTTCCTTGTAGTATTATGTAAAATATGCATCCTCCTCTTACAATTCTTTCATACATTCCAATCTCATAATGTTAGTTGAGAAAGGGTTCAAAATAACTATCCTTTGACGTAATGCATCTCAACCTTATTTATTTTTCTAGATATATGTTTCAAAGTAAAGCACAACTTTGCAAAAATTTCATCCGTTTGGAATTCTTCTAGTTTTGCTTACCTTGAGTGTTTATTTACATCAATTCCTTATGATTGGTAGATATGGTAAACTCCTTTGACAGTAAGTAGTGCCACAATGTTTTCATAAAATTATAAAATGGAAAATAATCTTGATCATAAATTGAGTACTTCTTCTTGGAATCATTCAACTTCTAAATAAATAATGCAATTTATCATCCACCTTGACACAAAAATACTCCACTTTCTTAACCCATTGCATCACAATCCACTTGAAGCACCTTAGTAAAATTTGGGAGTGCAAAAAATATATTTTTGGTCACTTCTTATTCAAATCTTAGAGGAGTTCATGGCTCCTACCATAAATTGGAAATATCCATTGTTTTTACAATATATAAGCAGTCCCAAAATCTCATTGAAATTTTGGAAAAGCATCCTGTAAAATATTTTGAAAGCCTAAAATCTTCTCATGCCAAAGATATATTTAGGAACTATTCCTTTTTGGGTCAATATGACATCCTTCCTTTGATATCACAAATCAAAATTATACTAATTATTCCTTCATAAGCATGTTATTCCCTAGATTTATTAAACATAATTATTTCCTCTATTGGTGTGACCCCTTTTCCACGTGCTTGAGGTGTCCCCCGTCGATCTCACTAAATATTAGACCATCATCTAGGTCTAGAAAATGATTTTCTTAAAAAATTGTCTCAATACTTCACTTATAATTCTCATGAATGTGATAGGACCATTAGTTAATATCAATGATATGACTAGCCATTCAAACCCTCCATTATTTTTTGATCTGTATGTGAAATGGGTTGAGGACTATGTTAAACTTGGAAAGTGATTAATTAGGATTTTCAAGCCTCATATGTCAAATTATTAAACACATTAACACGAAATAAAAGCTCAATTTGTGCATAAAATGGCAGACAATGTCACCATAACAGGAAAATCACAACAACAAATGATGAAGGAGTTCACCCCTCCTTGGCTACATCGTGTTCCAGCTTCCAATGGTTGGACCTCTTTCGTTATGCTCAAAAAATGGTGTTTACATCATGTTACAATGCTAAAATTTTTGTATTGATAGCTCCAATGGCTTCACAACTATAAAAAACCCTTGTATAGCTTCTTTTTTCTTCCCAAAAGGCCAAAAACTACAAAATATATGAGCTCCCACTAGTTTTTCTATTATTTGTCCTAAAAAATGCACTTGTCCACAAATGGTCCTACAAATCTGCGATTTGTTGGCCACTAGGTGAAAAATGTTGAACTGTTAATCTGCCTCGGTTGGTCATTGATTTCATAATTTTTGAGTCAGTTTATGACTATGGTTCCAATGATGAATTGTGGTTTCTATAGGGTTCATTTAGAGGAACCCTTCCCCCAGCAGGTTCCACTAACCACCTGCGGTTCTGGCCTCAGGTAGTGGTATGAAAGGTTAGTAGTAATTGTATGCATATGAATGTCAACACTAAAACATAATCATTACTCATCTACCCCATCTAACAGTAGCATCCACTTTGAGTGTTTGATGTGAACGATTAACGGTTCGTCGCTCCCCATTGGAAGTTACCCTTAATCGCGACATCTAACTGTAACTGTAACTTATGAATGAGACTCTGATTCACCTAACTTCCTGTTAAATCCACTACCATGAAACTTTGGTTTATATTTATGTGATGGATTTTGTATTAAAAACTCCACCAGAAATAATACATGTCAAATATTTGGTATAAACAGATTACACATGGTTTAAATTATTAAATATATGTTAAGGTTTATATTGAATTCGAGTTTGGTTTTGTGGGTTTTAAACATTAACATATTTTGTGTTGGGGTTAGCCCCCAAACCTTGTATGCAAACTGGGATCAAGGGTTAACCCCAATCCAACCCCTGCATGCCTTTACAATAAAGATTGAATAAGACCTTTGACCTATAATGGTTAATAAATATGATATTAGAGTTGGTTGGAGGCTATTGCTACTTGTTCAGAGGTTATTATTTTGACTCCCTCGAATCTGGAATTGCTCATAATTTTTTTTTGGATGGGTGAGTGGAGGCCATGTGGCTCTCCCTCATTAGAACACCACAAACCAATAGAAATTACCCAATAACGAACCAATCATCATCAGACAAGTGATGAACAGAGAGTGGCTAACCAAATAGGGTAAGTCATGTCATGTTAGGATCCAGTCAGCAATATGAACTGCTAACTCGACAGCCTTGTACATACAAAAAAAATTGTTGTTTCTAAAAATGAACAGATCAAGATTATAAGATCATACAGAGTTAGTTTGTTGTGAAAAAGTTGTACTATATTCCGAACGACAAGATATACGTGACCGTTCAGGCTATAAACCATTCTGAAAACTTTCAATTTTGAGGATAGATTTGATCCACAAGATCATTCCTCCCCACTAGAAGCTTTTGGACCTCCAAAATATATTTATCCATCAAAAAATAGATGAGAGTTCAACTCCCTCACCCTTTGATTCTTGATCCAATAAAATTTTCTTGAATGTGGCATTATGATATTTTCATGAAAACTAATCATTTTCCATGACTTTGTATACCTTGAATTGTTGGTGTATATACCATCTTACTGCAATTTCCCATAATTTGTAGAACAAAAAACTATCCTTGAAGGAACAAACACATGCCCTCCTCGGTCGTCAATGAAAGGAAACTTAAAAAACATCATATTCTTCTCACCTTGAACACTGTTGACACGACGATGTTTAACATTTCTTGCCTTACGCTTGGCTCGACTCTTGACCAAATGTGAACACCATCACCATGAAGCATCCCATTTCAAAGACAAAACTATGTGAAACCAACAATAATAAATTTTGAACAAAATTTACTCTTTCTCAAATTTATTTGGTCCTTGCTCTTTCACCTTTGGACTCTCTTGCACTGACATCTTCTTCACATTACTCTTCAACAATCATGTTTGCTGCCACAAATTTCTTTACCTATTTTAGAAGGCAACATGGTAGAATCTTGAAACATATTATCAAAATTATTACCAACATCAATGAAATCAAGTTTCAAATTTGATGCATCTCCTTGAAAGTCCTCATTCACAACATCTTCATGCTTGGATATTAACAAATCAAAATTTTGACTAGCATTCAAAATTATCTTCATTTAACGAGCATTCATAAGAGAAAAAATCATCTACTTACTATGAAATCTAACAATGTACTCAACCCCATTCTTAAACAAGTGATACTTATTCTCATGGAAATGAAATATATATTTTCTATTATAAATATACAGGCTTCCAAAAAATGTACCACAAATATCGACAGAATTACATCAAGTTCAACTTCATCATGAAAGTTTTCAGTGATTGTGAATCTAAGGATGCACCTCCTTGTAACCTGTGAATTCTCATTCTTACATACCCAGCCTTAAGGATATGGTCTAGGATATGGAATGGTATCTAATTTTTACTTCTTGACAATGTCCTCTCAAACAAGATTTTCTTGTGAACCACTATCAAATAGTGTGTCAATGTTGGTATGTTTTGAAATAAAACTCTAATATGGAGAATCTCAATTCTTGTTTCTTCATCTAGAGTATCATTGAGACAACTTGATGAAATAGTAATTGAAATGTTCTTACCTTTCCAACTGATTACTGCTATCTTTGCTTCGTCTCCAGAATTTGAACCTAAATCATGTTGTATTGTTGTAGTTGTCTTCTCCTTCTCCTTGTTTTTCAATTCCTTGGGCCCCATTTCTGGACGAAGCTTCCATCAATGATATTCATCATGTCCATTTTTGGAACATTGTTTTCATGTGAATTTATCTTTTTCCAACTATATGAATTTATTCTTCTTACCTTTACCATTGAACTTACACTTTCCTTTCTCTCTAGACTCAAAGGTATTCTCACTTGTCTCATCTGAAACATGTTTATCTCTTACCTTTAGATGTGTGTTCTGAACACAAGCTTCATCTGAACTTGAAGGATTAAACATAAGAATACTATGTCTTCTTAGGTAACTATGCAAGCCTCCAATTATTTTAACAAAGTTTCTTGAGATGTCAAATCTACACCTAATATTAGTCCTCTTCTCCTAAATTCTTGAGTATAGGTTTGCACAAATTGTCATTTTCCTTGCCTAAATTTTTTCTAGTCCATTATATACTTTTGCATATATGCTAATGGATATAATTGTCTTCTCAAGGTAACAAAAAAATCATTCCAATAGGTTAAGACCTTAACATGTTTCTTCATGTCCTCTTGAGTTTTGTCTTGCCACCAAATAAGAGTTTCACTTTACAATCTTAGTGAAGCAAGATGAACCTTGGTGTGATCATCCTTAATCCTTTGTAACCTGCAATACAATTCAAATATGACATACCCAATTATCTAATCTTTCAACATGTACCTCTCTATCATACATAGGAAAATCAAACTTAATGTCAAGATTCAAAAATGGAGTTTTACCATGACCAAATTTGGAGAATGTGGAGGTGTTTGTGACGGGATTTCTGTGGAATAATTTGATGGTGAAGATGGCGATGAGGATGGAGGTTAAGATAATGGTGGTGTCAAAGGTTTTTTGCCACCATTCCCATTACCTTTTGGAGTCTTGTCTCCATCTCCTCCATCTCCTTTTAAAGAATTACCTCCCTTTAAAGGAATTGAGCTCTCACCTCCAAACCTTGTGTTTCTCTCGTCATAGAGAATTTTCACCAGTTGGGTCATGTAAAATAATTCTTTCCTTAAAGCCTTTTCACCCTCTGACATATTTTCAGGCTCTCCTTCATGTGCCATACTTGCTAAAGCCTCAACTGCGAATTGAGGTAAATTTTGTGGTGGTTATTGTGGAAAAATTGCTCTGCTTGTTATTGAACTTACTTGAAGACATGTTATTAGTATGAATCTTAATTACAAGCATACAAAAAAAGGCCCACTTTAGCTGTGCATAACAAACAGCCCTAATAGAAAATATGGCTTCCAATATCCTCAGATTTGTAGTTAGGTGATCAAGATAAATCCTGCAAAAATATAGTTCTATGCATTAGAAGACATTAAGCAGTAGAAAAAACAAGATTTATTCCATGCATCCAATAGAAAAGACAATAGTACATTCAATGAATTTTGTATTAATGGCACATAGGAGGAAAACACAAGAGGGTGTTCCCTGTTCTCCTTAGTGGGATGGGTTCTTGTAAGTCCTCAGCACTTCAGATCTAAAATTCCTCTCCTTTGATGGTGTAGAAAACCCAGACAAAAATGGTAGCAAAATATGACTATGATGATGGATCAATAGTCACACCAAAGTTATAGATCTAGAGTGATATTTAGGAAAGAAAAGGTGATAAATGAATGGGAAACCCCTTCTATTTATAACAAAATATTGAGTTAGTCTAGATATTGGTGCATAATTAAAATATTATTAATGAAACCAAGATCCAACTTTTATGGAATATTTTATTATATTTGTTGGAGGGAAAAGGAATTTGACTTGGGTCAAATCCCTTTATTTGTAAATAATAAATAAATAAATTATTTATTTATCATTTTAAGGATGTGGTTGAGTAATAATCAAATAAATAATGATTTATTTAATTATTTAAGGGTGATTTAGTCATATTTAACAAATAATAATATTTAAATAAGGTTTAAATACTTATTCTTAGAAAATAATAAGACAAATAATGCTTTATCTAATTAATTTCCTTGTTTTGGGTTAAATATAACTAGGAATATTAATTAAACTATTGTTGAACTAATTATTCCTTGAGGAAAATCAAACAAATGTATATTTATTTAATATTTCCTCATGGGGTTTCCTATTTAGACCATAAACAACTTAATAAAGGTGGTTTACTAAGTTATTTTCATAGTGAAAGCAATTTTACTTAGGGTAAAATTGGTCGTACTTGGGTCCATCTAATGATAATAGGTTAGATGACCAAAAAATTGTGTAACAAATGCAACCACAAGATTTTCTTGTCCTCTCTTAATATTTAACCTTTTAAGAATCACATAAACCTGTAAATAAGTAAACCCTCACAACAACAAAGAAAACAGTAAGTTTTGATACTAAACCGAGATGTACGTGAAAATTATTGACGATTATATTAAGCTTGGAAACTAATAAATTAGGTTTTCTAAGCCTCTTATGTGAAATTAATAAACACATCAACACAAAATAAAATTTTAGTTTTTGTATAAAACAAGAGACAATATCACCATAACAACAAAAAATCTATAGAAAATGATGAAGGAGTTCACCCCTCCTGGGCTACATCTCCTAGTCCAGCTTCCAATGGTTGGGACTCTTTCATTATTCTCAAAAAATTGTGTTTACATTGGACTAAAGTGCTAAAATGGTTGTGTTGATAGCTCCAATGGATTTAGAACTATTAAAAACACCTACTCCCAAAAAGGAAAAAAACTGTAAAATATGATATCCCCCACATTTTTCGTTTATTTGTCCTATGAAACGCACCTATCTGCAAACCTTCCTACAAATCCATATTTTTTCGACCACGCGGGGCAACAAATTTTCCCAATGTTAGCGATATTCCTACAGCGGCGAGCAAAAAATGTCGCACCATTAAACAACCTCTGTCGCCCCATATGTAGCTTAAAACATGCCAAGTGGCACCAATATAGTCGTTCATTTTGGAGTTTTTCCGCGGGTTTCTCACTATGGTTCTCGTGGTGAAATATGGTTTATATAGGGTTTGGTTAGTAGAATACTCCCCCAGTAGGTTCCACTACCCACTCGTGGTTCTGGCTCAGGGCGGTGGCATAAAAATTTAACCACAACTGTATGCATGTGAATGGTTTTCAATGATGTGATTACAACACTACATCATAACCATTCCTCATCTGCCCCAGCTAACTGTAGCATCCAATCTTATTGTGCCATGAGAACGATTGATGAGATGTCATTCCCCATTAGAGGTTACCCATGATCGCGACATCTAACCGTAACTGCAACTTGTGAATGAGGCTCTCATCTACATAACTGCTAGTTAAATCCACCACCATGAAAATTTGGTTTATATTTTTGTGATGGGTTTTGTATTAAAATCTCTGCTGGAAATAACACATGTCAAAAGTATGGTATAAACAAATTACATATAGTTTATATTATAAAATCTCCGTCAAGTTTTAGATTTAATTGAACTTTGGTTTTGTGCATTTTAAACACTAACATATTTCACATCAAGGTTAGCCCCTAACAGGAGTCTATGGACTGAGGTCTGGGGTGAACCCTGGTCCAACCCACATATGCCTTTACAACAAATCTAAAATAAAACCTTGACTTATAAAGGTTAAGAAATATGATAGCAGAGTTGGCTGGAGGGTATTGCTGCTTGTACAAAGGTCATGTGTTCGAATCCCTGAGGTCCTTCCTAGCGCCTTAACAAAATTTTGGACCAGTGAAGGGAGACCACATGGCAGCCACTGATTGGCCCATGCGGTGCTCCCTCATTGGATCACCACAAACCAATCATGAGTCAATCATCATTTAATAAATGAAGAACAAAGAGTGGCTAACCAAACATAGCCCACCATGCCATGTCACGATCCTGTCAGCAGTATGGATTGCTGACTGGGTAGCCCTATACATCCAAAAACAATTTTTTTAGTTATTTCTAAAAATAACAAATAATGATTGTAGGAGCATAAAAAGTTGTTTTTTCATAAAATGAGTTGCACCATATTCAGACAGACAAGATCTACGTAGTTTTTCAGGTCCTACACCATTCCGAAAACTTTCAATTTTGAGCATAAATTTGATCCACCAAATCACATTGTCGTGAATGTTTTCTTCTATTCATCACTTTCCCTTATTCGAATTTGATGATACCCACTCTCAAAATCAATGAAAAACTCAAAAAATCCATGTGGTAATCCATCCTAGGTATGAAAAACCTATATTTGATATAAAAATTATTAATAGACTACAAATTTATACAAATTCACCATTAAACTCCTTTCTTGGGTTTCAACACTACTGATATAATGTAGCGTTGGGAAATTTCTCTCATAAATTCTCTATCAAGAAATTTGTATACCTTTCTATTCAATTCCTCGCTCTTTATTGGAGTTTTGTGACAAGGAGATCCGTTGGGAAGAATTTATTCTCATATCAATTCAATCAGATGCATTATAGTTCTCATGGATGGTAATCGTAGTAAAAAATAATTTGCAACAATATCCTCAAATTCCATCAACAAAGGTTGAGTTTCCGATGTTATAGTGTTTCTCTTAGCACCTCCCTTGACATGTTTCAAAATTATTTCCCCAAAAAATGAACATTATTCTATTCCTTGAAAAATTTCATAGTTGAGGACAGGATAATTCAAATGATACTATAACCCACATGTTGAGTGCTACTATTTCTTATTCTCATCAAGGTATCTTTGAGCAATGACTCCAAATTATATTATTCTATAGCCCTTGTGAATTTATAAGTATTCTTCTTGTCATCATGGAAAATATTCCTATCAAGAAACCATCATCTTCTCAGTAGCACATGGAATGCATTCATATTTTCCACATTTCAGAAGACTTGCTTACTTAATCTCCTAATATGAAAATTCAACAAGAAATGATTCATCATGATCACTTGTTATTCTAGTTGTAACCATGGAACATGTTATGGATTACGATGGGAAATAAATTTTTAACCTCAAATTCTATGTGACCTCATTAGATACCAAATTTGTTATACATCGATAATGTATGACCAGATTATAACATTTTCCCTAAACGTTATATTTTGTCGTCAAATAATTCCTTCTCTTTTCAAGTTCTTTACTGCCTTTTTTTCAGGATGAAAGAAAACCCTCAAGAACTTGAAGTTCTCATGTTTTTCCTACTAAAGGACAATTATTAGTGGTTTCTTCACATTCCTATAAAACCTATGCTTAAAATTCACCTCTTCTTCTAGAATTATCCTTCTTCAGACATTCAAATTCCCTATTGCCTTGAAATTTTCACCTGTAGTAAATATTAATTTACTTACCTTTTCCTCAACCATTTCCGATTCATCGTTTACTCCCTAAGACACTACTGGATTTATTTCCATTTTCATTTCCTCTAGAAATACTTGTGCTACCTCTTCCTCTAAGAACTTTTCCATGAAATTCCTGCTCTACTTTATTTTCCAATATTATCTTTGAGCTTCAAGTCAACTTTATAGGCTTTTTCTACAATCCAAAATAAATGTGTTCTCATTTCATCTTGAATCTTATACTTCAACATATTAACGTATCTAAACACTCTTTGAAATTCGAGATCTTTAATCTGTGACCTATGCAAGCTCTTGGAAATCTCCTCATTTTACCCTGATATAGGAAATTATTTCTACCTTATATTTTGTACTATATTCAAAAAATATGTTGGAATTTAATATATGAAATTTTCTCCTTGAATTTAATCACCATCATACTCCATTTTCTAAAATTCTCTTTCCCATTATCTACCTTTTCCATCTGCAGCATGTTCCACCAAAGTGCTTCATGTACCTTTAGCTTTCTCATGGAAATTTGAATATGATTAGAATCTAAACATTCTCATAGTCAATTTACCTTTTGAACTCCCCTATTGAATGACTGAGAATCACATCCTTTTAACTACTATCATAGCATGATACTTATACCTTTGGACTATCTCTGTACTTTAGAAAGAATGTTAAACATAGTCTAGGGTTGACTTCCTTACAATCTCTTTATTTTTCCATTTCATCTTTTAACCTTGAGTCTACTTCAACATCCCTAATTCTTGTATTTTACAAAACTTCTATTATTCTTCAAAGTTCCTTTAGTTCCATATTCCTTGAACTTCCTTATGCTTCTTCTTCTCTATGTTGTGGAATTCCTACAAGTTGTCTAATGTCCATCAATGTAAGTAACATTCATGCCTTATTAAGGCTCAAATTCTCAGAACTTTCCCTTAATAAATTGCAATAAACAATCCCTCATGTGTCCTACCAGAACAACACACTATGGAAGGACTAACAAGGAACCAATCTAAGGATTTTAAATGAGCTCTCCTAGCACTTGAATATAAGGGGATTAGATTAGCCTACAGACAACCATTACAACAAGCTCCACATTCTTCCTATAAAGTGCAGACTAATTTTCTTTCTATGTGCATGCAATGGTAATTAAAAATAAAACACAACTAGGAAATTGAAGAAATTTTGTAGTAGACAAGATAAGTTAAGACCACAGCTTTTTCATTCTTAATAGCATACATAACAGATTTACTCTTACAAGTAAGGGAGCAATTTTTTTTGCGGGAATCCTCAAAATGCACACTCTCTATTTCAAAATTGTTCTCTCTCTGCTATTCTAGCTATTCCAACTTCACTAACTCCTTCTTCCAGTCTTGAACTCTTCTTCTTCTCCACTACAGTAATATGTTCTCATCTCTCCATATTCAAATATTTATCATTTGTTTGTTACCTTTGTCTCCACTATTTTTTTCCTTGTTCACAAATTGATCTTGTATTCATCATCTCTATGTTCCCTATGTCCCTCCTTTATCTTACCTAGACAATTATTTCTTAAACAATAGTTGCAAGGTTGAATTGTTGTAACGGCTCTCTTTTCTCATCCATTTCTCATTCTTGTCTTCATTCTTGGATGTTGGGCAACCAATTTTGTTTGATTCCCTAACCATTCATCACTTCTTTTTCTAGTTCCATGGCTAACCATTTTCTTCTTGGTTATTTTATCTCTAATTTTATCCACAAGTAGTCCATCAATTCATCATGACCCCCTTAATGTATGTGAGCTTGCTGCAAGTTATGATCCACAATATCTAGCGAAGATACAACACTGAAGCAACATTGGGTTCACGATAACATGAATGTAGTATGTGTGTTATAGAAATGATGTAGTAGTGGAGGTATTACAACAAGTTGTAGTAAGGAAATGTTGCAACAAAGGTGTTAGAACATTAGTCTTACAGGAACAATGTTGCAACAACATAAAACAAATGTTGCAAAAGGGGTGTTACAATAATAGTGTTACAACAACACAACAAAATGATAGTGTCACAACAATGTGCAACAAGACATTGTTGTGACAGGGGTATTACAACAATGGTGTTACAAGAACACAACATGCTTATTTAATGTTGTAAGCTAATAATTGAAATTAATCGATGTTGATAGGTTTTGTCCAAAGATTCCCCTATATCAAATTGCTTCTAACTCCTACTAAGACCATCACCTTGGGCACAAACAAGGATGTCATAAGGATGTGTAGTCTTGATTAGACCATTGGGGGATAAAGAAGGAGATAATTTTGCAGATTAAGGATAATATAAAAAAAAATATTTACATCAATTTTAAAGAGAAGTTGTAGAGTGATAAAGAATTAGAGGGAAAAAAGAAACTATGATGTTATAAGGAAGTCAACTCAAATTTCAAAAATATAAAGTATCTCTTTGTCTTCATTAGTGTAAGAGAGAAAATAAACTTTGCTAAAATAAAAACAAATTCTCATCAATTTAATAGTAAAACTAGATATCAATCAATTTATTATGTCACCACTACCAACCTTATTAACCTTTTATATTAGTCAAACAATAATGATCTTAGAACACTCTTTTTAAAAATAAATTATTAAAAAAATTCTAATAATCTTAACTTTATAAATTCTCCTGGATATTAATCATCACAATTAATTATAATTTGAATAAGATATTTAATATATTATTTTGAAAAATAAAAAACTATGGAATGAAAGAAGACTTAAAATCTATAACATTATTGAATAAAAAATCTTAAAATCTATGTCGTTATAATGATCTGAAAAACATATTATATCTAATTTAATGTTCCACTTAATCTTATTATTATTATAGATACCCGAATCCATTCCAAACAACACCATAAAGAAAAATCAAATTATTATTATAAGTAAGAACAACACCATAAAGCAGAACAAGGTTCCATGCGCAGGTCCAACGGATCACAAGACAACGACATAAAGCAGATGGAGAAACAAAGGAAGACTTGATAGGAAGGCCAACTGATCTATCTGACCTAAAATATACACAAAATTATAACAGACACTCTAATTTAGTTCAGAATATCCAGAGCCCTGCCGCTGAGAAGCCCAAGGCAGGCGTCGTCCCCGTTCGCAGAGTTCCCGCCCTCGTAATCTGTATTGATGGTGTACAGAATCCTGCAAAACACAGAGACTTCGCAGGGCAGAGAGAGAGGGCCCGCGAAGTCAAAACCATACTCCTCCTCTGCATCCTCTAACAGCTTCCGGAACAGAGGGTGATTAACCGAATCCGTTTTGATCACGAACCGGGTGCGATCTGGCCCGACGTAGACTGAGAAATACCCTTCAGGGGCCATGCCGTGCCAGTTGCTCCCGGGGCAATGACGGCGGCTGTGCAGCTTAACGAAAGGCGTGACCGATTTGCTCCCGGGCATCGCCACACGAGGCCGTCGCCATGCCCTTGGAATCAGGCTGAGAAACCTCTTTATTTTCACTTTCCCGTGCATGGAATTCGAAGTCACGACCTTAAAGTCGAACCCAGAAAACCTAGAAAACAGCTTGGCTGTAAACCACCGAGATTCACAGTGCTCAACCTCTGTCATAAGCCATATACACATGCATCTTCCTCTGTGGTCTCGTTTCGTTGCTCATAACGATCCAAGTTATCTCTATAACCGGAGCATAGCTATACAACCACTGCTGACAATACACTAACAGCAATATCAATCCTTGTACCCTCGCATCAATTGCAAGATATCGAACAAGCTGCACTGAATGTATTCGAAACAGATAATTGTTGCACAGCTGCGGACAGGATGATAAATCAGAAAACCCTACGGATCCGCAAAATTGTTATTCACAATTATCGTTCTCAGAATGCTCTGACGAAGATGAAAACTCCATTAAATCCTATTTGTACCTCTCGTCGGCCATTAAAATAACCAAGATTGACAAAACCCTCCCCAGGATTCAATACCGAGATTTGAAGTAAGGAAAGTAACGTTAATGGTAAGAAACATTATTAGTGTCTAGGCAGACGTTATAGGTCAGTTTCAATGAATCTAATAATGCTAATCTGTAAATAATAAATTTGTGTTAAATGTGTTGAATAATTTCCACCACTTAGTGTCCTATACCACAAGAAGTAGGGTCAACGATAACATATAAATTCTCAAATTATGATGGTGATGAAGAAAAAAAGAGCCAAGCTTGTTATGGTCAACGATAACATATAATTTCTCAAGTTAAAATTGTGGTAATGTAAGAAACTAAGTAGTACTCAAGTTTTCATGGGCCTAATGTAAAAAACCTAATAAATATAATTTTAAGCACATAGTTTTGAAATCATATGTTACTGGATTAAAAGTGTTACTAGTAAAATTTAATTTAAATTATAATCACTAAAATAAGATTATTTAAGTTTTCAGGTTAGTATTGTAAGATAACTTCTGATTGATCAATGTAAGATAATTTCAGATTGATGAAGGGTTGGTTTGGATGACAGATATTTATACAAAAAACTATTCATAATAACTATTTAAAAAAACTATTTAAGTTTAATTTTTCAGACATAAAAACTATTCATAAAATTTTTAAAGGAAAAAGTTAATACACAATAATTTTGGTTTAAAATATTTCATCTATTTATATAAATCATTGCATAAATTTAAAATATAATTTAAAAAATGAAAAAAACTAAAGCCAAAATAACCTTTGTTTATATTATTATTTTTAAATTATAACTAAAGAAGTTATCGAAAGTTACCCTAATTATTTTAAAAACTTTGCTTATAAAACACCATAAAATAAAGCTTAATTTGGTGTTCTACAAGATAAACTTACCTTTATAAATAATAACTACATGTGAGAATGACACCTGAAGGTCCTAATGCCCGAATCACTTCATTAGTATTCTTTGTTTATACATAGCTTTCACACCAAAAAATTCAAATCTCAAATTTGGCATAGCGAATTAGTGTTTGGTTTCCTATAAAACAATCTCATGATGGAAGATATCAATAATTAAACATAAGTAAAGCCTAAATTTGTAGACATGAGGAATATTGATACATAAACCAAAATCATTGAAACTAGATTGTCTAAATTTTGTTTAAAAATGTTGTCTATAATGCACTCATACAAAAATAAATCTTAATTCCTTAGACATAAATACTAATAATTGAAAGAGAGTAAAGCTAAAATAACTCTTCTTTTATTTATTTTTTTAAATTAAGAAATTATAATGAAAAATGTGTTATTGAAATTTTCTCTATGTTTTTTAAAAAGTTTTTCTTATAAGATATTGATGCTAGAAAACGAAAATAATTATACAAAAGAAAAGCTTACATTTTCAAACATAAGGATTATAGATAGGTAAACACAATAATTGAAATGATATTCCTTAAGTTTTTAGAAAACATTTTTTTATAAGACACTCTAATGCAAAAAATAATATTGGAAATAATACTTCTACTATTTCCAAATTATAGTGATTTGTAATTGTGTGAATTTCTAGATTATTATTTGTATTAGCTATTTTTAATAATTTAGATCCTTTAGATCTAGAAATATCATATATAGGAATATATGTAGTCTTTGAGAGATCCATAATATCTAGTGTGTGTTTTGTGTTGCCTAATCGGTCTATGATCTCTCCAAATTTTTAAGATGGTATCAGAAATAGTATTGGCTTAGCTCCTGATTGAAAGACTAGAAATATAGACTAGAAATATAAAAGAAATTCTTGATAAATAAATTAGTCTAATAAAGTATTTGAAAAATATAAAAGAAATGTGAAAAGTGAATCTTGATAAATAAATTAGTCTAATAAAGTATTGACCTATTCTTTGTGTGAATTCCACGGAGTTACTTTGATTGGAGAATTTTTTTATTTTTTGTGTGGATCAAAATTATTATTTATGGAGTGGAGCAACATCTTAATATCCGAGTCCATATTATTGTTGGTCATGGTGGAATTTAAAGTCGTCGCAGACTCTGAATATAATTATTTTTTGTTGGTCATGGTGGAATTTAAAGTCATCGCAGACTGTGAATATAATTATTTTCTCAAAATTGGGCAAGCTCCCAACGTGAAGCACATTGATCTCTATATATTATAATCGGTTAAAGATTAACCATTTTGACGAATTAAGGATTGATCCTGGCCAGATCTTTGTGAGAAGAATTAGACCGGCAGTTGCAACCGTTCTATTTTCAGTTAAATTGAGGTCAGATTTAAGAGGTTGTCCTTGTGAATATATGTTGGGTATGGCATCTCAGATCTAGACATGATATTTGATTGACCACTATTGTTGTTTGTATTCACTCGGATATGCAAGATTTAAAAAAAAAATCTACGTCAGGACTGGGTCGAGTGTAGGATCAGCTAAGGAGCGCTTCGTAATAGCAATCAAGGAGTGGCATCATCCATGCTTCAACCAGCTACTGGAGTCTGTAGAGGAGGAATACACATTTGACTAGAAGGATTCCCTACGAAATCCATGCAATTTACATCTTTCAGACAAATGAAACACAAGATTTCATCCTGAAGTTGCAACAGTAAATCGCAACAAGAAGCCAACTTGAAGGCTGAAGACGTGGCTCTCGAGGCCAAGAGACTGAAGGCGAACGATTCCGAGAGGAGATCACTTTGAAAATTGAAGCTTGTGATTAAGGAGAACGTGAGCTGCACAGTGGAATCTGACTGTGTGTTGCCGCGCGTGAATTCCGTGAGCTGTGTGACCGAGAGTGGGAGCACTTCAAAGGTTTCGAATTGTCTGGTCGTGGTGATGGACGACCTGATGACGAAAGGGTCGGAGCCCACCTCGAAATAGTTGGGCAGAATGAAGGGTCTCTATGCTTCCATGGGAAAAGAAGTCGATTTGATGTTTTGTTGCAAGTCCTCCGATATAGCACCACTCTAACCGAATGCCAGTGAAATTGTTGCAAGCCCTCCGATATAGCACCACTCTAATCCAATGCCAGTGAAATGCCACTGTCGCAGACACTTATTTTTTCCTGTTTGTGGTTTTCTTGTTGTTCTACTTTCACTATTTGTAGAATTATTTTGTGGTGTTGAATATAAAATTATATTGGTATGAAAAAATATAATATAAGGAAGATGTTAATTATTGAATAGAATAAGTTGGTGTGACATGTTGTGCTCAGGAGTGTTAGTACATGTTATTTTATAAGGTAAAGATTTAGATTTCAACAACTAGTGTTAGCTCTGTAGGATGGTTGGGTATCCACACTGATTCATTTCTCTCTATGAGGTTGAGAAGTGTCAAATCTGGAAAGTAAGTTAATGATGGTTTGAATTGGTTATGATTTAAATGGATCAAGTGAGAAGCTCTAAAATGTCATGAAGGGAAGAGAGGAAACTGGGGATTTAAGAGTGATACAAGTTTGACAAAGATTCATTTATTGTTGTAATGTCCATTTTTTGTATTTGTCATGTAAGCATTAAGAGAGGGCATTGGAAGAAATGCTTCCATGACTTGCAAGTTGTAGCAAATTGTACTTGTGTGAACTGATAGGTTATTAGTTGTATTAGCTATTTTTAGTAGCCTAGATCCATTATTCTAAGGTCTAGAAGTATCATGTATTCCTATATATGTAGTCTTTGCTATATCAATAAAATAGTGTTTCTTTTGTGTTGTGTAATAGCTCTATGATCTCTCTCCAAATTTCTAACCTCTCTACAAATTTCTAACAAAGAGAGGTATATTTGTTGTGAGAAGTTTCTTTTTGGAGAATGGTTTGGTTGTAGGTTTAATGGGTAGTGGCCACAATTGAACGTTCTACGAAAATGGATCTCTGAGACATGGAAGCCCCTTTGAGATGAATATTTACCTTATAGCAAAAAGTTTCTTCATTGTGGTTTTTGATAATATTTAGGAAAAGAAGGTCATATTTGAATTTGGGCCATGGTTTTGGGGTATGTTGGCCCCTACATGTAGCCCTGAACTCCCAATTTTGAACATGTAACAACTTTAATGTACATATCCCTAGTTTGGGTAATGCTTCTGAAGCTTCCCTTGAATTTTTGGAATCACACATTGTTTTCCTTAATTAGGATTATGTTGGGGAAATTGTATCGTTGGTGTACTAAAACATAAAAAAATTACAAAGCTACTTATTCTAGTATTTGTGTGGAGATGGACATCAAAAAGGGTTTTCACATGGAGATTTTCCAAGCTATGTTTGGGCCTAAAAGCTTGACTATGAGAATATTTAATTTCAATGTAGAACATGTTACGAAACTAGGCAAGTAATTAAAAAATCCCCCGAGCATTCTCATAATAACAAAGACGATTAATAATCCCAAAGGCCCAAATGGTGGGAAGGAGGACAAGGTGATCACTATAGTATATTTACAGTGGAAGAGTTTCATGAGAAGGAAGAATGAGCAAACAAGACAGAAGAAAATACATTTAAAGAAATCATATCTACTACAACAAAATTTAAGCACGAAAAATTGCTCGCTAATGTGGATCTTTCAACCACCAGTAAGGATTCCTTGGATGCAAGGTTAGTGGGAAAATGACAAACCCTATGGAAAACCCTATGGAAAAGAGATCCCCTCCATAGTTGAAAAATATTTTTATTGAAAAGGAAACTTCTTGGGAAGATATGGTCGATGAGGAAGATTTCAAGAATATTATAATGTAGTTTCTGAACAACCATCAGGGTTGTATTCAAGTTGCTAGAAAAGAAAAAATGTTTTTCACCAAGAGAAATAAGAAGTCAAATATTAAAATAAAATTGTAGTGAAAAATGAAATGTACATGTGTTTGACTTGGAAGAGAAGGTTTTGTATCATGGAAAACTCATTTTTGGGTTTCAATTGAGCCTTTGTGCTTAACCTCAAACCTACAAGGAAGATTGGAATCTGTAAATATTCTAGCCTTGTAATGAAATTTTTTTGAATAATACAAATTTCTATCATTTAATTTTTTTTTATAAACTAAGACATCTCTTCCAAACTAAACTAAAGAGTTTTTAAATTTTATTTTATTTTTATTTTTATGTAATCTAGTAAGACAACATAACATAACATAAGACATGACATTACAAAATATCTAAATACAATGCCACTTAGTTTTAATATAATTTTATTATTTTTAAAATATATTATTGCTATTTTTTATAATATATTATTGTTGATATAATATTATTAAATTTAATTAATTTTTAAATAAAATTCTAATTATGATTTCAAATTAATAAAATTTACATATATATATACTTTAGGAGTAATTAAGTTAATATGATCCATTATATCCCAATTTATTAAATCAGAACCACATTCAACATCATATTTTTAATTCATATGTAATCTTTTATGTGTAATATTTTAATAAATCTTGATGAATGCTCCTCGCCTACTAGTTAGCCTTTCTATAAAGGAAATATTTTGAATAAATAAACACAAAATAATTTTTATTTTATTTTTCATAAAGATAAATTTTGGACGCTATGGTTATTAGGATTATAAAAAATGACAATCGTAGTGAATAAACATATAATATTTTTTTTTTTTATTATATTAAAATATTTTAATATTAAATTATTATTGTATAATTATAATAATTTTGTTAAATTATTATAGTATTAATGTTTTTTTAAGTTTTGTAGTATTTTTCATTTTTTTTTTTTACATGATTTTCATCAGCATGTTGATATACATCATTTTAATGGAGAAGGGAACAACCTCGTCATCAAGAGAATTGAATCTGTGATGAGTGATTGTCATTGTTTAACCAAGACACCAAATACTATTATAATATTAATGCTAACAAATAATTACATTTATATAAATTAAATAGTTGATAAATGTTAGTAAGCATAAATCCCTAATAAATATCAAATTTGGGAATTTGGCTTTTGTGATCCATAAATTGTGAGAAAATCTTTTCGTAAAAATCACATCAGAATAATTTTGGTCAAAATGTTTAATTCATTATTTCAAATGTTGAAAAAAACCATAAAAAATTATTCAATTGTAATTTTATTTAAAATTAGTATTATTAATAATAAGTAGAATTTGAATAGGTTAAATATATATACATTTCAGGTAACAAGATTCCTAATCATAAAGATTCAACACACTTTATCATGGATATGTTTAATCTATAAATAGACTTTGTTACAATACTATGGGCCAATACCATGGTTTATTAATACTATATGCCTAAAAAACCATAAACGTTTCATATGACATTTTTTTTTATAATATTTTTTAATTAATGAATCAAACTAAAATGGAAAAGAAGGCATAACTATTGTGAAAATAAATATTATTCTCTCATTTATGTATATTAATATGAGTATTTTAGAATATTTTGTGAAGGTTAAATATCTACCATACACTTACTAATTACTGAAAATTAAATTAAAATTATGGAAATTTCATATTTTTTTAATTAACAAATTTAAATAAAAGAGAAAAACCTAAATATTAGGAAGGAAGAATACTACTAAGAATATTTTATAGAGGTTAAATCTCTACCATCCATCTAATAATTATAGATAATTAAATTAAAATTACAAAAACTCCATTCAAAAATAGACACACATATTGACATAATAATAACAATATATCTAACAATTTTATTTTGAGAAAAATCAAATTATCATAATATGTATTACTATAATATATATCATTTTTTTAATAAAATATTTAATAATAATCTATATTAATATTATTTTTTTTTATTATATTATCATATATATCAAAACAAAAATATTAAATGTAGTTATATAATTTTTAAAATTGATTATATATATGAGAAATATTTAAAAAACATTTAAACATTAAATTTTATAATTTATATAATACTTCATAACACAAAAATCATTAAAAAAATTATTTTGATAAACTAGTTTAAATTATTATTTCAACCCTACACAATTTTCCAATATATTAAATCACAACTTCACACATCAAAACCATTTTTTTAATGAATTCTAACTCATATTCCAAATGGATATCATCTATATTATTGTAGGTTATATATATTAATAAAATTTATATTAATAGTTTAAATTAACAACATTCGTTTCAATTTATATATAGAGTTGATAATAAATCACAATCTCCGAAACCCCAATTACTCTTTTCAACGAAGTCTCCGGCAACATTCAAAATAATCATAATATAAACTATTTTAATGATATATATAATAATCATGTCTTATTAAATCATACGTAATAGTTATTTTCACCCCGTGCGTATGTAGTAAAAGTAATATATTTTACTTTGTGGATAAATCTACTTATATATCAAATTCTATATTGAATAGAATGAAAAGATATAACAATGTTTATATTAGTAATTTAATTTACCAAGATTTCTATCATTTAAGCCACAACTATTTAGGTAGTAATCAACTTAATATCATTCATTTCATTCTGAGTCATGCGTCGTTTCTTATCAAAAGCTATCAAGTCAGAACCACTCTAGTAACCTTCAACATCATGTATATTAAATTATTTAGACTATATATTTAAAATATCCCAATAAATTAAGTGTCACTATTATTTTCCGAAGATGTTCCTATATAATATATGTGAGTAGGGCTTGGTTATTGTTAATTTTCAATAATTTATCATAGAATATTGTAATTTTTTTAAGATATGTAAATTTAAATTAATATTTATTTGTTTAAAATAAAAGCAAAATATTTTTTAAATAAAAATGATATAATAATTAAAAAAAAAAATTTAATTTGTTTTAATTAAAAACATTATAAAATATAAATAATGTCACTTCTATTGTGCTTATTTTGTTTGTTGTTCATATTATAACCATAAGAAAATATGGTAAAATAGTTTTCTTTCACTATTAGCTATAGATTAAATATCTTGATGCTTATATATATGAAATAATACTAGTCCAAACACATAAATTAAATGGCTCCATAGGAATGAGTACATAATAACCATAAAAACACTTCATAATACATATCATGTTACTAAAATTTAAAAAGTCAAAAACTATTTAAATTGAAATTTTATTTAAATTGTTAGTGCAATGAAATTCCACTCGAGGTCGCACACAAAAAATACCATGTGAATCACCACCTTACAAGTCAAGTCACTGGAACCACACCTCGATCCTTGCCAACACCCTTGGAATAAAGTGATTGAAACGGTGCATTCGGATCTCCCAGAGGGGGATAATCAAACTACTTCTTTGCCAAATTTTGTACATAGTATTATGGTTGTTGTTGTTGTTGTTAATGAAGCCAAAGATGTTGTCGCCGTAATTTTTTGGGCTTTCCCCATAGAGGGTTTTCTCACGAATGAAAGATAATATGCGTATATTAAGCAGCAACCTTTTAACAAAGAAAATGAGGTTATAGTGTAAGAGCATTTGGCTGCAGGGAAAGAGCTCTTGCCAAAAACTATCGTTGATACAAAATCTTTGTTTCAAAAGTGTTTTATGTGTAATATTTCCTTCCAGATCTCAATGAAAATGATATCTGGACAATCTTGTCGTTTTTGGGTGATATCTACGGACATCATAAGGGACATCAAACTTTTTTTGGATCTCAAATCGCGGTTCCCTCACGGGGTTCAACGCCTCCCTTATGATGGTAAGAAATTGGAATATCCTCTTCCAATCTCTGCTTATCATATTTGTAAGGATTCCATGGTGCTTTTGACACTCCTTCTGCAAGGGGGTGCTTTGGGGAAACCCCCCTCCTACCAAGCTTTCCCATATAAATATGCAATTCGTAACCAGACTTTTCAGGGCGTTCATCCTCCTTCATCTAACCCTCAAAATCCATGTAAAGATGTGCCTTCCTAGGTTGCACCTAGTGTGTTTACTATGGAAAAATGAGAGGAAATTTTGTTTATTAACATTTTCCATCCAGATCTAGAAAATATTCATGAGCTATTGGAAAATCGTGGTCTGATCTTCCATTTCAATGGGTTGTGGCATCAATCACCAAATATTTATAAATGGTTATACTAAAATTGAACCATTTTTTGCATGGTTTTATTTTTTTTAAGGGCGTCTTCATAGTTGTGTTTACTTTCCAAGAATATTACCATAGTGCTCTATATAGGTTCCCATGGTTCTACTGAAAATTGGGGCTTTTCATGAGCCCTTGGTTCCGAGAATTTGATCCCTATACTATAGTAATCACAAATATCCTTGTTTGGGTCTAACTTCCAAAATTGTTGGCTCATATATGACATGATTCAATGTTTACAAGCATGGGTGACACCCTAGGTCACTTCTTAGCCATATATATTACACGAGACCAAAGTGGAATTTATACATCCAGTAGGATTTGTGTAGAAATCGACATAATTAAAGTCTTGTTGCATAGAATTAACCTCAGAGGGAGGGATTTCCACTGGACGGAGTTCATGGAATATGAGAACACAAATTTTCATTTCCACCTTTGTCATGAAATACGACACCTACAAAAATCATGTGTTAAAAACCGATCAAAACAATAGACTAAATCTAAGGCTTGGAAGCCATGCCAACATCCCCCTATGGAGGAAGAGGATTCATCATATTCAGATTAGGAGGAGAGTGCATTAAAGATTAAATGCACTCTTTGTATGAGGATTGAGATGAGAGTAGGGAGAATAAAATTTTAGCACTTTGAACAAGAATAGACATTAATTCTACTTCATTGGGAGTGGTAAAGAGAGCCCTCAAATCCATTTTTTCATAGTTGGAAAAGGACGGAATGGTAGGCTATCAAGAAATTCTTTAGCAATTCATGGTTACTCCTTCGCCGCATGAGTGGGTGGAAGTAACAAAAAAAAAAGGAAAAAAGTAAATTTGAAAACCAATCCAAAGCTGGGTGATACACTTGTTTCTTTTACAATGTTTACCATATTTTATACTTACACTTTGGCTTTGGTATCTATGTGAAATCCCCATCTTTAGGTGGGTATTGTAAACTCCATGCAAACTCCATGTAAAATATTTTTGATCAATAAATTTATGTGCAGAAATTCACAAAAAACATTAATTAATTTTTATTTTTTTTCAAACTATACAAATAATCAAAAAAATACTTTATCGGTGGAGATTTATCCCCACTTTATCATTAACATTATTAATCAAGGCTTTGCTTATATGCCATGGGTTATAAATACAACTTTCTTGTGTGTCATATATTATATGGCACTTGTTGGTATGACATTTTTTTAATTAATCAATTCAATTTCTAATGACAAATTCTTTAAGAAAAATAAACAATATAAAGAGTACAAAATTGATGTTGACTTTCACGACTTTCATAGAATGAAACACATAAAGCATCAGTCCACCTACCTTATCTTCTTGTGAAACAACCACATATAATAAAGAATAAAGAATTATATACCAAAGAAGACAATTGAACGAAGTACAGGTAGAAATGATAAAAAAATATCTTGAGTGAGAAGAAAAGATATCTGCACCAATATTTTCTAATCCAGTAGGATGTAGCTGATTTGAATAGCTTTCATTACAAGAGAAACGTAACGACTATTTTTGAAGGAGATGTCTTAGTGGTGTATGACACTGATTTTATTATAACATTTTTCTCACCACTAAACGTTGAAGCCATACTGGTTGAGCTTCTAACATAAATGGAAAATGTGCAATAACTTCTAACACAAGTGATAACTTAATTTCCTAATTATTATCCAATTTCGAGGTAGTTTTCTAATTCTAGTCACTGTATGTCATTAAATCGAAGCTCTTTCGTTGATATAACACCAATGTCGGTGTTCTAAAAGTATTCTTACTCTTGATACTACAAGTTCTACAGTTTTAAGAGTAAATACATATTATTCAATTACAAGCTTTAAAATAATTGTTACAAGATTTCAACAAAGCAATCTTTAGTTTTAAATATATGTCAAATATGTTGAAATAAACAATGCTAATGACACCATATTCCTTACTGTATTTGCATCTTACTTTCCTTTTCTTTTTTCGAATCTATCCTTCATTTTTTTAAATTCTTCTTAAGGTATCTCATATTTTCATTCTCTCTTTCATGTAACCAATTGAACTTTTCACTTCAATTTTTACAACTACATTTGGGGAAGCAGTATAGACATAAATATAGCCAACTACAAAAATATAGAGCAACCAGAAAGACAATGATGTAGTTATTCATATACATGGTTTGAAATGGTACAAAAAGGTCACATACCATACTTATATGTCCATCAAATTTTTTTTAGGCAATGAATAAAAAAATTTATTTACACTCTTTCAAAATAAAATTTTATAAAAAAATTTTCAATTGCATCTTAGCATTTTAAAACTTTCTTTCTTTTATTTTATTTTGCAGTTATTTAATACTTCCCTAATATCTTTTTTTTAACATTATTTACATATTATAAATTTAATAACAATGTGTGCTTGTCAATTAAAAAAAAAATGATTGTATATTACAAGAATGCTCAAGAAAGCTAATATGATTTTACCACCATTCAAGCCATTTTTGAATGAGTGTAAACAACTTTTTATAGTAGCGATCTGTACAATAAATAACATTGCTTTATTGCACAAAGTGTGGTTGCAAAACATTGTTTTCTTCTGAAAGACATTTCAGAAAACAGATACAGATGTAGATGACAACTTAAATTGCATCCTTTTAAGGCATTTATCTTCAATAGTTCTTCACGAAATTTCCACAAATATTCTTTGCCCAATAGAAACAAAATATATCAAACATTTTTTTTCTCTTAAATGGATTCTCAATAACTTGAACATTTATAATTTAAATGGACACTATCATTGTTCACATCATTTTTTTTAACATCATTTAATTTATAAATATAAAGTCACTTACATTTTTCACATAATAATAATAAAAAAATGAATGATGTATTTTTTTTCATTTTTTTTATTTGCAAAATTTGTTTCTAGTTAGTAAAATTATTTTCTTCCCAACTTTTTCATATTTTTTGTTTCATTTTATCACGAATTTCTTATATGAACTAATTTGTATTACATGTGTGTTATTTACATTAGTGTTCACAAGAACCTATTTATAGTCTCAATTGTGATCAATGAATTTATTTTTCTTATTAAGTATCCACACATGCATTTCCTATACATAGGCCATCCCTCCAGACATGCCTGGCTTGTATAGATAAAGAATCATTTATTATGTCTTCTTAATCTATTCACAGCAACTTTATTATTTTTCATTTACATCTAATTTTATCATTTACTTTGATATTGGGTATTATGAAATATTTGAAACTAGGTTTCAATGAAATTTACTAGAATGGAGCGACAGAAAGTTGAGGAGGGAATGTGCGAGAATGTCGTATTGGCTCAGCTTGTATGTTGAACTTGGAAAATATTTTTAGTTATAGATTTGAGCAACCTACATGATAAAAGGGTTGATACTAGTAAATCAAGGGGTTTTGAAGTCTTTCTTCAACTATAAGTTTAGTGCTTTGGTGGGAATCTCGATTTTTTGTTTCTTTGTCTTGTATATTATTTCCTGGATCATGAATATTATGAAGACTTCTTAAATAACATTTTGTATGAAATTTTGTATGGGCCTGAATCCCATGACAGTTTCAATAAGTATTAATTGAGCATGAGATTTCCAAGTTTTAGACCATGAGTATGTTCTTAAATGGTTAAAATACATTTTTCTAAATTAAAATTTGATGCTTATTTTTAGAATTTAAGTGAAAATCTCATAACAATGAACTCATACTATTCAATTAGAATTTAGAATTCAAGATTCTTTATAATAAAATTTTCTTTCAATGAACTTTTGGTTCGAACTTGCAACATTATGGAAAGAGGATTTTATTAGCAATATTCTTATTTTTGAGTGAAATCTTACTTGAAACAAGTTTTTTGACCATGTATTTTTATTAATAACAACCCATATATTTCTCCCTTTCACCCCACGTTGTGGGAAGACTCAACATATGATTCAACTATTTTAGATTTAGCAATATTACTCAATTGGAGTGAATTAACCAGTAATTTTGTGTGGAGCTAAAGTCTGTGTGTAAGAAAGGCATGCAAAAAGATAAAGTATGTGTTAATGTGAGGAGATGCATATAAAAATTCAACGGGATATTTTAGTCTCCTAACTGTACATGGATGTTTACTTTTTCCAACATGATTATAAATTAAGTACATTAAATTTGGTCTCACATCGTGTGGAGTACTCGAAATTACTATTCTACCTCTTAGCATATTTTATGCCCACAAATGTATTACTTCCACACGGACTTTAGGATCGTAGAAGATAATGCAACAAAAGAAGTATTGATCTTTCTCCCATCTCTCTGTTAAGTTATATGATGTTCTTCTTTGGCTGGTTATTTATACCCGATAAGAAAAAAAAAAACCGACTATGACCATGCAACCTCAACAAAAACAATTATCATTTTAGATGATGTGTAACTAGTTAGGTTGAATGTAAATCCCTGGTTGGTGTTTAGGATTTAAACTCTATACTAGAGTACTAAAGTCCTCACTATTTCTCTAAAGTTCAAACCTCACTCCAAATTCATTTAGCCGTCCCACAATTGGTTGGGGTTTGAACATGATCTCTTGGGAGTCAGGGACTTCACCTACAAGTTGACTAACTTCTTAGCTAGACCAAAATCCTTATTTGACTTTCCCAACTAAGTCTAAGTTTAATTTATTTGATTGGGTCCTAGTTTCGGAAAACCATTTTCACATGGTATTAGAGCTTAAGTGATCAACCAGGAAGCCTAGAAGGGGAAGAGAAAAATTCACTTCTTAGAGGGAGAAGCAGGCTGAAATTTTATAGAGCAGCGCAGTTCCTTGACAGGAAGGCTGAGTTGTTAGGGTGGGAATTCGATTATCAGTGCATGTTGTAGAAAAATCAAATTTTATAGGAGAAAGATTCCAACAGTCAGAGGGAGCAGCTGAAACTCATATTTTTCACTAAGTAGACTCCTTGGCTGGACGCGGAGGGTTTTGCAATAGTTTGGAAATGAAGAATCAATGTTGGGCAGAAATTGGAATAAAATAGTTCCAGTTATTCAGCATGATCATTGACAAAATTTACATTCAAAAGGCTTCAGATTTGACTTCTATGTTGGAGGAAAATTTTTCTTACTTGTCAAGATCATCTTCGTAGGGTGTCTAGTATATATATAGTGGAGCATCAAATCCTATGAGATACATTATAGAATATTTCTATAGCTACAAGGAGTAGTAGAAAGAACTCCATATTACTATGGGAAAAAAAATGAAATGTACTCCAGTAGGGAGAGGTACCATAGAGTGTCAGAGGGAGTCAGGAGAAAGAAGCAAAACTACAAATGCATTACATGTCCCAGTATGATGTATGAACCTGATTTCAGTATCCCAATTATATGATAAGGGATATGATATCCACATCATGGGGAAGAAATTGTATTTCAAACACCCAAACTAGAAGAAGGTAAGAATGATTGGATTTTGAAGCAACAAATTGTACAGGTTGGATCTTGTCTCTCAAATGGCACTAATAAGCAGTGACACTAGCAGTGGGAAGGAGATGAATGAGTTATGGCATAGGATAATGGGACATATACACCATGGAACACTCAATATGATCATAGAAACAGTAACAGGGGTTACATAACTTGTCATGGACCACGATGATGTGTGAAGAGGATGCGTACTTGGGAAGTATGCTAAGGTAGCATTTCCAAGAAGTGAAAGCAAGGAAGATGGAATGTTAGGACTTATACATTAAGATATTTGTGGACTGATGTCCACTAGAGCTTTGATTGGTTCCAAATACTTCATAAAGTTCATCGATGACCATTCCAGGAAAACCTAGATCTACTTCTTCAAGACCAAAGATGATGTATTTAATCATTTCATAGAGCTTCAAGGATCTTGTGGACAATGCGACACACAAGAAGATTAAGGTGATTTCTGAGATAATGGTGGATAATATAGTGATATGAAGTTCATATTTTTTTGTGCGAAGGAAGGAATTATAAGAGACTGGAAAAATCCATATAATCCATAGCATAAAGGGGTAGTGGTGCAGAAAATAGAACCACAGTTGGGGTTGTGAATTCTACGTTATATGACTAGGATTTACCTAGATTTTTATGGGTGGAGGAATGTAACACAAAAATATATATTAAGAATGTAACTCCTCATAAAGAATTTGGGAGGAAAACTCCAGAAATAGTTTTCACAGGGAAGAAGGCATAAGTTAGTCACTTTAGGATTTTGGCAGTGATTCTTATTGCCACATGTGAGATGAAAAACATACCAAATTGGATCATAATGTAGAGAAGAGGTTTCTCATTGGGTATAGTGAAACCTTAAAGGCATACAGGATCTACATTCCTAGAAATAGGAAAATTATGGTGAGTTGACACGTGAATTTCATGGAGGAATGAGCTTTTGGGAGATCTCGTGAGGTTCTTGCAGGTGATCAGAGTCAGTAAGTAGAAGCTCCTTTGGATTAGCAGCAGGGGTAGCCATAGAGGAAGAGAGTGGGACAAGTAGGAGGAGAGTCACAAGGATCGAGTATAGTGACCAGTACCAGTATTTACTAAGGTGCGGGAAATTTGGGGAGTTCTCACCAAATGAAGCAGCAGAGGTAATATGAGGAGGAGTTGGTTCAACCTCCCACCATTAGTGGTCAAGCCAAAAAATAGAGTCTTCAGACATTGAGATATGTAGTGGAGTTTATTGGAACTCCTAAGATGAATAAAATACATTGAAAATGGATTGAAGGGTATGAAGCACTGTTGGTTCAGGTTGGAGGACCTTCTAGCTTTCAGGAGGCCACACAACATGAGGTGTGGGTAGATGCCATGGTAGAAGAGTATAGCCCTATCAAGATGAATGATTTTTAGAAGGTAGTTCCAAGTCCAAAATATAGGTCAGTTGTAGGTTCGAGATGGATCTACAAGATCAAGTATGTTTATGATGGCAGTGTGGGAAAGTACAAGGCTAGGTTTCAGGGAAAGGGGTATGCATAGAAAGAAGGGATATATTATGTGGAGACCTTTGCCCTAGTTTCCAGATACACCTCTATCTAGTCACTTATATCCTTAGTAGCTTATATGGGATGATATATTGTGACTAGATGGAAATTAGGATGACATTATTGAACAAGGTCCTATAGGAAGAGGTGTACATAGAATAACCTGAGGGCTTAGAGAATCCTGAGAGGTGAACACATGTGTGTAGAATGGAGAAATATCTATATGGGGTCAAACAAGCTCCCAAGGCATGGTATGGCCATATTGACAACTACTTGCAATTGATGGTATTCCTCAAGGGTGATGCAAATCCCAAGATTTACTATTTAGTTGTATAGGGTGAGAAACTCATCCTCTTTTTGTATGTGGATGATCTCTTATTAACAACATAATCACGGATCATAGAATATTGCAAGAGAAACATGAAAAGAAAAATTTTGAATGATTTTGGTTTGATAGACTACTTCCTAGAATTAGAAGTGTGGCAGAAGGATGGGGAGATATTCCTTAGGAAGGGAAGATATCCTAAAGACATTATAAATAGGCTCAAAATACAGGATTGCAGACCCATGTCTACGTCGTGGATCACAAATTGGAAGAATATAGATCCATCAAATGAAAATGATTTCAACCCCACATGGTATATATAACTTATCGAGTATCTCATTTATCTGGTCAACACTAAGCCATATATTTGTTTCACAGTCAATACCCTTAGTAATTTATGGTAGAATCAAAGAGGGTGCATTCGGCATCAGTGAGGAATATTTTGAGGGATTTGCATGGAACAATAGAGTATGGGTTGAGATATACTTGACGATTTGATGCCAAAATCTGTGGATTCATAGATTCATATTAGGCAGGAAGTTTGGTGGACATGAAAACTACCTCTATGTATTTCTTGAACATTGGATCAAGGATGGTTTCTTAGTGTAGGAAGAAGAATAGGTCAGTAGCACTAAGCTCTGTAGAAGCAGAGTATATGGTAGCAAGAATAACTACTTTTGAAGTTATATGGTTTCAGAAACTTCTAGTAAGCTTAGTCAGGAAAAGGATGGAAGTGACTAGTGTCTACTGTGATAATCAAAGTTTCATAAATCTCTATGAGAACCTAGTGTTTCATGAAAGGTAAAAAAACATAGATATTCAATGTAATTTCATTAGATATTACGTACAATGTGGAGAAATCCATATGCAATATGTTCCCACAGAAGTGTAGGTTGTAGATATACTCATGAAAGCTCTAGGGAGAGATAAGTTCGTCTATTTTAGAGAAAAAATGGGCATGGTGGAGAACCCATTTTAGTAGCATATGTTGGAGATGGGATTCCCTCAAATAAATTAGAAAGGAAAGACTCTGGAGATTGAGGAGTGCAACTTGAAGTCTATCTTGAGTCATACAGGATTTGGGGTGGTTCAAAGCCCCTTATTATGTAATGGGATAGGATATTATGTGAACGTTGGAATCCACCCATTGTTTTTGACCATGGTATTGTAAATGCCAAAACTATATAAGGAGTTTAGATAGAATTCATAGGATATAAGATGTAATAGGTGAAAATAAGGCAAGTAAGCTTAACAGACAAATATTATGAGATGCATTTGGATGTAATATTGTTTTGAGTTTCTATTTGGGTTAGTGAAAAGGCTCTTGCAGCTATGTGTGCGAAGACCTTAGGAAGTCTGCAGCTGTGTGCCCAAAACCCTGCAACTATGGGTGCAGGGTGGAACTGAATGTATGAAAAGGCTCTGGAAATTAATGAAATAATTATTGAGAAATGTCTGAGTTACATTGATTTTTTTTCTTTTACTTATTATTTTTGAATATCTATGTTAAATAAGGGTTTTGAGCTATAATTGAATAATGGAATATTGTTTATGGTTGTTTACTTTGTTTAATGCATGAATAACTAAGATCACACACTTGATAGTAAGCTCAACATATGTGTTGTAAATATCCTATATTATTGATAGATATGACCTACGAAGATCTGAAGAAGCAAAATCCTTAAAACCACAATCCTCTATCTCTCTAGATGCAGAAACCTAGTTATAACATCCCCCCTACATTTCCAGAGGTGAGACTTCGGTATGCATAAGAAGATCGTTTCCAAAAGGGTTGGTAATAGTAATTTTTTTTGGACTACACAGCCACTTTGAACCTCATTCTAGGCCCCATCAAGCCAACAAATCATTTCGTTGACAACTATAAAGAAGAAAAATAAGAAGGCAAGGAATTACACTATGTGTGACTCATGCTTCTTATTGCATTAATGCAATGGAGAGAACCCAAGGATTCACAGTTCAATAACGTGGACCCTGATCTATGCGAAGTAGAAAGATATGATTCATTGTGGTATTCAATAGATCCATTACAAGTTATGCCTAATAAATGTTTATGGGTAGGATTTGAGATGAATTTGCGAACATTTATTAACCAAAATACCTTGTTATCACCAAGAATTGTGGATCATTATCGACGAGTAGCGGATTTCAAGGCGAACTTCCATCACATACACATCCAAGCAAAGAAGGACCTTGTTGGGGTGTGGTAGGAGATCCCATACCTAGTTGAAGAAGAAGATGTGGAAGCCAACATTAGTCACTGTCTGAGAGATTGGTTAACTCATCTTCCTAAAGGCACGAAGTAGGTAATAAAAAACGGGGTGAAGCCCACTTAACTGACAGGAAATAAGGACAAAAAGGTTAAATTAGTGACTGAGAAAGACCCTCATACAAAGAATTCTTTATAGAGGAAGGGATGATATTCTTGGTGGTGATCTCGATACACATATAGCTTCCCCTTTTACCACCAAGCATACATAACCATAGAATGGTGGCGTGCGAAAGAAGGTGAATTCTGATAAATCCATTGGCCTAGAAGCCACGGTCCTTAATGCCGAGGACCTCGATGAAATTGGGGATACCATGAAGCAGACGACTATGAACTTTTGGGGAAGTATTGAAGAAAAATATAAACAAGTGCTGGAAGATATTCACAAAGGACTGAAATAATTGCAGGTGCAGACGAGCATTGTTTAGGCAAGAGTGAGCAGATCCCAAGTGAGCTTTGTTCAACCAAGCAGAGCACGAAATAGTATAACTATAGTTGCAGATTAGTTGGCACTGATAGCCCATACCCACATGGTGCCTATCCCTATAGGAACATTTATTCTTGACATGGCATAGCAGCAAAGCAAGGTGGCCCTCTGGCATAATATAAGGTTTAATATCACTACGATGCCACTACAGGATTTGCATGAAAACCACCAGGGCATTGATGAGGAACTAAAGATTAGAGAACAACAGAACCTCATTATCATTCAGGATGTTACGAAGGAAAGGCAGAGCATGGCTGAGGAAAAGCAGCTTGTTGTCCAAGAGTGTGCGACTAATGTAGCACAATGAAAAAATCTGGAGGAGGTTATCTATAAAGTGTGCAACGAGCTTCCATAGCTCCAAATTCAGGCTAGAGAAATGACTGAAGAGAAGTTGGCGAAGTTGGCCACCGCAGTTAAGGAATCTAAGGAAAAATTTGATGAAGTGCACTTAGAAATGTAGATGAAGATTGTTAACATAGAGTTTCAATTGCAACCTCCCACTCCCCCATAAGTTCGAGAGAAACACACAGTAGAGCTAAAATATGCCTCAAATCAGGTTGAGTCTAGCATATAGGAGTGTCTTCATTTCTGTGGGGAATTTCGCTATGTATGGGCCTCAATACAAGAGGAATCTCAGTTGAAAAAGTTACAAGCCAAGGTGCACCAAAAACTATAACAAATGGATCAGATTAAGATCACTACTAAGACCTTTGCACCAATGCACTGTCTTACCCATCACTAAGAGGGTAAATTCTTACAGAAGCAGGTTTATGAACTACGCAAAAAGGAACAACTACTTACCAATAAGTTGAAACCATGGGAAGCTGAGGCTAACCAAATCTCCTAAACTGCGGAGAAGAGGTTGAAGGCACTGCACATGACGCAAAGAGGATTCGAGTATAAGGAAGCTAATAAGGTTACAGAGAAGCTTCTTAGACAGATTAGCTAGTTTGAATAGAAGTGCGTCGAAGAATTTCCCCAGTACAAGGATGCCTTAAGTGACATCAAATCTAGGATAAATGGTGCACCAGCTTTGTGACTCAGGACGAGTCACATTTTGGTGTTGGGGGTCTGTTGGAGATGGGATCCCCTCAACGAAAGTAACAAGAAAAGACTTCGCAGAACAAGGAGTGCAACGCGCAATGCGATGTCTATTTTGAGTCATAGGGTATATGGGGTGGTTCAAAGCCCATTATTATGTAATGGGACAAGATATTTTGAGAATGTTGGAATTTGCCTATAGTTTTGGACAATTTTAATGTAAATGAAAAACCTATATAAAGAGTCTAGATAGAAGTCATAGGATATAAGATGTAAGAGGTGAAAAGAAGGAAAGAACAATCAAATGACAAATCTTGTGAGATGCATTTCGGTGTAATATTGTTTTTAGTCTGTGTTTGGGTTAGAGGAGAGGATCCTGCAACTATGTGCAGGGAGAATTTAGGAAGTCTATAGCTATGTGCGCAGACCACTGCAACTATTTGCGCAGGGTTAAACTGAATGTATGAAAAGGATGTCGCTATTAATGAAAGAATTATTGAGAAACATATGAATTACATTGTTGTGTTTTCTTTTACTTATTGTTTATCAATTTCTATGTTGAAAAATGGTTTTGAGCTGTAATTGAATAACACAGTCTTGCTTATGGTTGTTTACTCTTTTTAACGCGTGAATAAGTAAGATCACGTAATCCATAGTAAGTTCAACATATCTATTGAACATCACCGATATTATTGATAGACATGACCTACTAAGATATGATAAGAAGGAAAATAATTGAAGCTACAATCCTCTATCCCTCTGGATGAAGAAACCTAGTTCTAGCATCCCTTATATTTCCTTGGGTCATAATTTAGTCAGCGCAATCATATCGTTGTTGAAAGTGCTGGTAATAGTTGGTTTTGTTGGATTGTGCAGTCACTTTGAACCTAGGTATATCCCTCATTAAGAAAACAAAAGATTAATATTAACTTGGATTATTCTTAGTTTCATCAACAAAAAATGAGAGGGAGTTGCAGTGCAGATGTAGTGTTGTGAGCATAATAACATGGTTAACAAAAACAGAAATGCAACATATATTAGATTTGTGAAATAATTGGTGGAAAGTAGCAACCATACATCAGTATCATGACAAAAGATAAACGAAATATAGGGTGTTTTGAAAGGGTGTGCATCACTAGAACACATTTGTTTCTAAGAGGGAATTTTAATTTTTTGTAGCATCAGAGGTTTTATAGCAATGAAATTTGGTGGGGAGGCTAGAATACATGAGATATCCAAAAACCTGACATAATTTCTAGAAATTCCACCTAGAAGTGTCTCAATGAGATTATTAACTATTTTTTTAATATTTCCTAAGCCTAAACTTAGGGAATAATGTCTATTAATCAACGTTTATTTAGATAAGTTGAGAAAAGTCTAGAAACTATTTCTTTGTTTTTGATATCTCATCCATCCTAGCCTCTCCACCAAATTTTGTGGGTATAACACATTGGATGCTACAAAAACTAACATTATTTAAAACAATGTTTCACCCAAGGGACTTTCACACATGCTATGAAACCTTTCAACAAATTTAATCTCAAATTTATTCAACCACCTTTGTTTTTTCCTTTATACCACCACTCTACCAAATGAACAAAAACTCAAATATTTTGTCCACTATCGCCATTAAACATGAGTCAAATTCCATTTGCTTTTGTCTCAAGATTTTATTTAGGAAGAATGAATTTATATCCCTTATAGTTCTATGGCCAAATTAAAATCTATTCTCTATCTCGACCTCCTTAACGATGGATAAATACCATTGATCCTTACATTCGATTAATTACTGATGACCCTTAGATACTTGTCATCACTATACGTCCATCGATTCAATTCAAAAACATATTTTCTTGTGAGCGATCTCAAGAATAGCTTTCAATAGGGTATCAAAGATAAAAAAATAAATACATAAATTTTTAATTCTATTAATCCATCAAAAGGAGATATTTATAGATATATTCAATTGCTCACAAGCTAAGTCCTTCTAGATCTGTATTTTTATTCCCCGTGGACTCTTTCTGATGCTAACTCTCTTTTAGCTAATTTCGAAATTTATATATATAATATGGGCATTTTCTAATAGAAAAAGAGAGGTTTCTTGTCACTAAGGACTCTTGAATCCCATACCTATCATGTTCTAGAATTCACTCATACATCTATAATTGTCCCATAAGAAATCGAGCTTAATGGGAATGTCTACATCTATCCCTTACTCTGACTCCATAATAAGTGGACTATGCAATATCCTTGGCGTAGGCTATCGAAAAACTCTCGTAAAATGAGTGTTTGTTAAATAATTAAATATTATTAATTCTTATATTAATAGTTTATGAAGAATATTTTTCTAATTCTTAATTACAATAATTAATTCTTAATTCTTATATTGAGAATAATTTATATTCTTCTATCTAAAAAAGTGCTATTTCCAAGTTGGTATATTTTATGAGCTTTATAACTTATGAGTCATAGTTTTAGAAAAGCTATGGATAAGTAATATTTTGTTAATAATTCAAAAAAAAATATCTTGAAAAAGAATGAGAGATTTATGGAGTGATTTATAGAATGATTTTAGGATTTAAGAAAAATATGATTTATGGAATTATTTATGGGTGGTTTATGGAATTATTTTATGATTTAGAAAAGCTATTGCATTTTCTTAGTTCTACTTATTGTAGTCCTATGGTAAAATATGATAAATAATGACAAAATAAATGTAGAATCGAGCCTAGAGAGAATAAGGAGGGATTCTCAGCATGTATTAAAAGATAAGTAACTATGCTCTTTGAAAATTATTGTGTTTTCATATGGTGCATGAACAAATAAGAATCAAATTTATTTTCTTGAAAAAATACATATGATAAAGGGTCAAGATTATTTTCTTGAGAAACCGCCATGGAATTTCGTGCATATAGGTATATGTGTTTTGTTCATTGAATTCTTACAATATTTCTTGTGCATTTAATTCTTCAAAAAAAAATCATGGCTAAATAATTGTGGGAATTTATTGAGTTATTTAAAAATAGGGTCTAAATATGTCTTCATATCTCCTAAATTCCTTTCTTGCCAAAATGTTCTTTCGTATTTGAAAAAAATATTTTAGACTTCTTGAAATGTGTGTCCAAAGTTGATGACTAAAACAAGAAATTATTTAAGATTTAAATATGGAAAAATGGAATTCAAAGGTTAATTACAATATTACAAACCATGACACCTATGTAAAAACTAAGATAATTATGTTTTAATGAACCCCTTATCAACATAAACCTCTTTTGGTCTTCAAAAATTCAATTCCTTATGTTCAGAAGCGATGCCCGAATTCTAAAACAAGAAAAAAATACCAAAACAAAAGGATGCGATTTGATTTGTGAGTGAGATAAGCACAATTGTTTATGTGGATATAGAGATAAATACTGTGTTAATGTTTTAGAAAATAAATAAATTAATTATATTTATAAAAAAATAGAGAAATTACGTTGATATTTATTGAAAAAGAATTAAGTTATTTAATTTAAAATATTACCAAGGACATTAAATGTTTAAAGAGAAATATTGGAATCTTCAATAAAATATGTCCTTATGTGCATAGGAATGATATCTAATATATTTTATCTAGTTGAAATGAATAAGTGATTTTACATGCATGGGGATCTTGAGTCATGTAGAAGGAGATAAGTAGTTTTTTTTGAGAAAGAGTTCACATAAAACATTTGCAGAAAATACATTTGGTTGTGATATTTGAGAAGGAATTTTTGTTCATTTTATTTCTTAAGGAAATATTACAAATTTGTCTCATGTGTGAAATGATAGGAATTTTTTTTGTATTGCATGCATAATAGCTAGTAACTTAGCTAGATTTCGGAAAAACAATAATTTTTGAGTTAAGATTCATTTGGAAAATTATTTAGAGAAACATATACACTTGCATGAATGGAGAAATATAGTTTTGATATTATATTTCTAGAGAAAATAAAGGTCCAATCACATATTATTGATTGCGTTAGCCTTCTTTTGGGAAAAATAATATGAATTTTACACATAAAGAGATTAGATGTGGTATTATATTTGTTTTGGGAGAAGATTAGGTATAGTTATTGCGACAAATATTTTTCTAAGAGGAAAATGTATATTTTCATACATGAAACAATATATGTTATGAATTTAATCCCTTGGAAAAGAAATGTGTTTTTCCATGGAAGATTTAGCTAGTTTCCTTATGCTTCACATGCATAAAGAAATCTTTCATGATATTTTTTTTTGAGAGGAAAGTAGTTGCATATATTTACAAGATATCATGATTTATTATGTTAACTTTGTTTGAATTAGAGCTTGAATTTTTATACAAAATGACCACAGTGAATAACACCTTTTGAAAATATCATGAATTCACATGCATAAGTATAGAATCTATTGCAGTGATCCATTTGTAAAAAAAGTATAGAATCTATTGCGGCAATCCCTTTGGAAAAGAAAAAATAATAGTAGGTAGAGAGAAAATTTCTTGCTGGGCTATTCCTCTTGAAATATTTTTATGCAATTGCATGTACAAGAATAGTATGTAGTATGTTAGATTTCCTTTAGAAATAATATGAAAGTGCATGAAATATTATGTTAGCATTTTCTTGGAAATATGATGCTTATAGTAATATAACGGTTACTAATGTATGTGGAATGATGTTAAAGAAGACATTTTATGACATTGTGTTTATTTTTTATGCATGGACATAAATAGATTTTGATGTGTCACTAATAAATAATTGATTAGTGGTTAATTAATATTTTATGTTTTATCTGACCATGATATCAAGGGTGTTGATGACAAAAACTATAGGAAAAGGTGACTTGGGAAAATGATGATTCATGTTTGACATTTTGGCACATAAATATTTGTTGGTCCATACATATTGAGGAATTCCAAGTGCAGGAGGATCAACTAATGGAAACAGTTAGACCACCAAGACACAGATATTGATCATTCGTGGGAAAATGATATTATGATGATAGTAATAGCTTATAACTAGTTATCGTGCATTTAATATTATTTTTATATTTAATATTTTATGACAATGGTGAAGGGATGGACTCCCTTATAACCATTGAGAGAGAGGTGAAAACCCTTACCATTGTTTAATAATAAAATTAAATGTTTGTTGGCTTTCATCCTATGGAGTTCTAGGGTATGTTGTTGTCTAATGATGTGATTGTTAGTTGTGCCATTTTTATGATTTTAATTCCTTTCTTGATGTGATGTTTATATTATCAAGTATGTGATTTACTAAAGGAGTTAAAATAATTATAGAATCAATGCATAGCTACAACATGAAATCTATGTTAATATACCACAACACTAGTAGTTAATGGTTGTGTAACTAGTTATACTTTTACAAAATATTTATCTATGTAATGATGATAGTTAGTCTAATATTCATTAAGAAAATATAGAAAATAATATAGAAAATTTCACATTATTAAATGTTGAAATTCTTTCCTAACTCCATCCATTTTCCTACAAACTTACTAAGGGATGTTATTGACTAAGACTAGTTACAATTTGGAAAGACACAATTAGCCATAAAATACCCAGCTCATCAAAACCACCCAAACTGTCTAAGTTCCTTTTTGGACACTTGTAATTACATACTATTTTTTTACTTATAACTTGAAATTTTGAGGGAAAATTCCTCTTTCTCGTGAACTTACGTGTCCCCCTTTTTGAGCCTGGGTAAAATGAAATGAGCTATAGGGTAAATGATGCAAGCCTTGTTTTTAGAGTCCTTTTGAAAGTGGATTATTCGAAAGTAATATAAATAATAGAGCACGCATCATGTGTTGTGTAACTATTAGAAATAAAATTGTGGAAAAATTCCATTTATTTAAGAATATATGTGTTTCTCTTAAATAAAAAAAAATACTTTCAAGTGAAATTGTAATTAGAAAAAAAGAAAAAAGAACGTTGATAATAAAATATTCTTGTTTTTGTGTTTGCATAGAAATTTTTTTCATATGTTTTAAATTGAGTCATAATATATATATATTCTAATTAAATTCATTTGTTAGCTTCTATGTTTCAATTTAAGTGTGTTTTGTTAGCTTAACAATATGCCTTTTTTTACCTATGTTTTTTAATTTCCATGCGTTTTGTTGACTTCATATTATATTTATGTGAAGTATCAACCAACCACAAATTAGTTAATAGTAATATATAAATTATAAAGTAGAAATTCAATTAACATGAAAGAAAATATAAATTATAAAGTAGAAATTCAATTAATATGAAAGAAATATAGTTATTATTCATTTAATATTTGTAAAACTTATTATTCATTTAAAATCATTTGAAAAGCTGTTCCATGCATTTTGTTGAATTCATATTATATTTATGTGAAGTATCAACCAACCACAAATGAGTTAATAGTAATATATTAGCATAAATTTTAAAGTAGAAATTCAATTAATATTAAAACAATATAGTTATTATTCATGTAATATTTGATAAAGATTTATAAAACTTATTAGTCATTTAACATCATTTGAAAAGCTGTGAAACTTGTTATGATGTTAATTTGTACAGAAGTGCGGAAAAACAAATATAAACACTAAATTTTTTGAAGACATTAATGGAAAATACAAATAATGAGAAGTCAAACTGATAACTAAATCCTATTTTTATGCTACATGGTAATATTTTTTTGAAGTGAAATATTTTCCCACACATGACTTAGATTTGAATATATTTGTTTAATAATAACATAGATTTGTTTTTCTATTTTAATTTGATTTGGTAATTAAAAATAATGTCACAAGTGCATTATTCAAAAGTAATAATAAAGAATTGAACAAGTGTCTTGTGTTTTGCAAGTGTTACAGATAAAATCCACAATTACTCAAGACTGTATAGGTACATCTTAATAAAAAAATAGTCATTAGACTTGTCTCAAGTAAAATTTCAATTAAAAAATAAGAACTTTGATGATAAATATGCTGTGTTCTTTTGTTTGGAAATGATTTATTTTCAATGTGTAATGTGTTAAAAGTTGAGTAATTTTTTTTTTTTCATCTTTTTCCTTTATTGAGATGTATTGGTTAATTTCTATGTTTCAAGTTAGATGTCTACGGTTGGAGAAACAATATGATTTTTTTTAATTTGTGTGTTTTAAGTTACATGCATTTGGTTAACTAAAAAGATGTGTTTTGTGAAGCATGCACCAAAAATTTAGTTAATAATAATATACTAGAGTAATCTACGAAGCATCGATTCATTCAACTATTCAACTTTATTACAATATAGTTATAATGCAATTAAGCAGTATATTAGTCATCTAGCATTCTACAAAGTGTCGTAAAACCCATTATTTATTTAACATCATAGGAAGATCTATGAAGTGTATTATGAAGTAAAGTTGTAGAAATATGTGAAAGAAATAATGATCAATTTCTATGAAGTCATCAGCTCCCAAGAAAAATACAAAGAAATCAAACTCGTAACTGCATGCTATGTTTATACTACTTGGTAATATTTTGTGAAGTGGCAGTTTTTCATTAGGAACATTAGGAGCACACTTTATAAAACTCTTGTGGTGCGATGCCAAATTGTTGGTTATCGTAAGACTTTCCGGTCTCTCACTTCCCATTAATGACATCCTACTCACTGTATGTTAAGGCGTAAGTCTCTACATGTAGTCTTGCATTGGGATATGAACTTTTTTTAAATGACATATAAATCCTTGTCTCATGTCTCTTGTTATTCTACACCGCTTAGTAATTTTAATGAAGCATTATGACTTCATCCTTAGGAATGAGTCCCACAGTGACATGGTCTCAAACTCAACATTTATCTTATTATAAGAATAATATTCTAAATAGTTTTTATTTTCATTTTATTATAAAATTTCATTTTTATATTCAATTATTTTTGTGTGAAGTGAATTTTTTCCGCATAGAATTTATATACAAGTAACTTATATAAAATGCAATAATACATATGGTACATAGTAGAGAGGAAAAATAGAAAACAATATGATACACTACCAAAATGACAAGAATATATTTTTCAAGATGAATCTGGCTAAACACTTAAAACAAAATAATAATTTGTAGAAATTAATTGTAGATTCAATGCTGCTCATGTAATGTTCTAAAATATAAGACTCAAATCTACTCTACTTATATGCACAAAGAAATTCATGATTGAAAATAAATATTAGAAACATGCGACATGAATCAATTAACACACATAGCATGAGGATATATATAGGGGAAATACACTTCTCAAAACCCCTTCCTATCTATATTGCATTAATTAGAAAATAGAGAAGGAATTCAATGCTTGTTCAAACATAAAAAATGTCATAAATATCATCTATCTCACTGCTTCACAATCTTGCTCTGGTCAATACTTAACTAAATTTCTACTTTCCCAAGTCCATATTTCCTTGCATTGTTTCCTTGGGAATTAGACCCTATTATTTAGGTAAACTATTCATCCATAACTGCGCAATCCCTATAGTCCCGTCTCTGATCACATGTACCACTTGTACAACATGGATAGTTATACAACTGATAGTACACTACTCTTGAACTCTAATCTCAACTAGATAAATCATAGATCATGCATACATGAGTTAATTATGGTTGATTTATCGGTTAACTATTTTATCACTGAGTGCACACCCCACTATTAGATCTCCCACTAGTTCCTCCAACTTTCAAAACTAGTTTAACTCACTTTAACTCAATTTAACTGAATTAAATTATTACAACTAAAAGTAAACTCAACCTAGCCTCCTAAAATTTTAGATATGCTCTACATGACTCAAGTTAGGCCCTAAAATCAAATTAATTTAGCCAACTAAGTAAAAATAACTTAGTCAACACATTATTGTTGTCTTATTATGTGCAATTTTATTTTTCTCCTTATTTAATTCAAGGGAAAATTAAATCAGGTTTTTCTTGTTGTCATTTTCAACACTCCCTATAAAAAAGAAATTGATTACTAGATACCCTCTATGGAATTCGAATTTTCCTCTTGAAAATACCTTTGTCAAAATATTTTCATGATTTTCTTCTCTACGAATGTATCCCAACAACATAATCTACCTCTGCATAAAATGTCATAAATGGTGATACCCGATGTTGATATGCTTGGATTGATCATGAAAAGGTGGATTTTCAGAGAGTTTGATACAACCATGGTTGTCACACTAAATCACAGTGGGATCCATTATCTCACCAAATAACCCAACAAGAATATTCCTCATCCAGATAGCCTCACAAGTTGCTTGACTAGTAGCCATGCACTCTGCTTGTTATGAATTGAGTGCAATTGATCTATGCTTCTTGTTGTACCAAGAAACTATTTTTACCCAATAATTAAGATTCCTCCAGATTTTCTGTTCTAATATGATGGAATACCTACCCAATGTCCTTTTCTGAACTGTTGAGGATTCACTCCCTCTATTAGTTTATACCAAAGACCAGACTAAGTAGTGCATTTGAGGTACCTTAACACATGTTTGGTTTCCTTCAAATACAGTTTGGTTGCTTAAACCATTGCTTGACTAATTTGGTTAACAACATAACGCATTTGTAGTCATTTTTTCATCAAGTACGTGATTGAACCAACAAGTTTCTTGTAAATTGTGGCCTCCACCTCCTCACCTGAAGTGGCATCGTATTTCCTCCAACTACCTGCTAGAGGAGTGTGCATGGTTTTTTTACTCTCAATGCAGACCTTCTTCAGTATCTCATTGGAATACTTTCCCTAAGAGATAAACATTTACCCATATTATTTCTATACTTCCAAACCGGTGAAATAATGCATGAGTCGCATGTCCTTCATCTCGAATTCTCTTGGAAGATCCTCTTTGCAAGATTTTGTAAAATTCTCATCACTGGCTAAAATCAAATCATTGAAATATAATAATGTAATAAACAATTTACCTTCAATAACAATATTTCAAAGGTTTTCACATGCTTCACTTTTGGTGAATCCGAAACTGGTGAAATAGTTCTCGATCATGGTGTACCAAGAATGCGGTGTTTGTTTTAATCCATACAACACTCGCTTGATTCTACACACATTTGAATCTTTGTCAAAGATCTAAAATCATTCCAGATATTCAATGTACACCTCCTACTCAATCACTCCATTGAGCAATGTCGTCCTCACATCCATCTTCTGGATATTCCAACCCATCTTCGCTGCAAGTGCTAGAATTGATCTGATAGAAGAGTACCTTTCTATTGGAGAAAACGTATCCCTGTAATCGATTCTCTCCACCTGAGCGAACCCATGTGTCACAATTTTTCCCTTGTGTTTCTCGATGCTTCTTTATGCTTCTTGCCTCACCTTGTAGGTCCACCTCAAACCTAGCACCGATTTTTTCTCTGGACTTGGGACCACATCCAAAACAATTTTTTGGACTATGGAATTATATTCCTCTACCATGTCATCAACCTACTGTGGATTTTGGACTACTTCCTTGAATGATGATGGTTCTGTGTCAACCAGCTCATGCATGAGAACTGTGTACCCAGTGTACTGATATGGTGAGCTCCTCTACCTCCCATGTGAGGTCGGTGCTCCAACATTCCCTCTAGCAAAATGCAATAATATTTTATCTTCCATGGTGTTCTTTCTTCCATCTCTATATGTCTCTGCATGATTGGGTGCTTCCATTATCTTCTCCTCTGGTTGTGGCTGCTCCAAAATGTCTCGAGGTTCTTCCTTTGTTGCCAAGATATCCTCATCTACAAGGAACTGGAGATCCCTCTCAAGGTAACATCTCATGGCGTTCTCTTCATCGAACTTCACATCTCTACAAACAAGTATCATCCTTTGAGATTACATGTACACTCGATAGTTGTGAGGTGTATCAGTGTACCCCACAAATATTCCAAACTCAAATGTAGGCTCTAGAGTTTTCCTTGCATTGTTGGAAACATGACATTGAACTGATGAACTAAACATCTTGAAGTGTGAAATATATGGCTTCTTCCCTGAAAAACCTTTTTCTGGTGTACTCATCCCGAGAATCCCATGAGGGCTCTTGTTTTGCACATATACCGTTGCGTTGCATGTTTGAGCCCACAAGTGAAACAGTGGGACCTGGTCATGCAACATTAGCCATGAATCTCCCATAATACTTCTATTCTTCCTCTTAGCCATGGTATTCTGTTGTGGGTTATGGGGTGCTATTACTCGTGATAGATTCCTTCTTTTGATCATAATTTATTGAACTCATTCAACACATATTCACCATAATTATCGCTCCTAGGAGCCTTCACTTTCCTATGATTTTCTTTGTCAAGAAGTAATTTAAATTAAAAAAAAAAATTGAGATTTACTCGTCTTTCTTCTGCATGAAGAATATCCAACAATTGCATGATAAATCATCTACAAATATAACATAATACCTTTTATTGGTCATGGAGGGTATCGAGAAAGGTGGAAACACATATAAGTGAACTCTTTCAAGGACCAATTGCACTGTCAGTTGTCATTATCATGAAAGGTGGCTTTGGTATAATTCCCCATGGTACACCCTTTGGATGTATCTTTGTGCTCTAGTGCACCCTTGGGAAGTGATGTAAAAATATGTTGCATGATTTTGAAATCGCCATGGTGCAAATGGCCAAGTCTCCTATGCCATAGTTCAACAATGCCTTGGCACTCCAATTTCTTTGCTTTCGTGCTCAAAATGGCACAATATTCTACATTTAATTTGTAGAGGGTATTCACTTGATGCTCAATCCACTTAGCTTGTCTTGTGGTGATTTGATGAAGGAAAGAATTTCTCTTTCTAAATATATAATCATAGCCACGATATTCCAACATATCAACTAAAACTAAACTCTTCTTCAAATCTAGAACATACATTCCATCTTTCAATGAGAGAGGAGAAAAAAAATCCCTATGAAAAGTAACTGCACCAATTATGGTCATGTTATACCATCTATCATCTCCCATATCGACGTGCATCTCGAGGTCCTTCTCCTCCAAATCACTGAAAAAATATTTGTTGTGATTCATATGGAATGAGTCTCCACTATAAAAATACCAACTGCTACACATCACTGATGTCACCATGCATGCAATGAGGGTGAAATAAAACTAAATTTGTGAAGCTATAGCTTCACCTGCCACTCCTCTCGAGGGATTCTTTACTACTTTCTTGTGTGGACAATTCGTGACATAATTTCCCAGCTCATGATCATAGTGAAAACATTCATATTAGACATGTATTTCCTCTTTCATGCCTAACCATAATCTCCTTTGGATTGGGATTTCTTCCCTTTCCCTTTATTTTTCTTTCCACCCAAGCAAAATTCTCATAATCTTCAATATTGGATGAGGTCTCTTCTCTGGTGTGCCGCCTGAACACTTCCTGTACCGAATATTACCATAATCCTTCCCAGTTCGGTAGCTTCTCTCTCCCATTGACCAAATGCTCATAGGTGTGCCAGCTCTTGGGAAGGCCCATAAGTTCTATGCTTACGAGATCATCTTCTACATATTTAACACCAACACTCCCAAGTTCATCATGAAATTGTGGGAACATGCCTAGGTACTGTGGTATTTTGTTTCCCTTGTGCATTTTGATATTTTGAAGCTTTTCTTTGATTTCTAGCTTCTTTTGGTCACTATTCTTCTAGAAAACATATGGAAATGTCTTCCACATTGCATATGGATTTTATTTCCCATGGTGATCAGAGACAATATGGTCTTATACTCCCTCCAATTTAGCAACACTCTTCCTCCAATCTACTAGATCTTGGGAACCAGCTGGGCTAGTTTCAAAGCATCATTATCAATGAATTCCTTTAGCCAATTATCTTCCATGACTTCTTCCATATGGTCCCTCCAAGTAATGTAATTTGAGATTGCCTCAAGGGCATACTTGAGCCTTAGACCATAGAACACCATCCAGATAGCGCTCAAGAATATATCTACAAACTCGTTCCTCTCACAATACCTAAAATTATCTTCTCTATTATGAATCTAGCTCTCATACCATGTAAAAATTAATTGTAGATTCAATATTGATCATGTAATGCTCTAAAACATTAAAAAAAAATATATTCTACTCATATACATAAATAAATTCATGATAGAGAAACAATATAAAAAACATTCAACGTGAATCAATTAACCCACATAACATGAGGATATATCTAGGGAAAGCCACTCATCAAAACCCCTTCCTATCTATATTTCATTAATCAGAAAATAGAGAAGAAATACAATGTTTGTTCAAGCCTGAACAATTTTTTCACAAGTATAATTTATCTCATTGCTTCGTAAGCCTTCTCCAGCCAATACTTTACCAAATTTAGGTTTTCCCAAGTCCCTATTTACTTGCGTTTTTTCCTTGGGAATTAGACCATATTATTTACGGGAATTCCTCATTCATAACTATGCAATCCTATAGGTTCTTATATGACTACATGCACCACCTATACAACTTGAATAATTATACAATTGATAGTACACTTCCCTTTAACTCCAATCTCAATAGGGTAACTTGTAGATCATGCATGCATAAGTTAATTATGGCTGATTATTTAACTCATTTCTCACTGAGTACACACCCCACTACTATACCTCCCACTAGTTCTTCCAACATTTGGAACTAGTTTAATTGACTTTAACTCAGTTTAACTAAATTAAATTTGTAGAACTCAAATTAAACTCAACCTAGGCTCCTCAAATCTAGGAGACACTCTACATGACTCAGGTTTGGCTCCAAACTCAAATTAATTGATCTAACTAAGTCAATCTAACTTAGTTAACTCATTCTTGTTGTCCTGTCATGTGGAATTATAATATTCTCCTAATTTACTTCAATGATTGTTGTTGTCATTTTCAACAAAATAATCTATTTATTACAAATTTACTAGTAAAATAATCTCTACATAGTCTGAGTGAAATTCCATTTGTGTGAAAAAGTGTTTGTGTTCCTCGTTCCACACATGCATTTCCTCCATACAACATACCTCCTCTTTAACGCATCCTTTATTCTGCATACATCCTTGTCTTCATAAAACATTTGTTTGGCACAGACTACTTTGGACAGGCAAATGTACAACTCATGTTTTATCGAATAACTATAATTAGCATGGAACTTCAAATAGGGCTATATTATGGTTATGTAATTTGTGAGCCACATTCAAACAATGGAATGTTTTCAAAACTACTTTTATGAAATTTGATTATATGTAAATTATAAAGTTATATAGGTACAAGGAATTGGTGATCAACATAATGGTCTAATATTTAGAGTTTAGTAGATTTATCTTGAAGTGTGTTGGCTTAATAATATACACATTTTTTTTCTATTTTACTTCAAGTTAGAAATTAAAGATAATGTCACATGAACAAGTGTGACATAAATTGACTTGTAATGTTTATAGTAATGTGATAATAATAAGACACGATATTAACTCAAAATATTGTAACAAATATAAAACATGTATAAATTCTCATGACTATATATATATTCCAACTGTTAAATTTGTTGTGTGTAAGTTTGCCATGCTGAATTACCATGCCAAATTTAAAAGGTAAAGACTTTGCAGCCATTTCTTTTATTAAATATAAAAATATTTATGCAAATTTTATATAAATATAAATAATATATATAAGACACACTAAAATTTATGTTAATTTTTTTGCTCAATGTTTGCATTTAAGATATTTAATCAATGTCGATCTCAAAGGACATGTATCCATACAATTGATATGCTAAATGACATGTATCCACGTAATTTTATATCCTCGCTCAGAACGACGATGATTTCTTGTCTCCACATAGCTATACAACCAACAAACATTGGGCTGCTACAGCAATACGACTTGAATTCTCGCAAAAACTGCAGGATACTAAGTGCAGTATCCTGATTTGATTCGAATCAAATCATAGTTTAGTTCGCAGCCACCGACACGATGAAGAAAAGCATAGTGATGGTCTACATACTTTCTATTCACAATGATTATGGTTAGAATTGTCTACCATATATGCAAAAGAATCAACGCCATTAAAACTGATTGTAGCTTTCGTGGCGGACCATTAAAATTATAAAAATAATAAACCTCCGCAGGGATTGAGTCGCCAAGAGATTTTTACATTTTTTCTTTCCAATAAAAGCAATTTTATCAATTATTTGCACACTCAGGAAAAAGGTCCAAGTAAGATGGCATTTCTTACATCTTTAGTCCAACGGTGATGAGATTCATAAACAATTTAAATTGAATATCGAGCTAAGGAGATGCCAAAATCCATTGACAAATATATGTCTCCAACACGTCTCCGAGTGGTATATATTAACCTTGGAGAACCGGTGTCGTGTTCAATGATCTTTCCTGCTAATAGAAATGGCATGATGTAAATTCTTCCCGTCGTTTATTACGTTTGGCAAATTAATTTATAAAAAATCATGATTATCCAACCTCCCTTTTGCTCAATGCTCAAGTGGGATATTCATTGATTGCTTAAATTTACAGTAATGGTTGGTTGAAGTGATGGGAACTTTCGGTTTTTCTCTCCGCCCCCTCCCCCACGCGTGTGTATATATATAACTTATGGCTTCATTGTTAATAATGTTTATTTCTTTCAAGTAAAACCTTGTCTTTTTTTAGGGATGTTTGCTATATTTTTATATATATTAATTGGGCATTTAATTAAAATATAAATTTATTTTTATTTTTAATTCTAGAATCACATAATCTCGATTATAACAATGTGAGAATCAATATTACAACATTAATAAAAGATATCCATTAATATTTTGGACCCTCATCAAAACAAAACAATTCCATTTGACATAAACTAATGAGTGTGCATCTCGAAAAAGTGCCATGTAAAGAAGAAGAAACAGGACCATTGTAACTAAAGAAGATCAAATGTTAATAGAGGGAAAATTTTGCAAAACTGAGTTATAGTCTTCAGTGGCGACCTTTACCAAATATCACACCATCCATACTTACTCTTAGAAGCCACCCAACATGAAAGAGCAACCGCATCCTTGAGGCAAAGGCAAATATGGCCAACAAGTCCAAGACAAACCAAGCTACCAATATATGTTGAAACATGCTTCAACTGGAAAACTACAAGTTACAAGTGCATAGAAAATGTGTGAAAATATAGTATACTCAGAGGCTAACACACCAACAAGGGCCCATGTGAGCATTATATATAGAAAAATGAAGGGATTCCTCCTCCTCCTAAACATGTACATAGAAACCAAATGCAAAATCAATCTAGCTACTCTCTTTACCATCGACAAGACCTTAAAAATCAATAAAATTGCACACAAAAGACAATAAAACATGATTTTATGACTCGAGCTCTTCAGATCAGGCTGAGAAAAGATTGTTATCATACAATTTGTGGACAAGGGACATTTAAACAGAAATAGCAACAAAACTCTTAATTATAACATCCTTAATCCTAATAGGAGGAAATAATAGTGGGAGTTTGTCCATGATCAACTCAAGGAACAATAAAGTCTCCAGAGTAAAATTAGCTCACCAGAATACCTTCAACGTGAGCCAATTGGGAATCTACACTATCCAAATTGTACTTGAGGTTACGAATCATTATTTTGAAATCCTGAAGGGAAGAAAAAAATTGTAGGTCTCAATTTTTTTATCCATAAATATCAAGCAAATAAAAGTGACCATTTGCTAATGTAAGGCAAGAAATTTCAGAAAAACAAGTTGTTTCTTTCGAGATTTCCTAGGGCTTGGCACCGATTTCAAATCCTCCCACATCACCTCATAATCATAATGATAAAAATTGTTCTCAACCTCTTTACTCTCCAACAAAATATCTCTTTCCTGACTTCCAAATGAACTGCATTGAAGAAGGTGGCCACTCAATCATAAGAAAAGGGATAACCTCACTTTGTTTTTGCGTTGCGTCCTCCACCTCTCTTACTACTTATCCTTTACCAAGGAGGAAAGAGAGAAACTGCCAAATAATATTGAGATCAAGAGAGAAAAGAACCCCTTCCTCCAAAAAAGAAATGGGGACAAAATACACCTCCCTCAAATCCTATCCTGAGTACTAACAAGCCATCTTCCCAAAAACTTATAATAGGGGAAAATTCAGTTAAATTTACAATCTCCCAACTAGAAAAGTACATTATATAACCCCTCAACAAAGAGGTAAAAACTTCAAAGAATAAACCAAATTTAAAGATACTATGAGAATGCCCACACTCCATGTGTCTATCTAGACATATATCCCACACTCGATAGAATTACAAATAACATATAATTTATCAAACGACTTGAGAGACTAGAGATATAATTGACCAAAACAAACGAAGGGAATTAACCAAAACTCCAACACAAAATTTACTATTCCAACCAACGTTATAAAGAAAGAACCACGAATAGAAATACGAGGAACCCACAAAAGTACAAATATATTGAGACGCCATAGAAAAATATAGATGACGTCTAATAAACTATACAAGGGAAGTAATAAGATGAGCTTACAAGAAAGATACCACCCTCCTATAGAAATACAAGAAATGATCTTGAAAAATTTCTGTAGACACCCCTAAATAATACTTCATTCCCACTTCTAGAAAAAAATAACATACCACTCTAAGGAAACAAGAATATATAGAGAATTCAGCAACTCATAACACCTGAGGAGGTGCAAGGAGAAGACCTTGGCATCATTTGTACTAACCTTGTACAATAGCTAACCCTTCCACATAAGTGCCAATTTAAGGTTGCAGACCCAGTTGGTAGCTTGTGCTCCCTCCTCAACAATCCATTTCCACTACATTTAAATAGATATGACACTGGTGGTGGATGGCACGCCATCCAAAAATTCCCCTAGGTCCAGAACATCAACCCTGTCAGGGTCCTCCTTATCTATCTCTAATAATCTCTCTCGAGAAAAAATATCAAACAACAAGTTGGAAGGGGCCCAACTCTCATCTAGAGAAAGATCAAAAGATTTGCATCCCATGTTTGCCAAAAAATATCCGACCTAATTGTCATCCCTTCTGGAGTGCTAAGCAACTACATATTCCAACTCACCAAGAAACATGTTAATTCTTTCAACTACTCCTTCGAACATCCACCTCCCCAAATTTTTTCTAGGCGGTTGAGCATTAAAGAGCCCTTGAACACACTGTATTGCAAGATGTAAATGACCAAAAATCTGTAAAAAATGAAACTCATCGAGAATAAATATTTGAATGCATGCCTTTAAAGCCAATTTTTTTTTTCATTTTTTTACTATCTATCCCTCCACTTTGTGCAAAAATCCACATGGTATATGAGTTCCAATATCAGAAAACAACTCTAGAAATAGTTGTGCCACGATTACCCTTCGATTCCCCTTGAAAATTCAATTTAATGAAACATCTAGGAGGAGGTAAACAATACACCTCAAAAGAGATAATACGGTCATTTGTGCCTTGAAAGAGCCCATTTTCTAGTTCAAAGTAAATTTTTGTTGGATCAAAACCTCCTTTTCATTAACCATCCAATCTTAAATAGTCTAAGGAATTGCAAGAATGGCTTCTTTGATAATTTTGAGAACCAAATCCTTCATTGTATCGATGCTCCTCTTCTTATCTATAAAATCCCTTGCATTCCTCTCCTTTCATAAATTCCAAAGAAGAAAACCATTTTCCTATGTCCAAGCTATATTGAAAATGGGGTTTCTGAACACAAAAAAATTCCATTGTGCAATCAATTCCACCAAGTTATCTTTACTCCGAATAATTGTTCCAAATATGACATAAAAAGGAAGTATGGTTTAGACATCCCCTCGAAACCACTCCTCTTAATTAAATATTAGGTGAGAAGCTTATACCTTCACAACAAGCAAAGAAAAAAAAGTTGGCCAATGAATATCACACTATATTTTTCTCCAAATAATGTCTTTCTCCAAACCCAAGTCAACTGTTGTATATGTGTAAACTTCCTTTCCTATAAACTCTGATCCACGTGGATATTGGTGGCCACCTACCTATTCCACTTAGACCGCCACCTTTTCTTCCTTCAAATTTTTAGTTTCCTTAATCGTAGCGCAATTTACAATTTTTAGAAATTTTTTGGGTCCTAAACTTCTGGAGCTGTTTTGAGGGACTTTAAGACCTTTTTAGGGAAAATGGAGAGACTGGAAAGGTCCCAAGAAATATCCCCTATTTCTTTTTATGCTTTTCTTCAAGATATTGGAAACGAGTTATTATGATAGCCAAACAGAGATCGTATGCCGAAGTTATGACCCTGGGAAGTTGATGTTTGAACTTACCACAACGAAGCACACCATATTTTGGCACTTCATCTCCTAAGTTTAGGCTTTTGGATGTTTAGGGTTTCTCATTTTTTCTCAATGATAAAAAGGCCATTGAGCCTCATTGTAACATAGTTCAGAGGCATTTAGCTGCCACATCTCTTCTCAAAGATAAGCTACCATCACCTGAGCTCATTTATTTCCATTCTGGATGTAAGCATATTTTAGGTAGTTGATATTAATGAAATGAATTTTTATTTCTGCTGCAATTTTGTATGGTTATCTCTGTATTCTATTGTGTTCGTGCATAATTTCAAATCACACTTCCCACTAGGTTGTAAATCCCATCATATCATGTCATATTCCTATGATATACTTATTTTCTTCTCTAAAAGTTCTTGTTTAAGGCCCCCCTAGGGAATTTCCTCAGACGGGGAAGGCCAATCTCCTTTACCTTTCCACTGTTTCGAGGTTGAAGAGAATGAATCCCCCAATTTAACTCTCCATGCTCTCTAACTAGATTTAAAATTTTTTAATGTACTAAAATCCCTTTTTTTCATCTAAGCATTGTAATTGTTGACATGCCTCGTCCCAAACAAAGCCAAATTCCCTTTCTTAACTTCCTAGAAGGCATATTTTTTCACAATCTTATAGTTCTCATATGACGAAAGCCATACAATATAACAAACAATGGTAGAGTCAAAACAAACTCTATCATGTTGTGATGAAAGTGGTGCATATTTTCTTTGCCATATTTTCATCCATAGTTTGTGGCCTTCTAACACCTAGTTCCACCAATTTTTTCTCCAAAAGCTATGCTAAAAAATGTTGGGGCATGCAAGCTAAGACCCCGTACTAATTCTGGATTTATGAGCTTCTCCCAAGGTACTAGACACCATATTTTGTCTTTATTCGATCCCTTCCAAAGGATTTCTCACCACTTTGAGATAAAAAATTTCCAAAAAAAATTCCGGGTAAACATAATAGGAATATGATAAACTAGAATAGCTTATATCACTCATTTAGTAAGAATGAAATTCCTAACAAAATTGAAAGGATGAAAATTCCATTTTTTGACCTTATTAATTAACTTATCTAGTAAATATTTCAAACAAGACATTCCCTTTGGATTTAGTGGTAATGGAACCCAAAAATAGTTGAAAGGGAGATATGATCACTCAAATTCCAACACACTTGCTCAATGAACATGAATAAACTCCTTATAGTTGAAAAATAAAAACCTTTTCCTTGTAATAATTAATAATATTTCTTTAAGTGTCCATAAAAATAAATGGTAAATAAAACATCTCTTTCACTTATTTTAGGTTTGGTAGGCCAAATAAAAACACATTATCTACGAATTGTTGAAGTGTAACTAGCGTATTTGCAGTGAATAATCACAAAATTTTCAATGATCCTTTTAGAAAAGAATTTGTGAAGGAATGTCCAATCCCTTCCATGGCCAAAATGAGAACGAACGAAGATAATGGATCACGCTATTTCCAGTGAGATAGGTTAAAAGTACCATATAGAGAGCCATTAATCAAAATTGAGTAGAAATTTGTAGAAATAAGAGACCTAAGCTAAGAAATCCATGCCAAGAAAATCCGTAGGCATGAAGAACTAGTACTATGTAATACGAATTGACTTTTTCTTAGGTTAGGTCAAGTTTTATCAACATACCCGGATTGTTTAGAGTCTTAAGAGAATGAATGATCTCATGAATAGTCAGAATACCATAAAAAAATTGTCCATCTTCTACAAATCCCAGTTTTCTATAAAAATAAGGTCTCGGAGTAGTGGTTTCAAATGGTTAATGATGAATGTGGAAACAACTTGATTAATATAAAAATTTATAAAATATATGACTATTATTATAAAAATGTAAACTTATAAGATATATCAATATTATTATAATACATATATTGTTATATACAAAGGGTTATTTTAGTATAAAAATCTATTAAAACATAGTATTATATTAATTTTATTCCAAAATATGTGTAGCTTTACATGAATTACTACTTAAATACATAGAAAATAAGTTTAACAAAGCAATTCTCAATGTCTTTTCACCAATTTAATACACCATATCTTCTAAAATATAAGTTTTAACACATTAGAGTTCCCATAATAACACACACTTAACTTGTTCCATCTAACTTATTAAAGAATTATCATGTGGAATATGAGCCCGATTTATGCACCAAACATTGATACTCTATAAGCTGTTTTCATTCATTCCATTATTGAATAGAATCCATATTTTTTTATGTCATTTTTTTATAATTATATTAAAAATTTGTTTTAAATAAATTCAATCTTAGCCTAGAAGAAAGCACCATGCTATTTTATTCTTCCTTTCAACAATACTATTTTCTAAGGTGCATCATGCACAAAATTTTTCTAAGAGGTACTTTTTTTTTATAACTATATCTTAAAATTATATCTCAAACATTCTCATATTTTGATGTTATATATTAGGTATCTCATAGGTCAGACACATTTATCTAAAGAGATAGTCCTATATTACTTGAATTTTTAGAGTCATGATCATTATTATTGAATAAAAAATAAATTTAAATATATCTTACAATGATTAGTGATGGTATGTTCACTATATATATATATATCATTATGGAATGATGTTGACAAATATTCAATATATATTCCTTATCTATCTCAAACATTTCATTTTGATGATTTCCAAACACAAAACCATTTCATGCACCATTAGGTGTATAATAAACCCATGGAGTCCACTAACTATATTAAACTTTACCATTAATCGTATTTTTTGTAAAATCAATGCTTGAGTCTTTCATGCGAAAATTTTCTTTGCCTTTTGATCGTCACTATATAATAATAGTGCAAACCCCATATTTTTGTTGATGTGTTGCACAGAGGTCCATTATTTTTATTCTTGTGATGTTACATTATTATTATTATTTATGCCCTATATATATTTTGAACCCTTAGAGTCCTATATATACCAAGGATGCATTGTCATTTGAATCATCCAAGAAATTTTTAGTTATGTGATATAAACGAGGTTCCCACCTCGACGTTGATTAGTATCTACTCCTTTATCTATATTCTTCTTCTATTTTAGTGTCATTTTCAGCTAGAAACATAACATTTGATATCAATGCTTTTGATTCTAGGGTTTGGTTGTATCAAAAAGGTCACCTTGGAAAACAATTTATGGGAGGCTTCAAAATCTAAAATTTTTATCACATGGATTTGAAGTCTTGGTGAAAATTTTGTAAAAAAAATTGATCCCTTTTTGCTATGTTTTTGGAGATATTGTCCAAGAAATTTAGGGTTTCTTTGTGCTCTAGAATTTATTCTCAAACGTGTGACCTAATCAAAATCATCGTAAATTTATCTTAATTGATAATATTTAAATTCCATAAAAAATTACTAAAATTACACATATTGTGGTTTCATGGGAATGAGTTTCAGAGAAAAAGGTCAAAAAAATGACACATGGTAATTCGTACACTAAATCAGTCCATAATCAAGTCATCAGGGGAGATTTAGTAGAAATTTATATTGATGCTTCCAATTTCACTCTAACTTGTGGGATTGGAAATAAAATACATAAATATACCTCAGGATGAAGTTACAAAGATTGTGAGGTCAAAATTATATAGATACAATAGTTTCAAGATCAACTTCCAAAAATAAATAAGAGAAAGTGTTTATTTTTTAAATTTTCTTAACTTTTGTTAAAAAAATATGTTTGACGGGATTAAAAAGACATAATTAAGCATAGATATTATTATTTGGTTCCAATATGACTTAGAAGAAAAACATGGATACACTCAATAAGACAACATAAATTTTTACTATGACGCATGAAGAAGATGCAGAAATTGAACATGATATATCAAAATTATGGGACCAAGTGCAACAAATTTCACTCTCACAAAGAGAAAGAAAATATGAATTAGATGATTTAAAAAGTACTAATGAATCGGGACATGGGGATTTTGAAGGCTGATTTAAAATAAAACATGGTAGAGATGATGAATTTAAAGATGGAAGGGTAGAAGGAAGGTTTGACAATTTTTTTGAAAGAAATACTTCCTAGTGGTGACAAGGTATTCCATGAAAATAAGTATTATGACAAAAGGAATGTGAATTATGATTTTAGGGACATTGGAAGTGGGTTGGATACTAATCTCATTCCAAATATAGGTATGGGGAAGTTTGATGGCAATGATCCAGTGACATGGATACTACAAATGCAACACTTCTTTGATCTACCTGATGTGCAACATAAACAAAAGGTACATATTAAATATTTATATTTAGAACCCAATAAATTTGTATTCTATCAATGTATACTTTCTTGTAAAGCACTATTTATGGAGAAATTTATCAAAAATTATGGCGTTACAAAGATAAATACCTTATTTAGCCAAATGATAAATATCAAACAGAATGGTTCAGGTGGGGAGCACATTGAGGACTTCCAGAGAGTAAATATGAAGGTAATTGAAATTCAAGAGGAGAATTTGATAGATTTATTCATAGGGACTTTAAAGGATAACATCCAAAGTGATCTTTACCTTTGGGAACCTAAGTCCTTAGAGAATGCATTCAAGATGGAAATAAAGATTGAACGCAAAATTATGGAAAAAGGAAGGTATAGCACTCAAACCTAAAAATATGGAAACGCTTCCACTCCCATATCCCCACAAACTAAAAGGCTAAAACTACCACAACCAGAGGAAAAAATAGAAAAAAGGGATTTGTTACAAATTTGATAGAAAAAAACACTAAAGGTCATAAGTGTGCAGATAATAAGTTTTTCACATAGATTGTGAAAATGAGGAAGAAATAGAATAAGAACATCAAAAGAGGAATATATACACTAGGATTGAACCCCAGTGTTTGAAAAATAATAAATGAATCGAACCATATATTCTAATGCATTGGTAGGTATTACTAGTCCTCAAACTCTAATGATAGAAGGATATATCATGAAGAAAAAGGTAATAGTGTTGATTGATTTTGATAGCTCATAATTTTATTAATTATAAGATATCCAAGGATCTGAATTTCTTTCTATACCTAGCACAAGAGTGCCAAGTAATGGTTAAAAATAAAAGAACTATAAATTGGTCAGGGAAGTTCCATGATATCCATTTGACGATGGCGAAATATATATTGAATAGTGTAATGATTTCTATTCTAATGGGTGGTGTTGATGTTGTATTATGATTCCAATGGTTACAATCATTGGGGAAAATATCTTTCAAAAATTCAAGAGCTTCTCCTTAAATCTTTCTTGAATGGAAAGGAAATTTAATTAAGGGATATCACAGGGAAACCTAGGAATATAATCGACTCCAGTGGCATGAAAATTATTTTGAAGAAGGAATAATGGGGGATAACTACACAATTATGTTCGCTATATGTTGAAACGTCTAACTCATACATTTCTCTAGATCTCCAAAGAGTCTTTGAAAATCGTCCCAAGGTATTTGATGCCCAAAGGTCTCAAACCTATTTGTGATAATGATCATACTATTCACTTGATTCTAGGAAGTGTCCCTCGAAAGAATAGAGATTACAAATATCCTTCTGGCCATAAGACTGCAATTAAAAATATGGTTGTAGAAATTCTAGAGGCTAGTATAGTTCAACCTAGCCAAATTTCTTAGTCCTCTCTAGTAGGATTGGTGCACAAGAAGGACAGATTAAAGCATATGTGTCCAAATTATAGAGGGCTTAATAAGCTAAATGATAAAGATAAGTTTCCCCTTCCTGTCATTGACGAATTATTAGATGAAATACATGGAGAAATTTACTTCAGGAATATGGATCTTCATTCTAGATATCGTCAAATATGAATGAAGACATAAAAAATTATGAAAACAATATTTATAACTCATGAAGTTCATTTTGAATTTTTGGTTATGCTTTATGGCATGACTAATTCACGTTCAACATTTCAATGTTTCATGATTTCTACTTTCAAACCATTATATAATTTTTTTTTGTATTTTTTGATAATATATTAATATATATAAAGTATTCTAAATATCATGTCGAACATGTTGAAATAGTGATAAAACTACTGGTGGAGAAACAATTGTATGAAAAATCATCGAAATGTTTCTTTGGAGTACATGAAGTGGAACATTTGGGTCATATTATATCCCATGAGGTTGTTAATGAAGATAGTAACAAAATTAAATCCATCAATGAATGGAAAATACCCATAACCTTAATGCATCTTCAAGGGTTGATCAGGTTGAGAGGGTATTAACACAATTTTTTTTATAAATTAGCAGAAGATAGTAGTACCTTTGACAACACTAATAAGGAGAGGTGCTTTTTTTGGAATCCTCAAGTACCTATGTCCTTTAAACATATTAAAGAGGAAATGTGTTTATCTCTAATATTAGATACACCAGACATCACATGAACCTTTATTATGAAGTGTGATTCCTTAGGAAATGGAATTGGTCCTATTTTAATGCAACAAGGAAGATCCATTTATGTTGAAAGTCCTCGAATGAAGGAAAAATATTTATAAAATCATATTTATGAGAAGGAAATGTTGGAAATACTACATGTACTAAAGAAATGACACCCTTACCTATTGGGAAGAAACTTCAAGGTAAAAACATATCATGATAGTCTTGAACACTTCTTGGAGAAAATATTATTTTCAAAATAGTAGCAAAATGGGTCACAAAGATGTTGGGTTATTACCTCGAAATCATATGAAGAAAATGGAAGGAAAATTTTGTTGCAGATGCACTATTAAGAAGGGATGAAGATGTGGAAGTATTTATCTATGCCATTTCTATTATCTAACCGAATTGGATAACTGAAGCAAGGGGTGAATAGAAGAATGATGAAGAGGTATGGACACTCATTAAAAAGTTACAGCAAGATCCAAGTGCATATGGTTAATTGATTGGGAAAAATGATTCACTATAGTACAAAGATCTTTCACATCTATGTAAGAACTCACAACATAATAAACAGGTTATTTTGGAATTTCACACCTCTCCTTTAGGAGGGCTCTATGGATTTTTAAAATCTTATTAGAGGGTAAACAATTTTTTTTTGGCATGGACTTAAATATGATATTCAATTCTTTGGGGAAGAATTTTTGGTTTTCCAAAAAAAGTAAAATTGAGACAATTAATACCCCATGTATTTTACAATCACAATTCATTCCAAGTCAGTGCTCAAAAGTGGTCTTAATGGATTTTATGAGAGGCTTACCCAGGTATGAAGGAAAGAGTGAAATCATGGTGGTATTTGATAGACCTACCATATATGCACGATTTTTTATACTATCTCATTCTTTCAAATCCAGTGCAATGACTATTGAATTTATGCAAATTATTGAAAAGATACATGGACACCCAAATATTATTGGAGGGGATAAAAATCCGATTTTAATTAAAAAATTTTGGAAAAAAAGAAAATTTTTCAGGGTGCTCAATTAGTTGATAGCTCATCTATCCTCCTCAATCTAATGGGAAAATGGAAATAGTGAAGATATGTTTGGAAGGATATATTTCTTGATTTGTATCTAATAAACAAACACAATATATCAAGAGGTCACCCTTTGGCAGAATGGTGGTATACCACTTCCTTCCATACCAAAACAAAAATGACCCCATTTATGGCGCTTCATGGATATAATCCACCCTCCATCACACCATATTTAGGAGAAAATTATAAGGTTCAAGCAGTGGAAGATCACATTGACCATCAAAATGAAGTTCTCCAAATCTTAAAGGATAACAGGATTGTAGCACAAAATCTAATAAAAAATTAAAAAGATCAACATCGCAGTGAAAGATGTTTTAATGTGGTTGATTGGATATTTTTACTAATACAACCACACAAAAATTTCCCTCAAGAAAATATAAGAACAGTAATAAATTTTCACCCAAGTATTATGGTCCTTACAAAGTGTTGCAAAATATTGGTGCTTTGGAATACAAATTGCATTTTCCTACGTCTTCAGAAGTACACCCAGTTTTCCATGTTTGGTGCCTAAAGAAGGTTACAGGTGACAAGATTTTGGTTCAAAATATATTTTTGACACTTGAAGAGGAATAAAAAAATCATATTGGAGCCTAAAGATATGACAAAAATAAGAATCTCACAACTAGGGAGCAAATCAACTTCAGATCATCTCATTAGGTGGAAGAAATTACCTATTCAATATTCCATATGGGAGGATGATTATTTTATTCATAAGAAACGAAAAATACTCAAGCATCGAAAAAAAAATCGTTTTGAAGGATAGGGGCATGTTATCTACCTATAATACTAGTGTTGTCCCCATATTGTTATTTTTGTGCCCCATAGAAGCACCCTATTGTTATTGTTACACCAATTTTTGGTCATCTAACCATTTACAATTAGATGGATCAAAATACACCATGTAAAACCAAATTTAGAATAGTAAAATTTCTTTCACTATAAGAAATAATTTAACAAACCATAGTTTATTAAGCTATTTCCGGTCCAAACAAGAAACCACATGAGGAATAATTAAATAAATCATTCTTTATTTGATTTTCCTCTAGGGAATAGTTAATTAAAACAACATTTAAATAATAGTTATGGTCATATTTAACACAATTAATGAGAAATAATTATATAAATCATTATTTATCTTATTATTGTCTATGAATAATTAATTAAATCATTATTTAATTAATATTCATTGCTAAAATTGACAAAATCATTCAGGAATGATAAAATAAATCATTATTTGTTAAATTATTCCTTAACTCCATCCTTGAAATGATAAATAAATCACTTATTTGTTTATTTTAAAGGGATTTAACCAATATAAATTCCTTTTCCCTCCAACAAAATATAATAAAATATTGAAAGCAGCTAGATCTAGATTTTGGCTAATAGTATTTTACTATGCACCATTATCATGGATAACTCAATATTTTTTTATAGATGGTAGGGTTTTCCATTCATTATTTATATTTTATCCTCTTATCATGGTCAAACTTTTATCCTCTTTTCATTGTCATACTTTGATCATTTTTATTATCCTTTTCCTTATTGAGCTCCCATTGAGTTCAACATGTCTTGGGTTTTCTACACCATTGAGAGAGAGAAAATTTGAAAATGAAGCATTGAGGACAACTAAGAACCCATCCCATTGAGGGGGACTGGTAACATCATTCTTTTTTCCCTTCCCTGGTGTTAACATAATATCAAATTCTTTATAAATATTGTCTTGTCCATTGGATATTTGGAGAAACTCTTATTTCATTTAACTGTTTAGCTACTTTTACGACATAAATCTGGGTTTTTTTTTGCATTTGTTTCTACTGTCTATTGCATCTCTAAAGAAGTTAGACAACCATCTTTGTTGATAGGATTGTTTTTTATGTGCAAAAAAAGTGATATATTTTCGTACAGTTGAGTTAAGAATTCATTCTAACAGTTATTGTTGTTCCATTACATCAATATTGTTATGTAGGCCCTAATCATATTTCCTTATATTTCTACATATACCAAGGAGGTATTATAATTTGAATCATCCAATATTTTTTCATTTATGTGATGTAAAGGAGGCTTCCTCCTTGAATTGGATTAATATGCAGTCCTTGTTTTATATTATTCTTCTATTTTTATGTTATTTTCGACTCAAAACACCATTTTTAGGAAAATTACATAACTCACAAAAACAAATTGTTGCGTTTAGAATATGCAAAAAAATTGTTTAGTAATTTCATTGGTAATTTTCTTCATAGAAAACTTATAAGGCTATAATTCAACCCTTTTTTCATTTGATTATTTAGAATACATAAAAAGGATTAGAACTCAAACTTGGTACATGCTATGCATAAATAGTCACAACATTGTAGAATTCAATGCTACCATAGCCAAAAAAATAAATAACAGCATGACGATTAACAACTAATATTTCTTCTTCTATATCTTTACTCAATGAATAAAATAGAGGAAGGTCCTTAGCCATATGCTGGATACAACTAGAGCCAAACATATACCCATTCTTAGAAGTGTAAACTTAGAATAATTGAGAGGTACCAAAAACAATGTATAGTTATTGTCACATAGCCTCTAATATTTGATTCCATTGGTTGGTCATTCAACTAGTTGACACTTCACTCTCAAGAATATTGACCTTGTCCTCTTTATTTTTATTATAGAAATTATTTTCAACATGTCTTATCATTCCATAGAATTGAAAATATTCTTATTATTATCTTTATTAATTTGTTTCTAATCTACATGATTCCTCTTATAAACCTCTTCAACATAATCCCATTATCTCTCTTCATTGTATTCCAAAATATTTCTATATAGTTTAGGATATTTTCCCTTCAACACATATGCTTGTTTCTTAAGCTAAAGTTTTCTCTCATGGAGGATTTTCTATTCTTCCAATATTATAAACTATAAAAAAATTGAAAAAAGTGTTCGTTATGATATTATTTCCTCAAATTACACAGAGAAAATAATGTTGCACATAATACATCATGGGAGTCTTTTCATATATTCAAAATCATTTCTATAAAAGTACCATCCTTGTTTGAAATTTATTTTCGCATCCATGTGATTTCAACTAAGAGGAACATAATACATTTTCTCAATAGCAATATAGTTAAATCATTAAAATAATTGGCATAATTCATTACTAAGTTCTATGTGGTATGATCGAGTGACTCTAAATTCCTATATGTAGTTCTCCTTACTTCATGGTTTAGTTAAAATAAGTTGTTTTCCACTTGAAGATATCCCTAATATCTCTCCTGTTATCTAATGAATCACGAGGGTAGACGTACATATTCATGTAGAGGAGGGTTGATATATAAGTACAATTGTAAGAAGAAATATATAAGCCAAGGAATAAATTGATCCTATATTAGAAAAAAATTACAAGATGGTTAGATAAGAAATTAGTAGTAGAGGAACACTTCCAAATAAAAGTTCTCATTTAAGGTGAGAAAATGTACATGAATAAAAGAGCAATCATACTAAGTAATAATATTTGTTGATTGGCATTATCAAGTTTCTAAAAAATATTGGGTGAAAAATATATAGAAGAAAGAAGACTAGAAGGACCATTTGACCTCATTCTTATTGATGGTTGAATGCTAAAAAGATATTTTAGTTAGTTTCCTCTTCGTATTTATCTTTAACATATGTATGGTTTTTTAGATTTTGTATCAAACAATATTTTAAACATGGAAATTTATCTAAAACTATATAGATATTTATGAATCCTACTAGTCCCTAATATGTAAATACTAAGTATTTTGGAGATATTTTGTAAAAATATTAAAATTTCTAATGATTTTATATAGAATCTATACAATTTTTGTAATTTTAAAGGTACAATAAATTTATCTTGTAAAATTTGGGTCAATCATTTTTAGAAAAAAAGAAGCTGCAATTTTTTTTTTTTGGAAAATATATGGAAACTCATCTAGATAGGGTTGAGCCACTAAAATTTTCCTTTGTTTGTTTCAATTTTCTCATTTTAAATATTATTTGACTTTTTTCTTTCATTTAATATGTTCATAGTTTTCTTTTAATTTAAAGTTTTATTATATGTCATTTATTTCACTTGTCTTTTAGAGAACTTTCCTTTTCAATTTTGTTATTGAAATTAATTAATTATGCTTTATAAGTGCTATTATTTCCTTATGATCCTTACACATAGTTGGTAAGAATTATGGAAATATACACTAAGCCTAATGGCTAAAACGCTCATTCAAAAAAATTTTATTATTCTTTTTGTAATTTTAATTTCTTTATACTAACACAAACATAATTAAATTAATGTTGATCCTCCTATTGTCATGGCCTACAACAAAGGAAACCAAACCATGGGTAGAATACGAGGAGTTTTTTTCCAAAATTAGAAAAGTAAAATAGTATAGATGTCATGTCCTTCACTTATATTCTTAACCAAACATATCATATCTAGATACAAATTTAAACAACTTTATATCCTAAATTACCCCATACATATCAGAAGATAAAATTCATAATCTGTTAAAGAAACAATAATATAAAGTGCATCTCAAAGATGCTCAGCGAAATTGGAAACAATCAAGTGAGAGGCCATGAGGAAGTTAACATATAAATTGGCACTAGATCAAATGGAATATTTAAATTCATGGGTCCTATTCCATGGGAAAGGAATTTGGGAAAGTCTACAATCCATGTCTTTCTGGTCCATATAAATTATTCAACTGAGAAAAGGATCTCATACTTTTCTTCAATCCTCTCAAGGAATAATATTATAAATAAGTTATTTTTGTGTTAGTACATATCCATCAAGCGTAGGTATTTATTTTTCCTACCTCTGGTGTGTCCAATGTTCAAATTCTAGTTAGTGACAAATTAAAACAAAAATTTAGTCTGAATTTTTTCTCTAGAAATCACTACATACATTTCTTCCATTATGATTTTCTTTTCAATATCAGTGGTTTTTATATATTTTATAAATGGGTACAATATTGAGCATTATAATGAGGTATAGAGTCCCCTTAATCTCCTTTATTTCTTGAATGATGATGATAACATGCCTATTTAACAGGGTTGGAGGAGAGAATGGGAGGGGCTTAGGGAGAAGAACACAACAATGCAGGAGATATAAAATGGACCTAAAATCATAAATATAAGGCAATGAAGAGGGAGATGGGATCAAAGGTAGGATGGATTGAACATAAGATGAGAGGATAATCAAAGGTCTTTATGATGAGGAAGTGGGTGTATAGGACAATAGGAGAAGTGACGAATGAAATAAGGTTAAGAATTACCCTCACAAAGAAGGAAACAAAGAGCCACTAGGATTGATATTTCAATAATGCAACATGCTAGACAATCCCCTCTACTAGAGAAGAATTGAGAATATGTAAAATATAAATTGTCCCTTGCAAAGGGAGATTGAGAAACAATGATGTGGTGTCTAACTTCCACTTGTAACAACAACTCGAGAAATAAAATTTCCCTAAGAAAGTGAGATACCAGAATCAAGAATTATCATTTATTAATCATTTTGGTGGAGGCTATGATAGGAGAGCCTAGTCCTCCCCTCATATAAAACATTACACCAATAGGAAAGTAACTATATAGACTAGAGTGAGTACCCCAACTCTATGTCTAAAAATAATGAGAAAATAGGCAATATTACAATGTTAATATATCCTAGGTGGATATCAATCACCAAACCTCATGATTTTCCACTTCAAATTTTATTTCAGAACCATCAAAAAAGGTTTTTTAAAACATTAAATGCATTTTCATTTGAGGTCATTAAGGAACAAAGTGTGTTAAGCACTCCAATGTTTAACATTATGGGGTAGGGTGGTAACCGCACCTCTGTTAGGTCCCTATAATACTAGTGTATCCCCTTATTGTTATTGTTGTGCCCTTACATTATTAGTGTTATGTAGGCTCTAATTATATTGGGACCCTTTAGATTACTATATATATAAAGTAGGGTTTTATCATTTGAATCAACCAATAATTGTTTGCTTATATATTGTAAAGGAGTTTTCCCTCTCTAAGAGGCTGATTTACAGGTTCTTGATATATATTTTCTTCTATTTTGTAAGTTGGTTGCATAACATTTGGTATCAAAGCCTAGGATTCTAGGGTTTTGCTTCTTAAAATAGGACATATTGGAATTTTCTCTAAAAAAAATTTCTACGAGGCTTCAAAATCTGAAGTGTTTACCATATGGAGCCGAAATATTTATTAACTTCGTCTAAAAATTTCAGACCTTCATTCGCAAAATTTTCGAAGATATGATCCAGTGGAAATTATGGTTTTTTCACACTCCAAAATTTCATTTCAAACATTTGACCAAGGGAAAATCAATAGAACTTTCATTTCCAATGTTGGATTGGAATTATGTAAAAAATGGTCGAAATTTCATAGAATTTAGTTTCCTGTGTATCGAGTTTAGGGACCAAGGTTGAAAGAGTGACACATGTCACATCGTACAATTTTTCTCTACTAAACTAATCCATAATTAGGTCATTGTGGGAGATTAGGAATAACTTGTCTTGATGAATCCAAATTAGGTATGACCTATGGCATTGGAAAGAAGAATCATAGGGGTACTATAAGACCAAAGTTCAAATATTGGGGATATGAAATTATAGAGATACATTAGTTTCAATATCAAGCTCCTCGAAAGTAAGAAAAATGTGTTTTTTCTTTTAAAAATTGTAAATTTTGTTTAAAAAAATTAGTTTAAAGTGATTCCGAAGGGTGTATTGAAGAATTTATATCAGTATTGGATTCTATAATTCCTCCTAGAAATAATTACATACCCATCAAGCTCTCAAAAATCTCTACTATAATGCATGAAGAGGAAGAAGTGCAACATGATATATAAAATCTACGAGACCAAGTGCAACAAATTTCACTCTCACAAAAAGTAACCAAAAATGAAATGGAAGCTAAGATGGATGGTTTGAAGAAACACATGGATGGAATGGAAGATAAGATCAATGGTATAGAAGAAAATTTGAGAGGAAACATGGAATACTTGAAGAATGGTCTAAAGGCGAACATGGAATGTTTGAAGGAAGGCTTGAAAACGTTGCCGCAAGAAATGACTCCTAATGGAGAAAGGGTAGTAGATAAAAGTCATGATTAGAAAAAAATAAATTTTAATCATGATTTCATAGACTCTAATGTTGGATTTAAGATGCACCATTTTCCAAATATCGATATCAGGAAGTTTGATGGCAAGGATCCGATAACATGGATACTACAAATGGAGAAATAATTTGAGCTCCATAAAGTTCAACACACACAAAAGGTACACATTACAACTTTGTATTTGGAAAAAAAATATTTTGTATTGTATGAATGGATTTTTCCGCATAAACCACTTGTCACTTGGTCAATTTGTACGAAGGAAAATATATTACATTATGAGGATACAAAGAAAAACACCTTCTTTAGCCAATTTATAAATCTAAAAAAAAAAGGTTCAATGATGGAACACATTGATAACTTCCAAAAAATGAATATAAGGGTAAATAATATTCCAAAGGAACATAAGATTAATGTCTTCATAGTTAATTTAAAGGATAACATCCAAAATTAGGTTCACCTTTGGGAACCTGATTCATTGGAAAAGGCATTCAAGGTGGCATGAAAAGTTGAAAGAAACGTTGTAGCAAAAAAGAAGTCTACCAATCATAGTTGTAAAGATGGAAATGTTGTTGGTCCTAGGTATCCACAACCAAGAAGGTTTATACCACAAAAATTGGAGGAAAAAATATCAAAAGGAATTTGTTATATTTGTGATAGAAAATAAACTAAGGTCATAATTCCATTGACAAGAAATTACTTAACATCTATTGTGAAGAGGTGGATGAAATAGAACACGGAACATTAGAATAAGAGGATATACACTAGGAACTAACCCCACAAAATGAAGAAATGAATCCAATCATATATTGTAATGATTTGGTAGGAATTACCACTCCTCAAACTCTCAAGATAGAAGGATATATCAATAAAAAATGGTAAGAGTGTTGATTGATTCAGGTAGTACATAAATTTTATCCATTTTAAGGTAGCCAAGGAATTGAATTGCTTCCTATATCCAAGACGAGAATGTAAAGTGATGGATGAAAATCGAGGGACTATAAATTTATCTAAAAAGTGTCATAATATCAGCCTAAACATGGGGTAATATCTATTGAATAGCCCAATTCTTTCTATTGCAATGATTGGTTATGATGTTGTACTAGGAATCCAATGGTTAGAATCTTTGGGGACTATAGCTTTTATTTTTCAATAATTTTTACTGAATTTTTTTTTGGGAAGGAGAGGAAGTTGAATTACAGGGTATCGCTGGGAAACTAGGAAGGATAATCAACTCTAATATAATGACATAACTTCTGAAGAAATAACAACGAGGCATAATTTCACAATTATGCTAACTATAGGTTAAAACATTGAGATCCTATATTTCTCCAGATCTCTAAAAAGCGTTGGAAAAAAATTCTAAGATGTTTGAAACTCCCAAAGGCCTCCCACCTATTCATTATCATCACCATTCATTTCATATGATTCAAGGAGGTATCCCTCAAAAAATTGGGCCTTACATATATCCGTATTCCAAAAAGAGCGAAATTGAACATATGATTGTAGATATGTTAGAGGCGTTCATAATTCAACCTCGACAAAGTTATTTATCTACTCTAGCAGTATTGGTGTACAAGAAGGATGGATCATGGCACATGTGTGCATATTATAGGTAGATCAATAATCTCACTACTAAAGACAATTTTCCCATTCTTGGTATTGATGAAATAGTTGATGAATTACATGGAGCAATTTACTTCACCAAGTTGGATTTTCGTTCAGGTTATCATCAAATTATAATGAAGACTAAATAAATTCCAAAAATAACATTTAAAACTCATGACATTCATTATGAACTTTTGGTCATTCCTTTTTTCCTTACCGATGGACCTTCTACATTTCAAGGGTTGATGAATTTCATTTTCAAACCCTTAGAGAAATTTTGTGTTAGTATTTTTCGATGATATAGTAATCTATAAAAATAATTGGAAGGATCATGTTCAACATATTGACAGGGTACTCAAAGTATTGTAGGAGAAACAATTATATGCAAAAACCTCCAAATTTTTCTTTGGAGTACATGAGGTGGAATATCTGGGCAATATCGTATCTCATGAGGGTGTTAAGGTAGACCCTAAAAAAATTAAATTTATTAATAAATGGAAAATATTAACACCCATAAAGCATATCCAAGGATTTATTGGGTTAATAAGGTATTATCACAAGTTTTTTAAGAATTATGGGAGAATATCAGCAAAGTCTAAATTGAATAAATTTTCATTTTCTTGTACTGCTGAAGAAACTAAGGCCTTTAAACATATTAAAGAGGAAAAGTACCAAGTACCGGTATTAGCTATGGCATAATTCACAGAAACCTTTATTATGGAATGTGATGCCTCAAGAAATGGAATTGGTGTTGTTTTAATGCAAGAAGGAAGACCTATTACTTTTGAAATTCATCCAATCAAAGGAAATTATTTACAGAAAGATATTTGTGAGAAGGAAATGTTGGAAATAATACATGGACTAAAAAATGGTGACCTTACCTAATGGGAAGACACTTTAAGGTAAAAACAGATCATGATAATCTTAAATAATTTTTAGAACAATGATATCCTCAGAAGAGTAGCGAAAACTGGTCACAAATATGTTGGGTTATAACTTTGAAATCATCTACAAAAAAGGGAGCAAAATGTTGTTGCATATGCACTCTATTATGGAAGAATTTCTGTGTGCCATTCTATTATCAAACCATATTGGATAACCAAGGTAAGCGAGGAGTGGAAGAATGACGAAGAAATGTGGACACACATTCAAAATTTCTAGAAAGATCCTAATACATATGATACATTTACATGGAAAAATTATTCATTATAGTACAAATATCGCTTATATATTTGTAATAATTTCCAAATAAAACATAATATTATTTTGGAATTTCACACCTCTCCCTTAGGAGGATATTCAAAATTTTGTGGCAGAATGTTTGGTCTACCAACAAAATAAAGTTGAGACAATTACCCCAGGTATGCTAGAACATGTATCCATTCCAGATCAATGTTGCGAGGAGGTTTCAATGGATTTTATCATAGGTTTACCCAAGTCTAAAGGAAAGAGTGTCATCATGGTGGTAGTTGATAGGCTTACCAAGTATGCATAATTTTGTGCATTATCTCATCCATTTAAAGCAAGTACAGTTGATACTGCATTTATGGAAACAATTCAAAAGCTACATGGAAACCAAAATATTATTGTAAGTGATAGAGATCCCATTTTTGCTGTAAATTTTTAGAGGGAATTATTTTCTTATCTGGGTATTCAAATAGCTCATAGTTAATCTTATAATCCTCAATATGATGGGAAAACTGAGATAGTGAGCAAATGCTTGGAATGATATCTTCGTTTCTTTGTATCTTATAAACAAATACAATGCGTCAAGTGGTTACGTCTGGCTGAATGGTGGTATAACACTTCCTTCTACACCACAAAAAAGGTGACCCCATTTATGGCACTCTATGGATATCATCCACCATCCATCACATCATATTTTGTAATGTTCCAAATTTTTCTTCAATAAATTAGAACATTAAATTTTGTCTAAACTTATTTAGGAGATGAATAATTGGGTAAGGAGGCCCAAAGATAATAAAAACATAAATAAAATCCCTCTAGTATGAAAAGGGATCAGCCATGGAACAAGATTTCACACCCTCATGTGTGAAAGGAGATATTTGTAAAGGGGTTTGACCAAGTCAACCAGCGCAGGGTATGAGTTGGAAAGCACTACATAGGAGGGAAGCTTCTAGAGGAAGGGCCCATGAGGAGTCTCCAATCTCTATATAAAGGGAGGGGAGGAGAGATATTTCCATCCATGCATATGTTTATGATATTGAGTTGGTCATTTTGACTTCTTGAGCACGTTGGTTGTTTAACTAGTATGCAACACTGTTTAGTGCACCGAGTGTCTCCGTTCGGAGATCTCACCCTCAGCCCTGGGGGACTTCGAGTGCCTGCTCAGGTGGGGTTGTCCCATCATTAGTTTGGCTGGATACCGAAGCATCATCCTCCAGGACAGCATTATTGCTGTAGCAACATAATATTGTGTTGTAGGGTGTTTCCGTAGAGACTTCACAACACCTCTTCCTTCTCTTGTTTTTCAGATGGAGAGTCTTTCTTTCCTTTAGAGGATCAGATTGGAAGAAATTGGAGCTAATTTGTAGATCTTCGCACTTGGAAAAAGTGTTCTATTCCACTCACTGCGCAGTCCCTCTTACTGACTACGCTATTTTTATGGTGTAACTGCAGTGAGGGTTTGCAGATTGATTTGTGGATGAGATCTCAAGTGTAAGGATCAACCTTCCACTTTGGAGATCCATTAGAGGAGGTTTACTGCATATATTTTCATCTTATTCAGCCTTATCTACATATTTCTAGTTCCAGAGTTTCCGTAGCTTCCCAGCTACTCCGACATTTTCATGTATTGCTCAAATCCTCAAGGGGAATGTGATAAAGAGCCCTTTGAGAATTTTGCTTCATTATAGATCTCTGTTTTCATGTGTTTATCAGATTAAGATCTGTAATATAATAAAAATAAGCTTCAGCCTCCTGGAAATAACGCTGAAGGGTTTCTAGGTCATTCTCTTGTCTTGCAACACCTCAATCTTGAGGGATTTTCTATGTAAAACTGTTGTTTAACCTTTCTTAATGCCTATGCCATGTTCCTAAACTCATTATATGATTTTTCATATGGTTATACATCTCATACATTCATAAAATATTCTTCCCTTGCTTCATTAAATTTCTTCATACCCATAGTCATGGGAAATCAGGGTTTTTTTTTACTAGTCGGGAAGGAGGAACTGTTTAACTTAGTAAAACACCTTTTTTTTTCCCTAAATTATATACACATATCCCCCTTGACCAAATATAACATATTCTAGAACCTTTACCCTTAATTTTACGCATATTTTCTTATACACTCATTTTAGGGCCAAAAATCCTCACTTTTCCCCACCTTTTTGCCCATAAAAGCTGAGTAAAGGTTTTTGTAGTATTTGGAGTGGTTTAATGAGTCCTTTTAAACACTTTATATGATATCTAAGGCACACATTCCTAAAAAATTCGTTTTTCAGGCATGATTTGCTGAGAAATCCATTTTCGGGATATTACAGTGGTATCTGAGATTTTGAGAGGGATTCTTCAAGCAGATCTATAAACAGAGTCTAGAAAGGGCCAAATAAACTCCATATATCATCCTCTTTTAGAGGCGGAATATCTGTTAAATGCCCTCCCAGTCTATCTCTGGTTGGAGTTTGCCGTGTTTTAAAGATATCCTCAAAACGAGATATTACAGTGGTATCAGAGCATAGTTCAGGCTCAGCCTGTGGAGCTATGGAGATCTAAAAATAGTGTTACCAACATTCAATAGCCTTCAGTAGGCCAACCAAGATCACAATGCCTACATTCTTACCTCCAGTACTGAGTGAGAAAGGGAGGCAGCATGATCATATACCCTTTGGAGACTATTTCCGTAAATGGCAGTCCATGGGGGAAGACTTCAGAGCACATTTTCCTTTCAAAGATTACTATCAGCTCAGGCAGGATGAAAGTGAATGGAACAATGGGGGATCTAGAATGCAGAGCTCATAGTTGCATCGTACCACTGGGAGGACACCTTTTCCCACATATGAGGGATCCACTGATCCCTGTGAGTCTAAGCCCAAGAAGATCAGAACATTGAAAAAGATGAGTTTATTCTCATATATTTTCAGATCTAGAGAAGATGCATCCACCTTTGAGGAGGTCAAGAAGATTGAAGAAAAATAAGAGGAAGTACCATGCGCTTCTTATTCTCATCAAGGAGAAGATATTGAGCATGGAAGATATTTGGAACATCAGATTACCAGTGATTACCTTGTTGAGTATGGATCTCAACATAGAGCCTTCAGGGAGACTCAAGATTTTCCTCATTTCATCCAGTTGAAGGAGGAGAAGAGGCCATGCAGCAGAAAAGAAATCAAAGGCAATAGATTTTTGTTTTCTACCTTTGATGGGTCTTCTAATTCAAGAACTTGGGTGAGAAAGTTGGATGCATTTTTCCTACTACATCCTATAGCAGGGAAAGAAGCTGTTGAAATCTCAACGCTGCATTTGGAGGGTGAAGCCTACGATTGGTGGTGCAGCCACTTGAGCCATGCAAGGGTGAAGACTTTTGCAGAGTTCACTCAAATTTTGATCCAAACCTTTGATGGAAAAATAACAAAGAAAGAAGAGATCACATCACCTCTTGAGGAGGCTTGTGATAACACTGTCCCACTCATGGAGGAGCAACCACATGCATCAATAGTTGGGGCAGCCAACACTTTTGAGGAAGGGACTCTTGTAGCCCTACAAGAAGTTCCAAATGCACATCAAGGTATGAAAAGATTTCCACATTCCATTGTTGCAGCAAATCATTTTGATCAATGTGGAGATTTAATTTTTCATGACCAAGAGTCACATCTCATTGCTACTATAGAGCAGCTTGGTTGCACTACGATGTGCAACATGGAAACACTCAAGAATGAATCAAACCATCATTCTCATGAGCCATTATTGGATTGTACATCACATTGGAGGTTGGGGTTTGAAGCCTTGAAGATTGATGGTAGACATCTTGGAGTAAGAAACCTTTTCTCCCTTCATGATGACACTTTCTCAATGAGCTCCTCTCATCTCAAAGAGGAACTTCTACTTTTAGATCCAAGACCTCATTGGTTTTGGAAGACTATGGATGAAATGGAGGTCTCAAGGAGAGATCTCATTGGAGATGCACTTCGACACACCATGGAATGAAATGCTTTTCTTCCCTTCTCATAAGAGAAGATAGAAGATGGAGGACATCTCAGGATGTATAACATCTCTCATGCTTGTGTTGGACATCCCTTGAGCCATACACATCATGATGGGAGGTTTTTTCCTACCACCTATTTGATTCTTGATAGGGTCTCATTGATCCTTGAGAATCTTACACTTCAAAATCCCATAAAGTGCAAAGACAGGAATTTGATTTGGGAGGATGGTAGCCCTCATGGGAGGAGTACCAGGATGAGGAGAAGAAGGAGGCATCCACAGGTGATTGAGTGGATGTGGTTGATGAGCAAGGATCTAGGAAGCTACCTACAGATCTATGATACCGGGCAGTAGGAGGCTTGGCTGCGCTGGTTACTCTTGAAAGAGTTTGGCCATCACTTGGAAAACACTCTTCCTAAGAATGGGAGGATGGGGAAAATATGGCAGGATACTTGCATCATTGAGCAGCATAGAGAATGGATGCATGATGTTGATGTGTCTTCATCACATGAGATGTATGATGGAAGTATGTGGAGGCAGCAAAATACTTTGTTGCTTTGCTTGGGAGAGCAAGGGCAGATTTTCTCTCACACTCTGTATGATGTTGCAGGAGGAGGGGATGGCACTATCTCCTTGGTCTTTGATGATGATTGCGAATAACTTCCATCTTGGGAGGTATTCCATATTTTTTGTAGCATTATTGGAAGAATATTTGACAAGGAACATGTCAAAGAATAGAGTTGTGTATTGACATGGGCTTGTTTGCATTAGCTCACAGTGTTGTCTCCTTGGACTAAAGAATTATGGATGAAGTGTGCCCAGCAGGGATATGATGGATCCATAACCCATAGGTCCTAGTATCACTTCATTTTTGTTGCACTTGATGAACAAAGAGGAGGTAATGATGATAGAGACATATATGGCATATTCTTCTTAACTTGAATTTCCAAGCATGAGGAGGATTATCTTCTTGCAGCACATCGTTCATTCTTCTTCATAGCATGCCAAAACACTATGGAGGACTTTTTATGGACCCATGTACTATCTTACTTCCAGAATATGGTGAGAAGTTTTTTTATACATTCATTTATTTGCACACTCTTACCATTCTTATGCAGTGCATTGCTTCACAAGAGGGCAAGCTCGTCAAATTGCTCCATGAATTGTATTGGGCCAATCTACATGATGGAGGCAGCCATCTCTTTTGTGGCCTTGGGAAAATGTTTTATCACCACATGTATGTTCATTTTATACACTATATCATGTATCAGACATGCATGATTAACCATGTAAAAAGAAACATTTTTCCATGTACTCTTATCAAGGAGCAACTTGCAAAACTGTGTTGTCACTACTGGGAAAGTTTTTGGTACCTTCTTGCATCACTTGTAACCTTCTGCATTTTCTTCATTTTGCTGCTGATCATGTATTCATTTGCTGATATAGATCAGATTTTTATGGGAGGCTTGATTATGAGGGAGAAACATGATTTGGATGTCTCCGTGAGTGGGAAAAATTCTCACAATTTCTGCACTACATGTTCTAATGGGAGCATGAGAGGAGATATTGCCACCACAGCCAAATATTTGTTCTCTTTTGAGGTGGGCCATAAGATTGATATTCATCCATTGTACAGCTATGGGTAAGTGCTTGATCATGTATTACTGTTGTTACATTCAGCCATTTACTATCCTTTAGTAGATGTGATGAATCATGGATATTGCTTGCCATGTAATTTTCTGAAGTTGCAATGGATGAGACTGCACTGTATCCTTCTGGGAAATTGTTTACATCATGTATCATCATGTAAAACCTTCAGCAAACCTCTCATTAGGATGTTCCATGATGACCATGTCCTATTCCTCATGGATGGATTGTTTTGGGCCAGCTTGTTCTTCATTGTAGGGGGAGCCTTCTTTGGAGGATTTCTCTTCACTTTGCCATTGGAGGGAAATAATTTTGCAGCCCAAGATCAGCATACACTCTACACTTGTCATGAGTGGAGAGAAGGACAGAATGTTATAATATATGATGCATTCCAAGTTCATATTTTCAGCCCACCTTCATTACCGGAGCTTGAGGTGGAAGGAGATTTTCAAGAGTTGCCTTGTTGGGAGGTGGCTCATTTTGTTTGGATGATTTCTTGGGGATGGAGGATCCACATGAGGGAGATGTTCCTCATTATATTCCAAACTCCATGCCTTGAGTGGAGATTCTTTAGTTCTATCCTTGCAGTTTCTTGGGGACAAACAACATTTGGGAGGGGAAAAATTGTAATGTTCCAAATTTTTCTTAAATAAATTGGAACATTAAATTTTGTCTAAACTTATTTAGGAGATGAATAATTGGGTAAGGAGGCCCAAAGATAATAAAAACATAAATAAAATCCCTCTATTATGAAAATGGATCAGCCATGGCACCAGATTTCACACCCTCATGTGTGAAAGGAGATATTTGCAAAGGGGTTTGACCAAGTCCACCAGTACAGGGTATGAGATGGAAAGCACTACATAGGAGGGAAGCTTCTAGAGGAAGGGCCCATGAGGAGTCTCCAATTTCTATATAAATGGAGGGGAGGAGAGATATTTCCATCCATGCATATGTTTATGCTATTGAGTTGGTCATTTCCACTTCTTGAGCACGTTGGTTTTTAAACTAGTCCGTAGCACTGTTTAGTGCACCGAGTGTCTTCGTTCGGAAATCTCACCCTCAGCCCCGAGGGACTTTGAGTGCCTGATAAAGTGAGGTTGTCCCATCATTATATTGGCTGGAGACTAAAGCATCATCCTTGAGGACAACATTATTTCTGCAGTAGCATAATACTGTGTTGTAGGGTGTTGCCGTGGAGACTTCACAACACCTCTTCCTTCTCTTGTTTTTCAGAGGGAGAGTATTTATTTCCTTTAGAGGATCAGATTGGAAGACATTGGAGCTAATTTTTAGATCTTGGCACTTGGCCAAAGTGTTATATTCCACTCACTGTGCAGATCCTCTTAGTGACTACGTTATTTTCATGGTGTAACTGTAGTGAGGGTTTGCAGATTGATTTGTGGATGAGATCTCAAGTGTAAGGATCAACCGTCCACTTGGGAGATCCATTTGAGGAGTTTTACTTCAGATATTTTCATCTTATTCAGCCTTATCTACATATTTCTAGTTCCATATTTGTCGTAGCTTCCCAGCTACTCCGACATTTTCATGTATTGCTGAAATCCCCAAGGGGAATGTGATAAAGAGCCCTTTGGGAATTTTTCTTCATTATAGATCTTTGTTTTCAGGTATTTATCAGTTTCAGATATTTAATATAATAAAAATAAGCTTCAGCCTCCTAGAAATAACGCTGAAGGTTTTCTGGGTCATTCTCTTGTCTTGCAGCACCTCAATCTTGAGGGATTTTCTATGTACAACTGTTGTTTAACCTTTCTTAATGCCTATGCCACGTTCCTAAACTAATTATATGATTTTTCATAATTTTTTACATATTATATATTTAGAAAATACGCTTCCCTTGCTTCATTAAATTTCTGCATACTCAAAGTCATGGGAAATCAGGATTTTTTTTTACTAGTCAGGAAGGAGGAACTGTTTAACTTAGTAAAAGGAAATTTTTTTTTCTGAAATTATACATGAATATCCCTCTTGACCCAATCTAACATATTACAGAACCTTGACCCTTAATTTTACGCATATTTTCTTATACACTCATTTTAGGGTCAAAATCCTCACTTTTCCCCACCTTTTTGCCCATAAAAGCTGAATACAAGTTTCTGAAGTTTTTGGAGTGGGTTTTTGAGTGTTTTGAAACATTTTCTATGATATCTGAAGCAAAAATTCCTAAAAAATGCGTTTTTCAGGCATGATTTGCTGAGAAATCCATTTTCGGGATATTACAATGGTATCCGAGCTTTTGAGAGGGATTATTCAAGAAGATATAAAGACAAAGTTTGGAAAGGGCCAAATAACCTCCAGATATCGTCCTCTATCAGAGGAAAAATATCCGGTAAATGCCCTCCCAGTCTATCTCTTGTTGGAGTTTGCCATGTTTTAAAGATATCCTCAAAACGGGATATTAAATATTTAAGAGAAAATTATAAGGATAAAGAAATGGAAAATCACATCGAGCATCAAAAAAAAATTCTCTAACTCCTAAATCATAACCTAACTCTGGCACAAAATCGAATGAAACAACAGGAATATCAACATCACAGCGAAAGAAGTTTTAATGTAGGTGATTGGGAATTTTTACAACTATAACCATACAAATAAATTTCCCTTAATTAAGAAAAGAAGGATGATAAATTATCGCCAAAGTACACCTTTCCTTAGAAGGTGACGCAAGAAATTAGTACTATGGCATACAAATTAGAGCTTCCAACATCTTCTCGAGTGCACCCAGTTCTCCATGTTTCATTCTTAAAGAAGGTTATAGGTGACAAAAACCCAGTTCAAACAATTTCCAGAACTTTACGAGGAAGGAAAAATCATATTGGAACCTAAAGTAGTCACAAACAAAAACTTAATAGCTATGAAATCGATCAATTTCAAAGTATCTCACGAAGTGGAAGAACTTACCACTTGAAGATTTCACATGGGAGGATGAGAATTTTATAGAAAAGAATCAATAACTACTCAAGCGTTGAGGACAACACTCTTTTTAAGGATAGGGTCATGTTAGGTCCCTATAATACTAGTGTATCCCCTTATTATTATTCCTAGTGTATTCCCCTTATTTTTATTATTGTGACTATGTAGTCTCCATAGTGTTATCATTGTGCCCCATAGAAGCTCACTATTGTTATTATTGTGCCCTTCCATTATTTTTGTTATGTAGAATCTAATTATATCGAGACCCCTTAGACTTCTATATGCATAAATTATGTTTTTTTCATTTGAATCATACAATAATTGTTCATCTATGTCATCTAAGGATGTTTCCCCCTCAAAGAGACTAATTTCTAAGTCATTGATATATCTTTTCTTCTATTTTGTGAGTTTGTTGCATAACAAGTTTTTTTTAAAACATTCAATTCCTTTTAATTTCAGTTGATTAAGGAACTAAGTATGTTAAGCACTTCAATGTTTAGCATTATGGGGTAGGGTGGTAACCTAACCTTCCTCATAAATCACAAGAGGTGATGGCTAAGTTAATACTCTGGCCCCTCCCCCCTTTACTATGTTTTCCCACCCCATGTGAGCAGTTCAAAAAGATATCTTTAATTAACATCACAATTTTTTCATATGAGATATTAAATTAGTGGTCAGATGTTACTTGCATAATGTGTGGCAAAGACAATGAAATACCCATATTTAGTTCTAGGTTTCATAGTTTTTATATCCGATATAGAATTCATGCACATAATGACAATTTTTCCTCTACTTATAATATTATGTAATTAATAGGCTTATGCATACCATAAAGACACTTTTTGTTAATTCAAATATATCTAAAATAGTTCATAAATAGTCGGTATCATCCTAAATTCCTTTAAGGGATTACTAACATCCTCCATATATTTCTATTTCAAGATAAAATTAAAGGTGAATGGTCTAGTATATACATTTCAGATCATCTCGGACATATAGGTATATATATTGTGTCTGTGGACTCTTACTAGTAGTGGAGCAACGCTTGTCATAGAAATTTCACTTTGTCAGGGCTTCGAACACTGACTAGTAATAGAGAAACACCAAGAGATAATAATAATATAGATTGAACAAACCATAAATATCCCTTATTTGTATCAATAATGTGGAACTAGTCTATCATTTGAGGAAAAATCTTGTTGGAAAATGAAGTCCGTCCTCTCGTCTTGTAGCTTTAAATAGTAATTTGTGTAAGATTGAATTGGCGTTGAATCAAGCTAATGAAAAATACATGTTCTCATTTGAAGCCATGGGAATGAAGCCAATATTATTCACAAAAATATTTTTCCTCCTATAACTTATGATTATCTATAAGTTTTCTTTGCATTTAATAATAGTTATATGTAATGCATCATCAAATGAATCAATATTATATTATTTATATTACAATAAAAAATGATTCATCTTCCATGATATTTGTCTTCAATTTTATGATACCAAATTTTAGATTAATATTATCTTAAAAATATATACCCAAAATATTGTTAAGGAGGACATTAAAATTTTTGCGATACATACATATCCTTACTGAAAAAATTTCAACACACAATATTTCTTTTTGCATAACTTGAATCTTCATTTTTCTTCAATAATTTCATATCAGGTTCTTTATTCCGATTTTATTGTGCCATTTTGTTTCTTGCTTCACCCTTCTCTATCCTTTTCTTTGGTCTTTTCAATATTCACTTTATTTTTCCTTATTTTTTTCGTTTTTGTGGTTCCTCCCTCCACTTCCTTCATCTACCTTTTCCATCTTGTCCTTGGAGATCTCACATTGTTTATACTTTTCTATATTGTTTTCTTTTATCATAGAGTCTACATATTCTCCTCTTTATAGTTTTTCTTATTCCTTGTGTTTCCATTATCTTACATAATTATTTGTTTGAATAATGTACTACAATACATATATATAATTATTTCTTGTAGCACAGATATAGGACAACAATTTCATTGGTTTACTAAACTTAATTGATGCACTAATTTCATAATTTGAGGTAATTTACTTGGAAACCAAATCACTACTAAGGGGTAGTGGCATGAATAAGTAGTGATGTCTTTCATGCATTCTTACTAGATTTAATTTATTTGAACAATAATCATTACCAGTAACAAATACAACATGAACCAATACAAAAACATCATGAAAAACATCAAACAGTAAGACACAATTGTTTTTGGTATTAACTCTCATGGGGAGAAAAACCACCATAATTCTCTACTTAATTCTTATTTATTACTCTTAGGTATATTTTAAATTCATTTCCTAGGTCAAGCTATATAGGAGCCACTACTCCTCTATATAAATTTTGTTATCCAGTGTGAACAAAGAGCACCCCACCTTGTAACAATTTGGTGGTCACTACTAGCTAAGAAGCCCCAACTCCTTATCTTATCCATCCACTACTTATTGGAGGCCCCAACATCCAAAATCACTAAGGCTCACCCTTTTATGCACTTTCAAACTGGTCCCAGAAACAATATACTAAAAAAATAAACAACACTGCCATACCAACTCATACAGTACAATATAATTAAGAACACTCTCTCTTTCAATGATTATCAACAACAAATGACTCAAAATTCACTATGACATAACCCAAACATAAATATCACAATATTTTCCCTTTAAATCAATGCTCAAACATACTCTTAACCATCTAGTAGAAAACTCTCTTACAAAATAGTTCCCCAATAAAACCTTTATTAACCATATTAGTAGACTCAGTCAACAATATGAAATGTGTAGCACCATATTAGAACACCTCTCACTTTACCATCAAAGTTTATCTCACATAAATAGGTCTACATGGAATGAATACAAGTACTTGGAACAGACGTGAGTTATCAAAATTGAGTCAAACATATCAATTATTTGTGTATATAGAGTGATCACTGCAACAATAAGACTCAATGCATGTATGGAATATGAATTGTATAAAATATATCCTAGCAACCCCAAATTTATCATCGTTTCCAATATAACCATACACATAAAAGCATAAATTCATTTCAAAAAAAATTTCCTTTGTGGCTAGGTTATGCATACCAACACTTTAGTACTTTTTATCCCCCATTTTTTACTCAATGATGGTTACCATTTACCTTAAACTTGCACATCATGTACCAATAGATCAATATCACTCTACAATGCTATACATCTAACCATGTGTGTACTCCATGTAACCTCCAGTCGCACAACCACTTGATTTGTCATACTCAACATACATAGAAAAACACACATGAAATGTTACAAGTATAAGCAACATGACATATCTACCATAGAATAACTCTATCCTCATCCCCACTTTCAACCTCCATGGACTCTCACTATGGCCATCACCAAACTACAAGCCATACACACTATATATTTTTGAAATTGAGCCACACCATGAACAACTAAAACCTCTTCACACATGATCCACTGAAATTATGTATATACACACTACCTATTAGATCCATAGGTACACATATTAATTAAAAATATAAAAAACATTTGATCGATCCATTACATGGTGTGTTTAAGTCATTTTTCACAACTCACCATTATACCAAATTAAATAATTTTTTTTGACCATATTAGATCAATGATTATGTTTTATTTCCTTCCAATGAATAGCAGCACGTTATAGGCACAATTCATGACCACATGAAACATTATGTGGAAACTTAATATGTTCCATTATGATTGAGGACAAGGCCAAAGCATTTCAATGATTAACTATGTTCCTGAATGACCTTCTAAAGATGATTTAAGTGTGACTAGATAAAACACCAAGATTATTATAAATTTCATGGGAAATTTTATGGGTTTAATGTGAGGTTTTTTATGTCTTCACCTATATATAGTGTCATATGGATACACCGGGAAGCCTTCCATAGTGTGATTCAGGGAAAATTTTAGGGGATAATATTCGCAAGTGGGATAATTTTCCATATTTTTTCCAAAAAAAATGCGTCAATTTCCATTTTTTTAGAAATTTATTTTCCCAAGTTTTATAGTATAATTTTTTTTTTCTTTAAAAAACATCAAGATATCATATATAATCATACAAAATAATTATAAATCTGTATATTTTTAGAAAATATCATCAAAAATTGTATTATTGTTCTACTAGAGACTAGTAATATTTGCTAAATTTTCTAAACTTTAAGATAAAATTTCATTCTTAAAATTTTCCCTTGTTTGATTGGTTTGTTGGGACAATCCTAAAGTAGTGTCATGGGCATACTGTGACAAGCCTAAGACAAAGTGTGTAAAATTGGAAAATTCAGAGGTGAACTAACCAAATTTTCCACTAGCTTGAACACAATGATTATTCCACTACAAAAGGTTAGTTCAATCAATTCTAGCACTAACATCATTCCACAAGAACAATACAATCAGTGGCTACATCATGAATATGGCCAGTTCAATCACTTGTAGCACAAACATCATGCAACAAGGACAATACAATTAGGGGATACATCATGAAATAATCAAGGCTTCAAAGCAATGCCAACTTGCCTTAATTCCAATAGTTTCCCCCTATAGAATACACTCTCCCCCTTTCAAATTAATGACAAAGGGGACATAACTCGCTTGTCACTATGTTGATCAAGGAAATCATGAAGTAATAGGTTACTATAATTATCTAGAGTATGGGCATTAGAAACTCGAGCAACCACATTCAAACATCAATATATTGTCACATGCTCTGACCAAGAACATATCACCAATGCATACACTCACACTTATCTCGGGTAACAATAAAATTTAAAAGGTAGCTAATGAAACAACATAATAATACCAGGCTCATATATAAAATCTTAGTAGCATCATTATAACATTCATTCCTATCACCATGAATAATAGCATGGATTTTACAATACAAAGCGTAACTACACAAACTTAATGTACCAAATTCCACTCACAATGACATGGATTAGAAGAAATACATAGAATCAATGAGTACCAATATGTTATATACACTCTAGTATTAATACAAGTACTATTATCTTAGTTGTACATGAGATCAAATGCAACAACACCATACAAAACATATAAACCCTAGTGCTATAATTCATGGGAATACATGACATATTGAATACATATATAATTTCTCTCTGCGCCTTGCCCAAAATACAAGATCTTAGTAGAAACACAATACATTAAGAAGCTTCAACAATCCTCATAAATATAACACTATATCACCAGCAAGGCTCGACAAAATATATCCATACTCGTACAAACCAAACACTAACTCTAGAGAACAATTAAACAAGCATCGTAACATCAAACAACAACATTATATAGAATTAATATTCACAACATAGTTATCCTAACATAAAATATTCTCTAATAGCACCAATAATGTTGAAACCATGAGAGGATATCAACAATCCACAAATTGAATGAGTGGCCAAGAAATGCATCAAGTAAAAAAAACATACTAACTCTCATATAATATTTGAGTATATAGGAAACCAGTATCATGATGTAGTAAATATTCTTTTAAAAAAATAGAAAATATTTATTTATACAAAAACAGAAATAAATATTTTTCCATGGGAACCCTAGTTGTAGAAACTCCAACTCACACACTCTTTTTCCTTAGCCACCCGAAGCATCATCATAGCCATCCATTAATTTCTCTATCAGAATACATTTATCCTCATGGAGAATTTATAACTCTTGCAATAAAACAATGTAATACATAGCATGAGAGACATGCTGATCTCCTCTAAGATGGTCATAATTCCAACAATCTTCTAATCTACTCAAGAATTTTAAATTACCTCCCTAAATATGTGACATATCCTCACTATTTCAAGAGCAGGATCTTGATGCCTTTGCAACTCTCTTATTGAGGAATTTGTGCACATTCTCATCATATCATTAACAAACCTTTTGTCAAATTACTCATCAAAATAATCTCACTAGATTCATCATTAGTGGAAACAACCATGAGATTATTTGTAGCATGTAACCAACATCACAAAGAAAATCATCAACAAATAAATCATGTAGTTGTCTTCAATGTCCAAGACACCAAATGAGCTCAACCATTGGAAATGCAACAACATGACACAATATGGCCACAAACCCTAGTAGCATATATAAATTATAAACAACAAAAGTTTAGAGTGATCCTACAACACATGATTTTTCTTGGGTGTGTGTTATATTCTTTCCATGATTAGAAGTACGTGCGGAGCATGGGGTGTGAGGGGGGAGGCAACCCCCTTTCACTTGCACCGGGCATAGTGCCCAATGAGAAAAAAAATTTGGACACTATTTTAGGTGGGCGATCCCACTTATATTTTTTTACATGAGTTCGCACATGGTTTCGGGCATGATGGTTTTCGGCTCATGGTATATTTTGTAGATTTGTTCAAGGAAATATAGTTATGTTCTAATCCATTGTTAATGGATTGGGGTTTATAAATTCTTAAGCATGTATATATATTTGTTGTAACATTAAAAGGAATATAATGAAAAATCAAGTTGGTATTCCTGGTTTGTGATACAGGGGAAATATCTATGTATATATTTGTTATGTTTTATTCTCTCACTATTGTTTATTTTCGTTTTTTTAAGAATTTGTTTGCAGATAATTTATGTACAGGGTTGAAACCTACAATTTCGTCATATGTAATACTAACTTCATGATCAAGTAAGAAGGACCAAACCCATGTTGCATCATATTGGAACCTTGAACATGCACATTGGGTCATATGATTAGCTGTCATTTCTTCAAAAGAATTATTAGGGTTTCAATAATATATGGCTATTTCTTTCATTCTTTTCCTAAAAGTGGATTTATAAAAGCCTCTACTCCTATGATAATGATAATCATATATAGTTGAACCAATATTTTTCTAGATGAAATAGAGATGAATCAATGATTCAAAATAAATCCATCAAACCTTGAGAACCTTCTTCCTCAAATGAAAATTTCTCCACACAAAACACCTCTTCTATGGTTGTACCTTCAATGGTCCTTCATGAAATCTCATGATGTTATCATATCTTTCCCATAAGACCATGCAAGCCTCAATTTCTAATTGGAGTCTCTTGGTGTTATTTTTTCTTCCAAACTTTGGTGGGATAATTTTATACATGCATATTTCTATCTATATTTGTATCTAATGAGCTTCGAATGAAATTTACCTTCTTGTCAGGTTCTTTAATGAAACTAGGTAGCTTGCAATATTTATCCATATGGCCAAGATTTTCACACACAACACATTATGTGACCAAGAAATGGGGGAAATGAGTTATATCTTTTGATGTTAATCTTCCTTACATTCCTATTCCTTTTTGCATAAAACCTGAAATAAATTGCCTTATGGGAAAATTCATTGCATGAGTAACAATATCCATAAAATAGCTATTATACATGACTAAATATGATCTTTGTGATGTGATCAATCTTCCTATATTGTTTTGTTGAGAGATATTTCTATTTTTATATATATACTATGATGTATATTTTGCTTGGAAGATCTAATATTTTTAGTTTTTCAATCCACTACAATGTGTCCAAGTTTATGAAAACTAAAACACTTGGCATCTCTAAGAAAAGGAACATATGATTTTATTGATAAATATACTTTTTTTGGCTCCTTTATTTTTTACTAATTATATCCCTTTTTCTTGCTCGCTTCCTTGTTTATCATGTTGCTAGCATATTCTCCTTTAGGATTTTTGAATGATTCTCTATTATCTTTAGTAGTTACCTTTCATCTAGATCTACTATTTTATAGCCATTTTGTTGTTGAAACTACATCAACTTCTAGTTTTTCACAATTAACAGTTTCTTCCTTAAGTTGTTTCTCATTACATATTTGACTCTCCTTAATTCTTCCAGCCGAGTTTTCAACCAAATAATTTATTCTTTGAAGTCACATTACGTTTGATAAAATAATGGTAGTAACTTCTTGTATATTTTCTTAGGTGTGAGCCTTTCAATCTCAGCTTCAAGTGCCAATACATTACTTTTCCTTTCAAGTTTATTATTTTTCAATCTTGATTTTTCCATTTGATTATAGACTAACTTTGCACTTGGTGAGTCAAGTTCAACTAAATGATTAACATCCTGTAGCTAGGTAGTCTCAAGGAAATAATCATAATCATTTTTACCAAGTTATGGGAAACTAGATGTATAATGAAAATCCCATTCATAATTAAAGCAAAATGTGATACTTGATTCTCGTTGATGATTATATTTAACATCATTGATCATCAAAAAAGGGGTTCATTTCATATGAAGTATTTCTCCCCCGATTGCAACTCTTTATTTTCTGAGGAAAATTCTTCTTTGTCTTGGCCATAGGTCCTCAATCTACCCTCTAACAGTCAAGATGAACTTGAGGGAACATGCTCTGATGCCATTTTCTAGAAACCGAATCACTACGAGGAGGGGGGTTTAATAATTAGTGATTCTTTTTATATATTATTATTGTATTTAATTTCTTTTAAGAATCATCCTTACAATAATAACTACAACATGAATGAATACAAAAATTATCATGAAAAACATCAAACAATGACACAATTATTTCTAGTGGAAGTACTCGTTGGAAGAAAAAACACCCTACTACTTTGTTTCTGTATTCTTTATTATTCTTAAATTTCTTTTACATTCATGTGTTATCCCCAACTAGCTAGGAGACAACACCTCTTTATATAAATTGTGTTGTCCACTACCAACAAGGATTCACCATCCCTACAACTATTTGTTGGCTACTTCCAGCTAGGAAGCTGCAAATCCCTATATTACTAATTCATTAACCATTGGAGGTTCTAACCTCCACAATCACTAAGGGAAACATTTTCATGAATTTTTAAAATGGGCACATAAAAATATTCTCAACATAAAAAACCATTGCATTTTTAACTCATCCGTTACAAGATCATCAATAAAACTCTCTCTATCAAGACTCTACAAAAAAATTAACTCTCATTCACTTTGACATAGCCAAAATATCAATATCACAATCATTGGCATGTGACTAAACACTCAAACATAATTTCTACCATACAATATCCCACACTTTTACCAAACAAAACCTTAACACAACTTATTTAAATTGTATCAATAAAATCACTAAGAAGTATAAAAACCGTAGCACCATATTAAAAACAACTCACTCAACGATACAAAATTATCTCTCACAAATGTATACATGGCATGAATAATTGTACATGGAATAGATGTGAGATGTCCAAAATCAATCAAACAAATCATGTATTTTCCTATATAGAGTGAGAAGTACTACAATAAAATTCAAGGAATTGATTGAATACGAATAGTACAACAATACCCTGGTAAGCCCATTTTTTTTGGTAGTTTAGACTAATTCTAATCACCCACGGGTTTCGAACCGGTGGCCTTCTAGACAGAGTGCCTTAACAGTGAGCCCCATCGCCAACTACTCTACAATACGTGAGTGGTAACCCCAAATTTATTATTCCCTATAACACAACCATAAAAATAAAAGTATAAAAAATCTTCATGAAACTAAGTCCTCTATGGCTATGTTATGCAGACTAAACTTCAATACGTTTGATGCACTGTTTTTTACTAGATATTGGTTACCATTGACACTTCAAATAGCCCATCGTGTAACAAAAAGTAAATATCACTCTATATGGGTATACATCTACTCAATTTCATACACCTTCTTACCTGTAATCACATACCCACTCGATTTGACATCCTCTAAATACATAGACAACCACACAAGAGTTTTTATAGAAATAATCAATGTGACATATTTACCATTGACCGAATCTCTCCTTCACCTCACATTCAACCTCCATTAGAGGAAATTTAAGCCTAAAAGTGGCCTCTTAAAGAAAAATAATAATACAATAGTCAAAATAATAAAATAAATGTAATGAATTTTGGAGGGAAATGAAGAAAACTGCTTTTTTTAACTGTGATTTTTGGCTTATTTCCCTATAATTTTACTCAAATTTCAAATGTAAACACTCATTGGATGCATAAATAAATTCCACATTCAAGGAGTACCCATTATGCATACGTTTGAGAATACCCACACTGATAAAAAATGAATATACAATAAAAATGTCTGTTTCTACACGTTTTTTAATGTATCTTCAATTTTTATTAATGTGGGTATTCTTAGAAGTTTGAAAATTTGGTACTTGTTGGATGTGGAATTTAATTCCACATCCAATGAGTGTTTACACTTTAAATTAGAGTAAACATGTGAGGAGAGAATAAAAGAATACAATAAAAAAGTAGTTTTTTTTTTCTTTTCGCTCCAAAATATTTACATGTATGTATGGTTGTGGGTATTTTCCATTTCTGAATGGATTTAATTTTTTGAGGGTCTACCTTAACACCCTGACGAGATACAATATGATGCAATTATTCCATCTCCTGTACTCGTAAGAAACATTTCAACTTTTTTTCATATAATTGTTTCTCCTCCAATGGTTTGAGCACCCTTTCAACATGTTGAACCTGATCCTTCCAAAACTTATTGTAGATTAGTATATCATCAAAAAATACTAACACACATTTTGTAAGGAAGGGTTTTAAAATGAAATTCATCAAACCTTCAAATGCGGAAGGTGCATTAGTATGGCCAAAAGGCATGACAAAAAAAACATAATGACCCTCATGTGTTCTAAATGTTCTTTTTGGAATGTCTTCCATATTAATTCTAATTTGATGATATCATGAACAAAGGTCCTTCTCGGTGAAGTAAATTTCTCCATGTAATTCATCGAACAATACAAAAATGATTGAGATGGGAAAGTTATCTTTAATAGTGATATTTTTGAGCTCCCTATAATCTAGACACATACACCATGTCCATCCTTCTTATGCACAAATACTACTCGAGTAGAGAAATAAATTTGACTAGGTTTAACTATACCAACCTCTAGCATTTATGCCACCATATGCTCAATCACACTCTTTTGGTTATAAGGATATCTGTAAGGCCTAATGTTTGGAGGAACACTTTCTGGAATCAAATGAATAGTATGATAATGATCATGAATATGTGGGAAGTCTTTGGGAGTGTCTCAAACACCTTTGGATGGTTATCCAAGACATTTTGGAAATATGGAGAAATAAATAATTTTGATGTTTGAACCTCTGCTCAGTATAATTTTGTGATTACGTCACATTGTTCTTTCTTCAAAATCTTTGTCATGGCATTAGAGTTGATTATATTTTTTAGGTTCCCTGCGATACCCTATAATTCAACTTCATTTCCTTCCCAAAATAATTTCAAGAAAATTTCTTGAAAATTAAAAGATATCATGTCCAAAGACTCTAACCATTGGACTCCTACTACAACATAAATAACACCTATTGGAATGGACAGCATTGGACTATTCAATAAATATTCCCGCATGGTTATCTTGATATTATGGCACTTTCGAGAGAAATTTACAGTTCCTCCATTTGAAAATATCACTTGACAGTCTGGTGGTGGATGTAGGAAGAAATTCAATTCCGTGGAAACCCTACAATGAATAAAATTTTAGGTACTGCTTGAATAAATAAACACTATTAACTTTCTCTTCTTGATATATCCTTCTACTTGAAGAGTTTCAGCAGTTTTAATTCTTGCCAATGAATTACAATATATGGTCGAATCCATTTCTTCTTTATGTAGGGTTGATTGTTGGTGTATATCCTCATCCTTTGATGTTTCTTGTTTCTTTTCTTCCTTCTATTCACAATATATGTAAACGTATTTATTCTCATCACACTTATGACCTTTACTATATTTTCTATCACAAATATAAAAAATACCTTTTTCACTTTTTCCTCTAATTGTTGTGGTGTCAACCTTGTAGGTTGTGGAAGTCTAGGAGAAGCAACACTTCCATATTTATAGTTGTGAGTAATATACTTCCTTGTTGCCATAATTTTTCTTTAAAATTTTCTTGCCACCTTGAATGCCTTCTCCAATGAATCAAGTTTCCAAAGGTGAACCTCATGTTGGATGCTATCTTATAAATTCCCTATGAATACATCCATCTTGTACTACTATGGATTTTTTTACCCTGATATTAAATTTTTGGAAGTCCTCAATGTGCTCTTCCATTGAACCATTTTGTCTTATATTTATCAACTAGATAAATAAGGTGTCACTCTTTATATCCTCGTAATTTGTTATCATTTCCTCCATAAAAATTGAAAAATTTGACAAGTTTTTTAGGAGAAAAAATCCATCAATAACATAAAAAACAATTGGGTTCTAAATATAAAGTTGCAATGCATACCATTTGTGAGTGTTGCACATCTTGGAGATCAAAATATTGCTCCCTTTCTAGTATCCATGTTACTGGATCCTTAGCATGAAACTTACTCATATCGATATTTGGAATGTGGTGGTTCTTAAAACTAAAATTGGAATTCCTGAAATAAAAACTCATATTCAATTTGTCTTGATCATGAATTTCATGGATTACATTGACACCATTGGGAAGCCTTTCTGGAAAGAAGTCTATCAAACCTTCCTTCAAACCTTCAATGTTGTATTTCAAACCCTCCATCGTAGCTCCCATGCCATCCTTCAACCATCCATATTACCTTCCATTCCATCCTCTAAACCATCCATATTACCTTCCATGTCTACTTTTAAATGATCTAGGACATATTTTAGTTCATATTTGGCTATTCTTTCTGAGAGCGAAATTTGTTGCACTTGGTCCCATAATTTTGAGATATCATCCTGCAATAATTCCTATTCATGCATCATATTATAGATTTCTAAGGGCCTAATGGGTGAGAAATTAAGTTTTCTTGGAGATATTTTATAACCCAATATTGATATCTATTCTTCAATATGCCTTTAGTATCACTTCAAAATCAATTTTCAAACAAAAGTTATGCAATTTAAAACAACAATACACACCTTTTCCTTGATTTTGGGATCTCGATATTGAAATGGTCATAACCCTATAAATTAGGATATCTAAGGTTTGAAATTAGTTCATGTTGTAACCCTATGAACTGATTTCCAACCCCACAAGTGAGACTAATATTGGAATCTTGAACAAAGATTTATGTCTGATCTCCCACGATGACCTAATTGTACACTAGTTCAGTAGATCTAACTTTTACAGAGTGTTACATGTCACTGTTCCTACCTTCAGCGCTAAAATTTATACACGACACCAAATTCCATGCAATTTTAGCCACTTTTCATATAATTCAAATCTAATTCTTGAAATGAGAGTTATGATTGTTTTCCCTAGGTCACCTGTTTGAGATTGAATTTTGGAGCTGGAAAAAAACCTAACTTCAACATATCATATCTATGAAACTATAGTGAACCAATATATGAAATTTTTACAGGATATTCACCAAGATTTCTTCTCCACATGGATGAAATTTTAGCATATGAAGCCTCGTATAAAAAAAAAAATTATAGTGAAAATTCCAAGATGGCATGTTTGAAGAAGTGAAACCCTAGAATCCAAAGCTATGATACGAAATGCTATGCAACCAGGTCACAAAATAGAAGAAAATATAGATCAACGACTTAAAATTTATCAACTTCAAGCAGGAAACCTCCTTTCCATTACATAAATGAAAAATTATTGGATGATTCAAATGAAGAAACCTCCTTTCTATATATAGGAGTCTATGGGGTCATAATATAATTAGAGTAGACATAACAATAATAATGTAAGGGAATAAAAATAACAATTATGGGCTTCTATGGGGCACACTGATAACAATATGGGGACTACATGGGCACAAAAATAACAAAAAGTGGGCTACAGTAACAATAAAAATAATGGGATACACTGGTATTATAGGGACCTATACTTGCATCAAACAATTTTAGTTCTTCTTGCTACTAATATAGCCACAAAGTATAGCACACTTACCCCTATTGCAAACACGGTTAATCATGAAATAAAACATGGACCTCATAATATATTATATAAAATGCTTACATGCTTTTACAAGTGTGCTACCACCATAGAATTCCTTACTAGATGAATGGAGGGATATTTACGGAATCATACTCCTCTTCCAACTAACCATTAACTCTTTCAAGCATGATTCCTTTCATTGGAAACTTCTTGTAATCATTGTACTACCTTACTAAATTATTTTTTCTTCTCTACAATTTATTTGTAATGTTTTGTTCTATGAGGATATAGTCTTCATACTCAAGCTACCTATTTGGGGATATTTTTGCTAAGATGAATGATTTTTTTGATGTTTACATTGAAAAATAAGGGTATCAACATATTCCATGTCGATTATGTTTACAATGTTTTCTTATACATGTAAAATAATCCAAAAATCTTGTAGCTTGATAGCAGGTTGAAACTTTTTCAAATAACATTGCTATGAACATAGCATGTAGATAGTAGTGCAACAAATTAATATATATTTGAAGAGGAACTAAATTCAATTTAGAATCTCAATGTCAATATTAAATATCCATTAGGAAACTGAAATGTCAAAATCTTATAAATTTTGTTGGATTCCCTCAATACTTCACTAGTAGGATGACATGACATATTTTCTAAAATAGTGTCTTTTCTCCATATATGATGCCATGTAAGATATATATATATATATATATATATATCTATTTCATAAAATTGGATAAAAAATATGCATTATTATTTTTAATTTCAACTATTATGCAAGTCAAATTCCACATCCATTAACTATGGAACAACAATACAAAGTTTCTCTTCTATATATTGAATGTCAATTGGTAATAATTATAGTGTAAGTCAAGTGAGATATTTTACCACCTTTTATTAAACTGTAATGGAATGAAAAACCCATTTAAATGGTACCCATGATTTTTTTCACTTGGATCTATCACAAGCATTGACCATCAAACCCAATAGAAATAACATGGCCTCTTTTGAAACTATTTTGGTGTGAAATCATATGAATACTACATTTACTTCTATGTTATGTTGGATCATTCCTTCTATGTTAAGTTGGATCCCACTGAAACTGATATTATTTTTGTAGTTGAAATAGGCGATTCTAATGACTATAAGGTCCCTTATTATGATTCCAATAAATTCTCTAATAAGGGGATTGGGGGAATATCCTAATATACAAAACAAATTCTATCCATACACTTGAATACATAGATAGAACTTGTCAATTAATACATTTGGATTGAAGTATTTGACATTAACGCTAACATCATTTGTACAGAAATTTGTTATTTCACACGTAAATTACTCCACCTTTCATTACCAAAAATAAATCTAGATAAAAAATTCCCTTATAATACACTACAACAAGATAATCACAATATGAGGAACAAAATAATATCATGTTCTTAGGGTACTTTAATGTTATAAATATAACTAACCAAGCTATTCATCCAAGTAATTATTATAGCCCTAATCATCTATGGTTAGATGAGGAATCAATTTTAGCTAGCATATATGAAAAATAATCTAACGACATGGCTAGGAATTCATTTTCAACCAAGTTACTCCACCTTTGTAGTGTTCAAAACCTAGTGGTTTGCAATGCCATAATCAAGTAGAAAAAACACTAAGAAGATGAATTGTATTAATGGGATTATGTTGAAAGTGATGGAAGCTAATAATAGGTGTAGGGGGTCTCCCTGATATGAAGTCCCAATTAGACCCCACACAATTTTGTGTATGATGCCCAACCAAAATACAACCAATTCCCAAATCACTGGCTTCAAAGATATGCCTTGGCTGCAACAAACACATAAGAGATATATTCATGGCTTTGGTGATACCAAGTGTATGAACTTTATCAAATATCAAATGTAATGCATGAAAGGTTCCATCACGTCAAAGGGAATTAAATGAGGATGTTAGAAGAAAGTATTAGTACTGATTTAAAAGAGACACATGAGCGATACAAAATAATCGTTAGTTAACCTAAAAAATAGTTCACAACATCACAATGATCATAATAGCATAAACAACACACATTCAACATGATATGTACTAAGGAAAACTAGTTATTTCATTAGAATTAGCGTAAATGAAACAACACATAATGAAAATATAGAAAGAATACTCTTACTAAATCCACATCATATGAAAGCCGTGCCAAATCTAAGAGGTTCTTATTCTAAACTGAAAGTTACAATCATACAATTACATTGACAATAGACTAGCCTCAATAGTGGAACATGAAGCCAACACTTTCTTATCCAAAGAATGATATTCCTCCTATGTTAGATTAGAGAAACCAAGGGTAAAAGTCTCTAGTTCGAATACCTATGCTAGAGTTATTAGGGTTTATTTATAAGAAATTATATGACCCTTCATCTCCATTTTTGACCTTTTATTTTCCCTCATGATTCTTGGAATTCCTTCGTCTTTCTCCTAACTAATGAATTTTCACATTCCACATTTATCTCTTGGACTTCCAGCTACATATTTTATTTGAAATAGAATAATAAAAAATCCATATAGGGAGAAAATGGGTAGAGCCTAATTAGAAAAACATAATAATACAACTTCAATAACTTCAATTTGTAATTTTTTGGTTACATATTGATGCCAAGATCTGTATTGTGAAATTGTCTCCTCAAAATTTGTAGGAAGGTTAGGATGATAACAAACTATAGCTTCCATAGCATCTCAGTAGATTGTTTTCAAACCAGTTTGTGGTTCTTTCTGAAATAGGAACAACTTCATATTTATATTAGAGGGACCATAAATATAGTTTTGCATGTTTTTCTATTAACCTCCAAGTATTCCTTGGTAGTGATCTGCAATAGGTGGTTCAAGTATTCCTCAATCTCCTACCTAACAATATTCCTACCCTTTTGTCTTTGCAAATGGCCCCACTGAGGGGATATTGTGTGCTTGAACCAAGGAATCCAAGTTTTTGTATAATCCTACATAAACAGCTAAAATTTTCGCCAAAAAGGTGTTGATTTATTTGTTCCTTCGTATAAACATTTTGCAATCAACCTTTTCAAAAATTGCTTCCTTCCTTGTATTATTAACCAATTTTGTTGGTGCAATGTTGTACTTAATTTCGCACTAATATATCATTGTAACAGTTGTAGGAATGAATTTCATAACTTTCACATTTTCCCATGACTTCTTTTGCTTATCATGTAAGGTAACTAATTCTTTATGAAAAGTGATAAACTCCTCATAAAGGTTCCTCATAGTGTCTCCTAATGCCTAGATCTTTCAATATATAGCTGGCCGAAGCTCCTACAAGTAACCATGTGTAGAAGAAATTTATTTATTCTCTTCTTGGAATTGTTGTATTTTTTTCCTAGCAGCTTCTAAATCCGTTTCCATTTTTTTTTCCATTAGGAAATATGTATTTGATTTTTAGTCTCTGGAAAATGTTAGGTTGGTTGCAAAAATGGTATGAGGATTCCTTCTTGTGTCAGTGAAAATCACCCTTTTTGTATGCATGAAATTAGAATCTTCCAAATCATTGGGGAAACATTTAAAATATGTTCTTGAGCTCATTAAAGGTGAAACTAGAAATATCCATGATCTGTTCATCATATACATGAGCTATATTGTCTTCACCACCTTGGGTTTTCCCATCTTTAGGTGGAGGTAGAGGCCGACTAATGATTTTTTCTACATTGGGCAAGTAGTCAACATCTTGGTTCTACTCCCCTTGTCCTATTTACATATTGTGGGATACTATCCACCCCTCTATCTCTTGAACAGGCTCTTGATCCTATTTCATCTTACTTTCTTCTTCTTCAATCTATTTCTAGGATTCTTGTTTTTCTTGATTTAATCTAACATATTATTCCCCGTTCCTTCTTGTTTCTTCTCATGCCTACATTTCATCTTCTTCCTTCATTTCCTACTCTTCCTTCTACATTCCCTATTTCTCCTCTTTCATCTCTACTTCTCGTTGATTCATTTTTTTTTCTACTTCCAAAGAAACTTTTAGAATAGCTGGATCTTCCTTGAATTTCTAGCTTTTCTCTTACGCTAGGTTATGGGTACCCTTCCTCTTGTATTGGATGGTCACTAGAGTGCACTCTTATATATTATTTTCTTCTTGAGTAAAAATTTGTTATGGGATTATGATGGAATGTCTTGTGTGGTTTCATAGTGTATGTGGTTGAGAGGAATTATAGTGATTCTTGAGATTTTCTTCCTTAATCCTGGAAAAGGTCCCATACAACGAGAAAAAATGCAACTTGAAATAATTATTCTTAAAAACTTCTATGGGATCATATTAATGATAATATATTATACAGAACCTGATGTTTTACAATTATTTTTCTTCAAAATCTATGGCCCTCAAGTTCTTGATTTAGTAAGATCCCACTTATAAGGGAAGCGAAGGTGATGGTGCCTTCTTCTTCCTCTGTAGTTCACAAGTTTAAATTGCAAGAAGATGATTTGTAACCTCTTGCATGCTTAATTTATCCATGGCATACCTCGACCAAATATGAGATGGATTCTAAAAACCAAACACTCTGATGTAGGTTACATTTGGTGAGGAAAACCAAGTCACTAGTTCTGATCCTAAACTCATTCCATCACGAGACATGCAAGGGTCATCTTCTTCAAAGCTCATTTGGTACAAGACTTTGAATAAGTGATCAACAAATATTTAAAGACCTCCTTTATAGTTTCATTCTACTAACAACATGTAATAAATGTGGATAGGATGATCATTAGGTGTCCCTTTCCACTCCATGACAAGGAAAGCATTGGGAGCACATAAACTGTCGAACAAGTAGGAAAACATGTAGAATTATTTCCACTTGGATTTTGGTGGATTATTTTCCTTGTTCATGTTGATATTTAGATACTGAGACAGAATATTAGAATAGTTTAATATATTCCCTTATGATACAATTTGATATAGCATGTAAACCTATCATTGTGGGATATGCCCATAAAGTCAACAACACAAAAATATCGAGTATTGAAATACCTTTCCGAGTGATTTGTTCTTATAAGGATTGTTTACTTTATGATGAAACATTGAATATTTCTTGACCTACATCTTAAGCACTTCCTCCGTATTGAGATAGCTTGTTTCTCTCTAGAAGTGAGAGTCCATATATTTCTTAGGATTAGGAGAGTGGCAGATCAAGTGGATGTCATCTGGTTGGTAGGAGGAAATTTATTTCCCACTATCATTCTTTAAAGATGTTCTCTTGGTATCTACACCATGTAGAATCCACCTGATGACATTTGAAAATGGTAAGACTGAGAATTTTTAAGCAACGACATGAAGCCCTTATCGTTGGATCTTGATGTGGGCCTATCTATCCCCCATATCTACTTTATATTTTTTGCTAGTGAATGCATCCTTGACTATATGCCATGATATATTAGACTCCTTCTCAATGTATAATTGTGTATTAGGAAGAATAAGAAATGATATTGAAGCACTTTCAATAAATTCCTCAGTAATGCTCTCTAGAGCCTCCTTTGATGTTGATATATTGAGAGGCACAATGTTATTTTCTGATGAAAAATAATTATTTTGAAGACATGTAGTACCTGTGGTATGAGACACAGTCATAGCTATTGCAAGTTAGCTCTAAATATATCAGTTCAACAATCATTCTAATAGCAACAACATATTGGCTTGAGAGAGATATTATACAATGCTGGCCTGCAAGGTGGAAGGTTTAGCTTTGGGATTGCACAATATACAGTGACATGGGGGATTAAAATTTCTTGACTGATATAGGGATAGCTTGAGGCTTGGAAATGGGAAATGTGTAGTCTCGGTTAAAAGAGGATGAAGGGTATTGCACATTTCATAGTATTAGTGTCCAAGTAGGGCCACTGATGAATACGATTGAATAATTCAATGTTGGAAGAGGGCAGTTATGTGCATTATGTAGTTGCATCCTGAAAGGAGGAGGCTTTCTTCTTTGGATTACAAAATTCATAGTGGGTGAAGCTAGAAGGCCTTAAGGATGCAATTTTTCATCTCGGGAAAATGGAATGTTTCAGATCTGGGGTTAAGGAAAGGAAAAATATATATCAACATTTGAATGATTTAGATAAAGTATTTTTATTAACCATAAAATATTATATAAAGGAAAGAACATGCTTGCATAAAAATACCAAGGAGAAGTAACTGGTGGTAGGAAAAACGACTTGGGAGTGATGTGACACTTGTAAAAATGAAACGATTGACTAAAAAGGAAGGTTTAGAAGGTAGAAATAGAAAAAAATCTAGTAACTACAATAATAAATGGGAAAATAACACTTGTAAACACAAAAGTGACAAGAAAGGAAGCAAAAAGTGACACTTTAAAAATTTACCTAGAAAAGGCTGAAACCAAATTCAAATATCCTTGAAATTTTTCGGATGGCTAGAGCTCCAATGTCGAGTTTGCAAATGAGCTCTAAAATATTCCATTATATATATTTACCCCATGGAATTTGGGTTATGGTTTATGATGCACAAGCCAAAAATCAACGATAAAGTGACACTTCTCCATGGATAAAAAATAGAAACTTGTGTCACATTATCAAAGAAGAAAGTGAGATCAATATTTTATAAGGATGTCTAATTGACTTATTCTGGGAGGTTGTGCAATCGACTGGGAGAAAGGATTGTGTAATCCCCAATGAAAATGTATTACATAATTGATTGGCTCAATGGATTGTGCAGTTCTGACTTTCAAGGGGGTGTTTTTGCTGCTATAACACCCTTCAAAATATTTTCCTGCATCCAAATTTCAGAGCCTACATTGACCTTTCATGTTGTTGTTTCTAGTAGAAATCTGCCCCATTTACTTTCTCCAAGTTTTCAAGTCCTTGTTGAAAGAAAACTAAAGTGTCATATTTTTCCATGGGAACTGTCACATATCATATACGCATAGTTATGGTTCATTTCTAGGGGAAATTTAGGTGGGAGTTATTCCTAGTTATCATAAAAATAAGTTACACTCATTCCCAAATTTTTATGCACTGTCACACAAGTGTTGTCACTATCAATTGAAATTGTATCTTTAGTGTCGAACTTGCAAGAAGTTGTTATATTATCATCGCATTGAGGGGATTTTCTTGTTCATGTGTTCTGAGTGATCTATGTTGTGTCATAAATTTTTGTGTGTTATCATATAAAGTTATTTTCCTTGTTCACTTTAACCTCATTGATCCCACACTTAGAATAAATTTGAAAAATTTATGCTCAAGTAACATTCCTTCACTAAGACCTCTTGAAATGGGCACTATGAAATCTCAACCCTCAATCTCATCCCTTGTCTCTTGGAAATTTGTAATGCACAGCCCGTGCCCTCCAAAACTACACACTATGTAGTCTTGGTACTTGAACCTAACCTCTTGAGTTCTAGAAGAGCACAATTCAGCCTCTCAGATAGCTACTTATGTGCACTACATAGTACCAATCCCAAAGCTTCTAACACACATCCTTGAATTGCATGACTGCACAATCCCATTGCCTCTCTCTCGCTCTCTCTCTCTATAATTGCATATTGGGAATCTTCAAACCTAAATATTTCCTCCTTGAGCCCCGCAAATGCATAGTCATGCTACCTTAACTTCATGAACTATATATTACACAATCCTTGAGGTAGTCTCAATCCAATACCAAATTCCAACTCGGATATTGATTTTCATGAAGCATGCTAGACTAGGAGTTTTAAGCATATGTCTTCTTTTCAAGAGTCTATTTCAGTTACAACTATTGATCTTGTTATCATGGGATTATGCTTAAGGATAAGAAGAAGTAGACCATGCTAGAAGAAACATATACAACTACAAATACAAGATGGTCATTGAAGAAAAATATGAAGGGACACAAGATTGCGATGGAAACTAAATCTCAATATCTTAGTGAAGACTCCCTACATTCAACCCTTATGGAGGAGGAAGAAGAAGAACATGTACCATATTTCAATAATACTTAAATATAGCAGCAGAAAGAATGGCTTGATATTTCCATATTAGCATTCAGTCCATGTCATCAAAGTCATGTCATGTAATGTAAAGATTTTATACAATTCATAATTTTCCACATCATTCATGGACATTATTATGTAATTTTCAATGTATGGGAAATGTGATGTAACATGCAATTCCAATAGTGATCTATATAATGTGAAAATTCATGAAGGGGTCAAAATTTTATAGGGAATTGAAAGTGTCAGGGTAGTCCAAGAGTCACAAGGAAGGTAAATAATCACCTCATTTGTTATATATACACCCTCATAGCTCACGCAAAGGAATTTTCACCTTGGCTCTTCTACAAGACATTAGAGAGGAAAATAGTTCTTTTGGGGGACCAAGTGGTTGTTCTAATGCTCCACTATAGGAGTTAGTGGTCTTCATTGTACTAATGTATCTTGGAATTTTTTTTTAATACTTGAAGCTCATTGAGAGAACACACTTTCATGCATATATTGTAAATGTTGTAATTATATTATTTGAATGTTTGGTATATATGTTTTTTTCATCTGTAAAAAATAAATTGAACTATTTCAGTGGCTTTGGTACTTATCTTGTTGAACATGTGTTCTATTTATTCTCATATTTTTAGGTCCCTATAATACTAGTGCATTCCCTTATTGTTGTTAGTCTAGCCCCCTTATTGTTATTTTTGTACCCCTGTAGCCCCCATATTGTTATTATTGTGCCCTTACATTATTATTGTTAGGTCGGCTAGGATTATATTGTGACCCCATGGAATCCCATATATAGAAAGGAGGTCTTGTCATTTGTATCATCCAATAATTATTCATTTATGTAATGTAAAGGAGGTTTCTTCCTTGATGTGGCTTATTTCTAACGTGTTGATCCCTATTTTCTTTTATTTTTGGAGCTGGTTTCATAACATTTTGGAGACAAAAACCTTTGAAATAAGCGACTTCGAGGGGGAAACCTCCTTTACATTACATAAATTAAAAATTCTTGCATTATAAAAATCACAAGATTTCCTTTCTATATATAGGAGTCCATGGGGTCACAATATAATCCTAGCTGACCTAGCAATAATAATGTAAGTGCACAATAATAAAAATATGGGGGAAAATAATAACCATATGGGGGCTACAGTAACAAAAATAAGGGAATACACTAGTATTATAGGGACCTAACTTGCCCCTCTCCTTCAAACCTGTGTTCCCCTCAACGCATGATTATTTCAAGATGTTTCTGTAAAAATTCTCATCCTCCTAGGTGGAATCTTCAATGGGTAAGTTCCTCCACTTGCTGAGATACTTTGAAATTGATAAATTTGGTAGTTTTTGATTTATTATTTCTATGACTACTTCAGAACCTTTTTTTCTTCGATGTTCATCTTCCTATTGTTTCATTCGATTCTGCACCAAAGTTAGGTTTTCCTTTGAGAGTTGGAGAACTTGTCGTTGATGCTCAATGCGATTGTCCACTACTTTATCATCCATATTATCTTTCATTTGATCCTTCAAATCACCAAAATTAGCCTCCATTTTTTCTTTTAAACCATATATTTCATCTTTTATTGCTCTTTGTAAGATCAAAATTTGTTGCACTTGGTACCGTAATTTTGACATCTCATACTGCAATTATTCCTCTTCACGCATCATATTTTATATTTCTGAGGGATTAATGGGTGTGGAAATATTTTTGGGAGGAATTATAGAACCCAATACTAATAAAAAATCTTCAATATGCCCTTGGAATCACTTCAAACTACTTTTTCAAAAAAACATTATGCAATTTTAAAAAACAAATACACAAATTTTTCTTGCTTTTTAGGAGGTCGATACTAAAGTTGAATTATCTCTATGAATTTGGATCCTCAAACTCTGAAATTTGGTGTTGTAGTAGCCCTCTTAATCTTATTTCTAATGTAATAGGTATGACCTGATTTGGATGCTTCAAGAAAAAGTTATACCCAATCTCTCATAATGACCTAATTATGGACTGGTTCAGTAGAGTAAAATTGTATGGCATGCCATGTGTCACTCTTCCTCCTTTGGCTCTGAAATTGATGAAATGGAAACTAAATTCCATTTAATTTTGGCTACTTTTTACAGAATTGTAATCTGATGTTTAGAGAGGGAGTTATGACGATTTTACCTAGATCACCTCTTTTAGATGAAATTCAAGAGCCTACAAAATCCCTAACATCCACAGATCATATCTCTGAAAATATTGTGAACCAAGATATGAAATTTTTACATGCAATTCTCAAGGATTTCGGCTTTGTGTGGTAAAAGTTTCAGCTTCTGCATCTTCGTAGAAAAACAGTTATAGTGAAAATGCCACGATGGCTTGTTTTATATGAAATTCAGGAGCCTCGAAAAACCCTAACTTCCATAGATCATATCTCCTGAAATATTACGAACCAAGATCAAAAAATTTTACATGAAGTTCCTCGTGATTTCAGCTTCACGTGATAAAAAATTTAGCTTATGAATACTCGTAGAAAAAAAATTATAGTGAAAATTCCACGATGACCTATTTGGAGCAGCAAAACCCTAGAATCTAAAGCTCTAATACCAAATTTTATGAAACCAACTCCAAAAATGAAAGAAAAGAGATACCAATACCTTATAAATAAGCCACTTCGAGGGCGAAACCTCCTTTACATTACATAAATGAAAAATTCTTGGATGATACAAAAGACAAAACATCCCTTCTATATATAGGAGTCCATGGGGTCACAATATAATCCTAGCCAACCTGACAATAATAAAAATATGGGGGACAATAATAACAACATGGGGGCTACAATAACAAAAATAATGTAATACACTAGTATTATAGGGACCTAACATAGATCTTCTATGTGAATTATTTCTACAGTTTATCAATGATTCACACACACACACACACACAGATATATATATATATATATATATATATATATATATATATGCTCGTGTGTATTTATCAGATCAATATTATTACTCCTATTTTAAAGGAAAACTTTTATTTCCCTTCCTGTAGAATAACCTTGATATATTTTTCCACTGAACATTCCAGAAGAAATACTCACTTTCTCATCTGAAAGTACATGTACATTACCATCTTGTGCTAATCATCGCATCCAAGGAAAATATATAAGAACATATGGAAGTTGGGCCTTATTTCTTGAAGGGATCATATAATTAATGGTGCAAATTATAATTGGGAACTCTAATCTATGATCACTAGCCACTTACATTTTGGCGATATCTAGCACTGTCAAAATTTTGGTGTTAGAAGGAGGGTGTTGGGAAAAATACTGAGAGGGGGGGTGAATCAGTATTTACAACATATTCAAATATTTTTAGTTTTTCACTCTCTAAAACCCATACGCTACTTTCCTTTATTAAACTCGCGTATATACGCGGATATCCTTTATGCAACCCGCGTATTAGGAGAGATCTAAATATGCAGAAACTTATTAACTTAGATCTTTGCGCTATTCAATCATCTGATGTTAGTTTAACAGTAAGCATGTGAAGTAACAACAGAATAAACCATCACACAAAGTATCACACATGAACACCAGGATTTTTAGGTGGAAACCCAAGTCGGGAGAAAACCACCGCTATAGTTGCTCAGCCTTCAATATTTTATTATAGAGAAAATATCTTACAACATATGTGCTGGTGCAGACTCCTACCAGCACGCAGGCACCCACCTGCGCTCGTTTACCAGCCTCTCCTGGAAGGGAGCTCCAACCCCCTAACTCGTTTACCAGCCTCTCCTAGAAGGGAGCTACAACCCCCTGATCTCGTTTACCAGCCTCACCTGGAAGGGAGCTACAACCCCCTGACTGAAGGCTACAACCCTCAGCACCACCTTGGACCACGTTTCATCAATTTCCACACTGGATCCAACAACTTCAAAAGAACACAACTTGCAGGCCACGTTTCATCATATTTTCAGACTGGACCCTCTCCATACATTTAAGCACAGTCAAACATCAACAATAGATAGCTATAACAGAGCAGATCAGATCATAGATTTCATACCCCATACTTCAGCAAACCCTAGTTTTCATACGCGCTTTCATTTCACTGATGTCGCGTATACACGCGCTTCAGTCCACATCAACCAGCGTATACCTCTGTACAAATTTCACTGTGCATACGCACTTTCTCTTCAGCAAAGCCGCGTATATACGTGATTCCTACGCAGCAAACTAGCGTATGGATCTTCAACCATTACAGAGCTACATACTTCTTCAGATCAGATATTCAGTTCAGATTCAACCCTTTATTTCAGACATATGTTCGCCTCTTCACAGATCTAATCTCTCCATGAACAGATCTAGTAGATACAAATGCATTTCAGATCTAGATCCCTTTCTTCATCATTTGCGTCATTGGTGCATCATAGATTCAGATCTATAATCAAATTGTAACCCTTTCCATTCAGATATACTTCAGAGAGAAGTATTCATTCAAGCTCAATTTTCTTGCACCCACACTCATGAGTTGCACAATGAATTTCTTATCCTTATATAGGTTTTCCCTTTTTCAATACCATGAGCCCCTTTTTTCAATACCATGAGCCAAAACAATACCATGAGCCCAAAACTACATTACTTCCGATGGTATTCCTGGACGGGGTCATTTAGACGAATCACTACCCAATACAATGGGTCAATACCATGGTGGTTATCCCTGGTTTTGCACTTTTTGAGCGCTTTTGCCCATACGCGACTTGGCACGTTCTTTCCCGCGTGCATACGCGACTTCCCTTAGGCTAATCCGCGTATGCCTAGAGACATACTCTTTTCATCATAGATCTATCACATACTGAATTCATTTCTTCATTTCCTTCTGTACTCACTGTAGATACATCAGATTTAGTTCATCAAGACATATTTAAGCACAAATTCATCAAGTATATTGCCATTATCTTCATCAAATTGCTAGCAAACATCATTTCATATTAGATTTACATCTTTTGCCAAGTCCATCAGGTCAAGAATAACTTCATCAGGTGGATTTCCATCAAGGACAACACGTGCTAACAATCTCATGTTTTCATCTTCATTCAGTGGGTTGCAATCAAGGACAACACTCTGCATCATAATGCCAACAATCTCCCCCTTTGGACTTGATGGCAACCACGATGGTGTTTGGTTACCACAACAGATAGGTATATTAAGAATACAATGCCACCATGTCATTCTCCCCATTTTTGACACCATTCTTTCTCTCCATTCAAACACCATGTCACTCTCCCCCTTTGACATCAAGGGCAGCAAAGGGTGGATCACAAACAACATACTCTCCCCCTTTTCTCCGCATGCGGAAGAGAGGTTCTGCAGATCTGATATATACTGAAGTGACCAAGCTCCCCCTGAGTTCATGCTGAATCTTCAAACGTGATTTCTAATGAAGTATATCACTCTATGAAATTCTTATCACCAAAGACTCATACTTACATCAATTATCCAACCAAGAGAATTTACATATGAGACTCAAGTACCCAAGCAAGTGGGTATACACATTTCAACTTAGCTACCCAACCAAGTGGGTTTACAAAATTTGACTCAGCTACACAACCAAGTGGCTTTACAAATTGGACAAGTCCTTTACATGACTGAATATTACAAATTTACATCATGGGTCTCAACAAGACCTTTTCACCAGAATATAAGTATGACCATTTATGACCAACACCAGAAAGTCCTCAAGAAAGAGAACATATTTCAGAACCATCATAATACCAACAATGCATTATACTCAGCAATGCTAATTCTCCCCCTGAATCTATGCATCCAAGCATCATTTTCATATGACTAAGGCTCCCCCTTAGTTTGTGCATCCTGAACACTTTTACCAACAAACC